>CM040239.1:48582923-49182923 GCA_022545495.1 Chrysanthemum lavandulifolium | reverse complement strand
CGAAAGGTTTTAATGGATATTTAAATAATAGTATGTCCGGATTCGAACTCGAGACTTGGATTGCACACATTACGTATGAGAATTGATGTACATAATTAATATAAATAAAGCGTTATTGTTATTAATTATTAATCACTAAATAAAACATAACGATAGTTAAATAATTAACGAGGTTTGGTTAACGGTCGTTAAATATTAACTAGAAGGACTAGAGATGAAATTACAAGTCGGGAAAGTTCTAGAATCCCCTTTGGGATTGAATAGCCGATCAGTGGGGGTTTCCAAAACCAAATCCCACACAAACTTGGACACCAAGATATGTTACCTATAAATACAATTCATTGTATTCATTCATAACCTAATCTTGGATCACCAATAACCTTAATTTCTCTCCTTCTCCTCTCCTCTTTGTGGCGGTCGAATACCCTCACCCCAAGGGTTTTCGATTTTGTCTTAGCTCAAAGATAAAGTGTTTGGTTTATTAGTGATTCAAGGAACTAGCTTCTCACATCAAATCGCTATTAGTGCGTGTGTACAAGAACGAAAAAGCAACACACTTGAGCTTGTAATCCTTGGTGGTCGATTTTTGGGTTGGACGATTTGTATAAACCCTAGTTTAGGGTTTGGGTTTTGTTACTTGATCACATAATCGTTTGATTACTTGAATTGCTAAAAGTGCACGCATTTTCTTGTTTGGTTAATTAATTACATATATTATTCCTATAGTCTTCATTGCTTGCTTTGATGATGTATTTGTTTTATGTATAATTGTTATGAGTATAAAATTTCAACAATTTTTTTATCACATAAAATTTTATCATCACATGTTTCCTCTTCTTTTTCTTTTTTTTTTCAATATAAAGTTATAATCTTTTTTAGTTTAAATCAATGTTTTATTTTTCTTATAATATACTTTCTTTCTTTAAAATCAAATTCAAATCCAAACACAAATTCAAATCTAAATCTAAATCCTGAATCCATTTTCAAACCAAACGGGTCCTTACTCTTTGACATTGCAAACTCTAAAAATATACTTGCCAACTAATATAATCATTCTACATTTTGATCTTATTCATAATTTTAGCTTTTACAAAGAGTGGAGTTAATAGGGTGACTCGAGCCACCTCTAACCAACCCACTTTATGCAATAACTATTGAGTACATAAGTCATAGTTTAAAATACTTTTTACAATTAGCCATCATGGTATCTAATTAGTGTGTTGATAAAAATTAGAAATGAATAACTTAAACAACCAAATGTAAGATCAAAATGAATTTACTCGTCAATTTATTCTTTTACATGGGATGTTTGGGATTGTTATTTTTTCTATTTGTGTTTACGGTTAACATAAGTGCTTAAAAGTTGTTTCGAATAAGTACTTCAAGAAATAGTGTTTGAACTTGCTTATATTGTAAAAACTTGTATTTAGAAAGTTACATCTTAAATCATGTGAAATAGAGCTCGAATTTGTCGGCATAGACTTTGAGTAATCTTACCTTTTACCCGTTTCATGCATAGATCATTTATCACTAGACGAATATCCGCGCAAAGCGACGGTATATAGCGGCAAATAATATATTTATCAAACACCCATTTAAGCCCGTTTTATGCCAAACAATAGTCATGTTTGGAACATCTGTAAGTTACGACTATCTTGGTGACATGTTTAATTGTTGGTTGCGTTTTCTTACGCATTGTGGTTCGAAATCACTCAAAAATGCATCTTTGTTGTTTTTTTTATTTTGCTGTCACAGAAAGTTAAGAAAAACACTAACTGATTTTAATGAAAGTCAACCATTTCACCCGAGGGTCCAATATGTTGATGCTTAATGATTTCGTCCCAGTTTAGAACACATTTATGTAAGCTAGAATATGTTTCTTATCTTACATCACATATAAGACTTCATGAATCTGTTTGTAACATAATCTTCTCGAACCTCATAAAAACCTCACCTCTTTTATCAAAAACAAAGTTTGACTTTATGAAGAGGTCAGCTCTACTGATTAACCTCCATTAAGCCCAGCTAGAGGTGCAAAAAAAAACCGGTTAACGTAACCAAAAACAAACCGAAAAACCAATCCGGTCAAAACCGGTTTTGACCATAACCGGTCCGGTTTTTATCCAAACCGACGGTTTGGAACCGGTTTCCCATTTTAAAAGAACCACCGATTTGGAGACCGGTTTTTATTAACCGAAAAACCAAACCGGTTCGGTTAACCGGTTTTAGCGGGTTTTTCAAATTTTTTTGAATTTCAAAATTTTGAATTTGAAAAATTTGAATGTGGAGCGGGAAGGAGTGGGGGGGGATATTATTAAATAATGTTCAAAAATTACCATTTTGCCATAGAAATATTAGTATAAATAGAAATGTTGTGTATTTGGTTAATTACCACTTTCAAACAATCAAAAACACTCAAAAAAATCAAAACCGAAAGTGTTTCACTAATGGAAAGTTCAAACACCACCAACAACACCACCAACACCGAAGCTGGTTCAACAAGTGCTGCGACGATTGTCCGCACTTTATCATGCGAACGTGTAAAAGATCCATGGGAACGCTTCAACCTCGTCCTAATGTCGGATGGTAAGAAAAAGGCTCAATGTAAACTTTGCTTGAGTATAATGTCTGTCGGTTCCAACTCGACGTTGACGGCTCATATCAAACAAAAGTATTGCAAGGCACTCAAATAGGTTCCGGAAGCCGGTCAATCGTCCATGGGTCGAGACGGGACTATTTTTGCATACGATCATGATTTACTCCGTCAACAATTTGCCGGTTTGGTGATTCAACGTGGTTTGCCGTTCAACCCCTTTGACGACGACAGTGTTCCAGAATTATATGCAACCGCAGTATAATCATGTAAGTCGTATGACTCTAAAACGCGATGCTATGAAAATGTGGAAAACGGCTAAACAAGATTTAAAAAATGCTTTTTAAATTTAGATGCTTCATTAATTTAACAACCGATGTTTGGTCCGCTCCTCATAATTTGCCATTTCGTACCTTTGTGTTACCGCACATTGGGTTGATCCGAAAGTTGGCAAATGATGTAGCGAGTCGTAGCATTTGAAGACTTTCCGGCTCCTCACTCCGGAGATGCTTTATGCCAATTGTTGAGAAAAGTGTTTCATAAATTTCACTTGACAGAAAAAAAATCCAATAACGTTGGATAATGCTAGTAACAACACAAATGCAATGCGTAGACTAAAAATGGAATACGAGCCACCTTGTAATGGCGATTTTTTCATAGTCGATGTGTTGCACACGTCATTAACTTGGCCGTGCAAGCGGGATTAAAAGATGAGAATTTGAGTCAAATGAAAGAAAGTTTTAAAAGAATGTTTCATGATATTTTTAAAAAGGGTAAGAAAAGATATAATGCATACATTCGTTTGTGTGAAAATGTGGGGAAACCTTGGTTACAACCTAATTGGGATATTGAAACAAGATGGAACTCCACTTATCTTATGTTCATAAGTGGTTTAAAACAAAAGGTGACTTTGCAATATTTTCATGACAAATTGTCGGAAAAGGGTAAATGTGCTCCATTTAATGCCGATCATTGGGATACTATTGAAAAACTAACCCGATTACTTGAAGTTTTTTACAACGCAACAAAAAATTGTCGGGAGTTTATTATCCAACGGCTCATTTGGTACTCGAGCAACTATACTTGATGTCTTCACAAATTTCCGCATTTGAATTTCATGGTGGTGGGTTTATACAAGCATGATTTCCGGGATGAAAGATAAGCTTTTGAAATATTTTAAAACTTTGCCACTGTTAATTACTTGTGCGGCCGCATTAAATCCATGTTATAATTTAAGCGAGGTAGAGTTGCTTATCGACTCGATTGTGACTGATTTGGGTTGTTTCGCGTTAAACCCGAACTTTGCTGATGATGCAAAATAGTCCTTTGGCCATTCTTTTAAAAGTTTGTGGGAATATTATTTTGAAAAATATGGTAACCCACCTCCTACTGTGACCGAGTCTTCTTCATCATCATCAAGGGGTTTTAGAGGGAACCCGATACTTGCTTTGCATAAAAAGATAAGAGATAATCCCAACAAACGGTCAAAAAGTGATCGTTTCGCGAACAGTGAATATGAAAGATATACCGCAACCGATTTTATCTCACATATTCTGCCTGAACAAGTTGAAAACTTTGATGTATTGGCGTTTTGGAAAGCAAAGGAAATAATGTTTCCCGTTCTATCCCGAATGGCTCGTGATGTACTAAGTGTACAAGCTACTTCGGTAGCTTCTGAATCTGCTTTTTCAACAAGTTGAAGGGTTTTGTCAAATCTGAGAACAAGACTCACACCGGCTTCTTTGGAGATGTGTATGGGTTTGAAAGATCACTTGGACGCAATGAAGCGAGTGCAAGATAAAGCTAATCTTGAAAATACCGTAGACTTCGAAGAGGAGATGTACGAGGAAGAGGCACAAGCGGGTGAAATCGAGATGCTTTCCGATGAAGAAATAAGACAAGATGCAGCTGCTCAAGAAGCTAGGGGATTCGATGAAGACTATTAGGACTTTTATGTTTACGTATTATGTTTTAAGTTTATATAATTCCTTTGATGTATTTCCTTTAAGTTTATGTATTTCCGACGTAAAAAATAAAAGTTGAAATTTATTCAGTGTAAGTTTGTATAAACTACGAAAAACGAAAAAAAAATAAAAAATAAATAAAAAAAAAAGAAAAAAAAAATCGTTTTCATACTGGTTAACCGGTCCCAAACCGGTTTACCTTTTTTTTAAATTTCAAAATTTGTCTTGGCGACAACTTTTTTTTCAAAATTTAAACCGGTTAACCGGGTCCCAAACCGGTTTAACCGGTTATATATTTTTAAAATTTTGGGCGGCGGCAAAAAAAATTCAGAATTTATCCGGTCCCAAACCGGTTAAAACCGGTCAAACCGGTTTGAATTTTAAATTTTTAAAATTTTAAATTTTGAATTTTTTGAGCGGGAAGGCGGGTAAATTTTCAAAATTTGATTTTTTTTTAATATATTTACAAGTTTGCCATTGTAAGACTAGTATAAATAAATAGATTGTGTTTTTATTTCTTTGCAACTTTTATACAATTAAAAATACACTCTAAAAAATAAAAACCGGAAACATTTCACTAATGGCTGATCCTGCACCGCCTCCGCCACCCCCACCACCGCTGATTGTTCGTTTTTTACCGGTAGACCGTGCACCCAATGTTTGGGCTAACTACAACTACGTCGAAATGTCGGATGGCAGACGAATGGCTCAATGTAAGCATTGTTTATGTTTCTTGAAACCCACTTCCAACGTGGTGTTGAGGGTTCACACACAGAAGTATTGCCACCATGCACTTTCCGTTGATGTCTGATTCGAGACCTCGAGTCGACGTTGAGTAGCTTATCAAGTTATCGATGTTTTATGTTTATGTTATTAGGTGTTATGTTTTAAGTTTATGTGTAATGTGTGATGTATTTCCTTTCAGTCGTATTCTCCATTCTATATAAAAGTTGAAGTTTATAAATACACGAAACAAGAAAAAAATGACAAACGACGACGGAAAACAAAAAAAATATATATATACTAGAACCGGTCAAAACCGGTTAACTGGTCTAGACCGGTCCCAAACCAGTTGACCGGTTGGGTTTTTTCCTCTTCGCAGCCGGTTTGTAACCGAACTGGTTAACCGACACGACCATTTTTTTTTTTTCGTTGACCCAAACCGGTTCGGGTTTGACCAGTCGTCAAACCAAACCGATTAACCGAAATGTGCACCTCTAAGCCCAGCTATTGAGATTAATAAATTGCTGAAATATAAAGCCTAAGGACATGAAAAAAATAAACAATGCAAACAAATAAGACGTAAACGTAAGAAAATGGGTGAAAACATAAGAATACGGACGAAAACGTAAAAAAGGACAAAAACGTAAAAAAAATGACGAAAACATAAAAAAAGGACGACAACGTAAGGAAACATATAAAAACGTAAAAAAAAATGGATGAAAACGTATTAAAACGGACGTATAAAAGTGAGAATGAAAAAAGTGAGAAGAGTAAAATGAGCTTTTCAAATTTGTAGTTAAAATTTAAAAAATGGGAATTTCACATTAATTGAAAATTGTTAAAAAAAAAGTGTAATTAAACGAATTTTCAATTTTTCCCATTCCATATGAAAAATCTCCTGGAAAAATGTAATTTTTCACCAACTAAACGGCCCCTAACACCATAATTCTTAATTGTTAATGTCTTGGTTGTAATCATGGGTTAATAACTTTTTACCTATAAAATTCTATGAGTAAAGGGACTAAACAGTATGCCAGACATAAATGCAAGGACCAAACACATAAATATATCTCCTTTATCTTCTTACACTTGAAACCAAAACCAGACACAAAGACAGCCTTCAAAGTCATTAGTAAGGTTTGTTACATTTTCCCTTTTTTTATTTCTATAATAGATCTTACTTTTAATGTTTTCAGAAAACTTTTTAGTTTTGTGTTTTGTAAATTTTAGTATTCTGGGGGGTGTTTGTTATTGGGTTTTGTAAGATATAAGAGTTTAAAATGGTGATAATAAGTTGTTTTTTAGTTTAAGGATTTATATATAAGATGACCCTTTATTTGTTTAATCATATAGTTGAATATAATATTGCTCACCTAGTCACCTGTTTAGTATCTCATGTTATGTGTTCATAGTGGGTGTTTTTGGATTGCATATCAAAGTGCTTATCTGCTTATTATTAAGCGGATAAATAGTTTTGAGTTTTCGGGTAAAACTGCTTATATGCTCATTTTGTGCTGAGATTACATTGCACTTAGATAAGCCTGTTGATAGCTACTTATCTATAAGCACTATATATAAGCATTCCCAAACACCCCATTTGTGAATGTTGCTTCATCTGTTCTTTATAAGTCTGAATTCATAATCTAAAGTGTTATGTAACATTGTTATACTTCTTAAAAGATGGATAAAGTTTCGTTCTGTTGACGTGCACTTGATCAAAATGTGAAATGGTCTAAAAGTTTGTGTATTAAGTCATTATAACGTTACGAGTGGACATTTCTTTGAGACGTGCGGGTGGATAATGTTATCATGGTTGGTAAGGTTGAGCATCATGGGTTGAATCTTGTCTGGAAGCAAAATAAGTTTGATAGTGAACCTTGGAACTTAATTTGTGTACTTTAAGTGATGCGCACATTGCTGTTATAGTCTTTTCTTGCAATATTCCAATTCGATAGTTTATACAAGCCCTAGGCTAGTCTAGTAGCCAAATATAACAGAATCTGTGAATATGATCATTTGCATTAGACGGAGTCATACATGTGTTTAGTATCATCATATTTCTATATCATTGCTGAATTTTCTATGTGTTAATGTCCACAGTGGTGTCAGCTTCACCTTTTTCCTTTGTAAGTCGTAACATATAAGAGAAAGTTCATGAATTATGCTAAGAGGTTCTAAAATGCACAGTTCGGGCAGGTTTGGTAATGGGCTCGGTTGAAACGAGTAATTCTATAGTGTGGGCTTGATGGGTTGACCAACAAACACTTTTAAATCTTTTATGAATAGCTAATGCGTATTGCAACATTACCCTAATAATCTGAACATCGGATATACACTTTGGTTGACTTCAACCCGCTCAACCCATTTGACCTGATTGTTTCATGTTCAGCTACAAGTCTTTTATTTGACCTGATGATAAGAAAATGGGTCTAAATTGCCACCTTTGGTAACACTGAATCGGTTACACCAGCTCACTTTCTTTTATGCTGTGTTCTTATTTGTACATATCAGCTCACATCACATCAAAGTTTTGACTTATCACAATACTCATCGACAGCCATGTTTATAACTCTATGCAGGTTGCTGACCCTTAAAATCGACAACTATGGCTAGTCTAATTATGGCTCCCTCATTGACTGTATTATCTAAAAGAAGTAAAGCAGTGTCTAAAACTTCAAATTCTACTCATGGTACAATCCGATGTGTGCAAAGACCATTAGAGGAGATATATAGCATAAGGGTTGAAAAACGTGTCTAAAGAGAGATTGGCCGAACTCGGGGTATCTAAATGGTCAACTTGGAAGACGGGCAAGTGTAATGTTCCATGGGACTGGCATGTCGACCAACTGGTTTACATCGAAGAAGGTGAGGTTAGGGTTGTGCCAGAAGGTAGTGAGAGACATATGAGCTTTGTGGCCGGTGATTTGGTAAGGTATCCTAAATGGTTCGAAGCTGATATGTGGTTTAATGGTTATTATCAAGAAAGATACAGTTTCCGCGCTTACGGTGATGATTAGATAGTGTTTTATGTAGTAGTGGTTTTATGATAGACATTTATATATCAGGACTCCCTTTTTGGTTGCAGATTTTGTTGTACCATGTTCTTGACTAGTTTTTATGTTATGTTAGATTGGAATGTCTTTGGTTTTAGTGCACAAGTGTTGTGTTGGTTCTTTGGGAGTGTTTGGATGCACATTTGAACTCAAAATTGTGATTTGAATTCGTTATCATCAGTTTTGAGTGTGCAGAGCATTAGCGTGAAATCCAAAACACGGGGTGTTTGGGTAAGCTTATATAAATTGTTACTTGCATTCGGATAGAGCTAATACCAACTTATCTGGAAAAGTTCCAGCTTATCGAAAATGAGCTGATAAGCCGAGATTCCAATACTATCTCCATTGTCTTTTGATACCCATAAGGCATAAGCTAATGTTTTGTATTAGCTTTCCCAGACACCAGCAAAGAAGTTTAAAATAGTTTCTTTAAATTTTAGAATTGATTAGGTATACGCAAAATCAGTTGTTACCAGTTTAACGTCTATGTAAAACCAAAACTACCCTTTTCGCTGCTCGAAAACCATAATACAAAAACCAAAACAATATAAGAAAAACACTAAAATTTTGCATCATTACATCAATAACATTATGGGGATAAAAATCCAAAGAAACACTTGCTCTTTTGAATTGGTTTTTGTACTACAAACACATCCATGTTTGATAATAAATAAATAACCCACAAGCAAAAAGCAAAAAAGAAGAACGAGACATACAAAAAGGGTAAAACCTTCCAATCTATCCACAAAAAACCGCAACTTTCATTCACCCTTTTTCTATGATCTCCTCCAAAATAGTCACCTAAACTCCAAATGAAGACGGGCACCATCAAATAACCGAACCAAGCTTCATTCAGGTCAAACCCAAAAGTCTACGGGTCAAGCACACTTCATATCAGCTACTTGCAGTTGAGAGTGAAGCAAACTTCGAGACCAGCTCATGTTCGCTGCTTTTGGAGGCTGCTACATCTTCTAAACGGATCCACATGGATTCACGCTTTTTGTTGTTTTCCTTTTCTTTAAGTTCATCTTCTTGGTATTTAGTCAGACACTCGTCAAACAGTGATTGGTCGGCATCTGAAAAGATTTTCCTAACATTCAGGGTTAGGCTTTGAACAGCTTGGTTCCAGTGACCTCGTGTGTTTTTCTCCAAAGCAGGGAAGATTAAGGGAAGGATGACACTGCGGTTTTGAGTAATCAGATTCCTTATGTGATCGTTATTCCATAAGAACAAAGCACGTTCAGCAACCTGCAACCAGTCACAGTATAGAAGTTCAAATCTGTCTAGAGGCTGCAACTGCAACCCATTTATCATAAAAATATACATAGCACCAATTTGAGTTTCCTTCAAGGATTCATGAATAAGCTATGTTGGATAAAAGAACAAATAATATGCAATTGATAGGTCTCCAACAGCTCATGGTCTATAAAATTCAGGGTAGCTTTTCAGTCTCTTGACACCATGAAAAAGGGCAATAGTATACAAGCTGAGAAGCCAAAGAGAGCTTGCAGGGGTTTTGGAATTTAGATGTGTATTTCCAAAGTTAATTTGCAACTTTGAAAGAACCAAAATCCAATGTATAAAAATTTATTAATTTATTTCAATAATCAGCTTTTTAACTTCTAGCCTGTTTCTCTAAATCTTATTGTATTGACCCTAATAAATAAATCTAAAAAAAATGAGTGATAAGTTCAAAGACTCAAAGGGGTGTCCGGATTTGTAAATTAAAGCTGATTATGTGATTATGACTTCAACAACAACAACATACAAAATCCCGCCAGAGCGGGGTATGGGGGAGGTATGATGTAGACAGTCACACCCCTACCCGAAGGTATAGGGACTGCTTCTATCAAGATCTCGCAAATTCTTCTTTTAAAGTTTGGATACACAATTTCTTTTTTCTGCTTCTGATAAATAGATTATTTAGAACTCAACTGATCATTTTTGCATAATACGTTCATACCAGTTAAAATGTTGATGGTAAGTGATAACTGGAAGATGATAGAACACGGTGAAAAAAGAAATAGAGGAAAGATCTAGTTATAACTTGCAAGGCATAAAGATTTTTCCACTTTGGTTTCCCGTAAGAATAAAAATCCTCCATGTAAGTATCACTCCCCAATAGAATAACTAATTTACCTCTAATTTTGTCCAAATTTGTAGATACATCAAATTTAGTTCACAAACAGCATCTATTTTTTACAGCAGAAGGCCCTGTTAGTCATGTCATTTTACATATTCAAAATCACGTGACATTTTCAAACACCTAATTATCTTGCAGCTTCAAACAACAGATGCAGATCCAAACACGATTTTCTACAACATGTCTCATAAAAGTTGATTAACAAATTCAAAATATAAGATAATTACTTTGAAAGCAGATATCCAGACACCATATCAAATTTAATAACAATATACCTGGAAATGTGAGCTCTTAAGACAACGACCAATTTGACGAAACAGAGGGACCATGCAACGTTGAAACTCCGCAGCCTGAGTTGACTCTAGAACTTCCTCCAATTCACTAAGATACATAACTTCTTTTGAACTATTAGTCACAGGCCAATACTTCACCAATCCTCTAATCACTGTATCAGCCAGCTTAAAATCTTTCTCAACAAATTGAGTAATACAATAAGATAGCTGCTGATGATACATAGACAAACATTTCGGTTTATGAAGTGGAACCAGCACCCGCGTAAGAAAAAGCTTATGTTCTTCTTTCAAAGGTAACGCAAATCCATTAATTATACTACCCAATATCTCAAGCAATTCAGCAATCCCATTATGCTTCTCCGTCTCAAAAATAAAATTAAAAAATATATTATTAATGGCTTTTCTAATAAATGGACGATGCACCATGAACTTCCCATAAATACGATGAAGTATCGTCTTCAAATACTCACGTTCCCTTTGATCTTCCGAATCAAAAAGATCAAGCAAACGTAACACAAACGCATGATCAATGTATCTTTTAGCAAGTTTAGCATCGGTTTCTGGTGCAGCAACAAACCTTAACAGAAACTCATAAACAATTTGCAAATGAGGCCATGACGGTTCCATACTCGGTTCATCATCTTCAGGATCATAAACATCCGGCAACTTATTATCATTCATGCACGATGGTAAAGACCGGAAAAGATTACTAGACACCATTTTTATAATTTCTTGCATCGTGACCTCATTAAACTTCGTAGGAACCGAAGTCATATAATCAACAAGCTCAAGCAAAGTCTGTCTTTTTACATCTTTTCTTTCAAATTCTTTGACGGGTCACTAAAATCAAACACCACACAACACATATTCAACTTCTTAATAAAAAGACTATGCTTTTCACTACTCGGCACATCACGAAAACTCGGCAACGCCTCATAAACCGCACGATTCACTCCCGGAGCCACTTGGATCGACCCCACAGCACCTGCTTTCTTCGTCTTAACAGTTGCAGCATAAGTCCCATTTACAGCCTTATTCGACCCCGAATTCGCATTCGCATTCGTACTCTTACCCGAACCACTTTTACCGCTACTATTAACACCCGAATTCATCGAATTAAATCCCGGGTCACTTTTAGCATCATTCTGTGAAGATTTTGAAGAGGGTTTTCTAGGAAGCTTATTAAGTATCTGCTTAATCATATCCACTAAACAAAAACCCTAAAAACAAACCCTAATCACCAAAATTACAAAATCAGTAAAAATAATTCAAGATTTTAACATCAATACATTCAAAATCATACACATTACAATACCCTTTAACGAATTTTAAAATTTTAAAGATTTGATTAGATAAAGCTCATACCTTTATGCAAAACCCTAATTTTTCAAGATTCAAAATTGGGTATTAATTTTCCAATTGAATAATTTGGGGCTTCAATTAAGGGTTAAAGATTGATGGGTTATTGGATTAATGGCTGTAAATTTTAATAATTTTGATGATGATAATGAATTTGGGGATAGGATTAGGGATTAGGAAAGAAACCCTAAAATTGTTTAGGGAAAAAAGGGGTTTTTTTGAGTCATCAGGATTTGAATTTATAAAAAAATATTATTGTTTTTTTTATTTGGATTTGAGATTTTAGGCCTGTGTTTGTGTGATACTGTTATGTTAAATGAAAATTTTGGAGTTTAAGTACCTATAGTTTTTCTTTCTATGAATTGGCACCAAAAGTTTGTCATGTTTTCTGAAGGTTGTATTAGGGTTATTTTTTTCTTTTTCGTGCTTTGGTTTCGGGAGATATTCGATCCAAAGATTTTAAGCGGTACGAATAGATTAGAATCTGGTTATCCTATGGGTTATTGTCTAGTGTTATCTTTAGCAGTTGGTGGTCAGAGAAATGTTCAATAGGCGGTTGGTTTGGTTTCGAAAGAAAAATGATTGCTCTGGTTTGGCGAAATTTCATATCATAGTTACCGGTCTAGTCGAGATTTTATTCACTAATCGGATGTCCCTCAAGGGACTTTTTTTTTTATTCACTAATTGGTCAAACCAATCATGCACATCTTTAGACATAACATTAAACTATAGTTTGAACACCGTCAAATAAAAACAAAACACGTATTTTCATTTTTTATTAGATGAATTCCATTTCCTTTTTTCTCGACTCTAATTTTTTCCAATGTACTTTTTAATTGAAGCAATTTTGAACTTAAAAATTTTCACATATGTACGTCAACTCAAAACACGCTTTGTATTTTAAAGGGTATGTTTCGCTGTTATTTGGTTACACTTGCGTAAAACTTTCAAAACAGCAAGGAGATTTTGCGGATTATATCAAAATATGAGGAGGCTAAGGATAAACTTTTGTGTCAATTTCACTATTGACGTGTTGACCGGGTAATCTGGGTAAAATATCTTGCTTGTTTGATATGTTTTCATTGGTTCATTGCACACTATACCAAAAATAAATTTATGTATGATAATTTTTGGAATAAAATTAAAGATAATTCGAAATATCAGAAGTGACTGAATGAGGCCAAGTAAACAAATAACCTTTTTGTATTTGTATTGTTTGTGAACGAAATTAAATACAAGAAGTATTGGCCAATGGGCTTCAATGAAATGGCCATATGTCACCCAAAGTATAAATAGTCAAGACCTCATAATCAAATTATCCAAAAAAGTTATATTATTTTTAGTGGTGTTTATCGATTCTCGGTTTTTCAATCAGTTTCGGCTTTTCATTTTTTTTAAGGTTATGTTTTTTGTTTTTCTGCACACCCTTAGGTTTTAGATAGATCGGGAAAAAAAAATAAATAAAAATAAAAAAAAAAATAAAAAAAAAAATGTACACCTACTACTAAGGCCAGAAGGCAAGGCAAGGGAAGGTTGATTTTATCTTACACCCTCAGCGCCACATCAGTTTTCTTTCTTCTCACACTATCACTCACTCACACTTACCTTTTTGTGGGCAAGGCAACACCATGTTCACCTTAACTCTCATTTTTTTTAATACTTCCACAATTAAAAACAAAAACGTAAACGTAAAAATTTAAAAACGTAAGCGTACAAAATTATAAACGTAAATGTACGAAATAAAAAACGCTAGGAAATTAAAACATTACATAACTTCGAATATTAAAAATAGTACATAAACTTCGAACATTAAAAACACAAACCTAGGAAATTAAAACATTTCGCCGTACGACGATACAGAAAATAAAACATATAGATTAAAGCACGTAAACTTAATCCACGTGATCCCAAGTTTCAGCGCTGTCTGAGTGATAACCTTCGTCGTAAGGAGACCAGTTCGCAAACATGCTCTCTTCATACTCTCGATCCAAAGTGTTAAACAAGTCGTCCCTACGCTCTTGTTCTTCCCTTGCTTCCTGCTCCCTACGAACAGCTTCCTCCCGTGCTTGTTGTTCTTCTATTTCTCTCAAAGCTTCTTCATCTTCTTCTTCATCTTCGAGATACGGATTTTCTTCTTGTTCCACAACCGGTTCCCCAATTGGTACCTCAACCGGTTCCTCGTCCGTTGGGAATAACGGAAAGAATCTGTTAGTGGAGTGTTAACCGTCTTTTTTTGAGACATTCTTGAGAGAGTTTGATTAAGTTTTGTGTGTGAGTTGTGTTTAAAAAATGGTGAAGTAGTGGTTAAAAAATATAAATGGTGAGTATTTATAAAATAAAAAGAAGGTAGTGTGTAATTTCTTTTATGCATGCAAACGGTAACATAAATAAAATGGGGCCCAGTTTTTTTCAAAATTTATAAGGTGAACTGTTCACCATAATTCGTCTTGGGAGTGTAGCCTAGCGCGTGAGTGGAGGAGTTGGGCAAGAGTGTTTTCGCGTGAAAAGGCAACAAGGTGAGGGCCTCACTTACCCTTGCCGACCAACCTAAGCTTCTATAGTCTATGGAAATCAATGCGAAAGATGCTTTATCAGCCAAATAAATATGAGATCAAATGCGGAGTCAAATCCCAACTCGAAAGTATGTTGAGTTTGTAGTGTATATAATCTTAGGGTGTGATTTCTTGAAGAAAAAAGACTTGTATTAAATACTAATTCAAAGATACCATTTTAACTCTTCCAATGACCTGTCTATTTTATTACTAGTAAACAAAGTTTAGAACCTTGTGAAAAAATATATCAACAAATATAGGTGTCTCAACTTTTTCAAAGAAAAGCAAAATGAGCAGACAACTTTACGTGACTTGCATCACAAAGTTACCAAACCCACATAATAAGAAAAGTCTTTTTAAGTGCTTTTGTGCATGCACTAAAAAGCTAGTGCCATTTTAGTTGCATCTATAATCCACTGATTAAGACGTAATTATGCCATATTAGTAGTCTTATTTGACTTTAACGCGGCTTAATTAATATAAAAACTTTGACATCAGAACACCTGGAAAACCATATGATTTTCTGTACATTATTATAATCAAGACCGGACCCATGAATTTCAACCATCTTGGCCAAGTCAAGTGATCGGTTCAAGTCTAATTCCACAGATTAACCAGGAAACGGGTACTTCAAGCGAGGTCGACCAGACCAACATCAGAACTAACTTTATATATTTGAAAGTTGAAAGATAGCCATCAAGATAAAACAATGTATACACTGCAGTAGAAAGTCAAGTGCTTTTGTGCATGAACTAAAAAGCTAGTGCGGTTATAGTTGTATCTAGGATCCATCAATTAAGACAAAATCATGCAATTTTAGCAGTCTAGTTTGACTTTAAGCAATTTAACTTATAAGTAATATAATAAAAATCGCAAAAACTTCTACATCAGAACACCTGGATAATGAATGGTTTTCTGGACATTTTAAAACATCAAACCCAAACCCATAAGCTATCAAAGCAATCCGAAAGACCGGGCCAACATTTTTGGCCAAGTCAAGTGAACGGGTGAAGTCCACGTACTAGTTCAAGTCGGGTCAACCAGACAGAATCAGGACTAACTTTCTTTCAAGTATTTGAAAATTACTGTAAAAAACAGCCATCCGATCCTGATAAGATAGTGCATACGCTACACTTGACTTGCACGAGATCTTGTGTGCTTTGAGCCTTTGACCATATGTAATTATGCACCTAATTATAGTAGTTGCAGACATCCATTTTACTAATGCATGTCTCTTGTACCCATAACCCATACTTAGCCATTTTCTTGTTGGGTGGCAATTGACATGTCAGCAATCTTACTGACCATAATAATGATAAATGCAACATCATCTGCCACGTCATCATTTATGACATGAAGTGCCGGTCATCAGGTTACCCAATGAATCAAACACAACAAAAAACAAAGTTTTAATGACCCATGTTTCATGATTTAAATGGAACAAGAATAGATATTAGTACATACTTTATAGGATGTTTCATGCATTTGTATACACTCTAGATGTTCGACCCGTTTGACCCATCCTATTTAGTTAGATGAGTTTGATTCTATCAACTTTCCCCATTTGACCCGTTAAAAATTCAACATAACCTAAGTTTACCCATTTATACAATAAGTATAAATATGATCAAATGTTTGTTTATGTTCTCATGCATACAAGTGTTTGTGTATAGATGGATGGATAGATAAAACAAATAACCAAAAAGTAAAGGAAAGACTGCACATGACAACAGTTCAAACTAATTGCGTTCTCCATGGACGCTTGCACTAAGTTAATTTTAGGTTCGAGTACTAATGTTGTGGCAGCAGTTGCAGGCCAAAGTCTCATAACACTAGTCTAGCATTAACGAAGGCAAAGATAGATGGGATATTTCACACAATAAATAACAGAAAGCTTATTGATTGTGCAAGCACACTCTCTTCTTTGCACTATACAAATTTCCCCACAACAACAATCCTGAAGCTAATACTCAAGAAAATAATTACCTCCTTCACCACTCATTGCTTTCTGCGTTTTGGCTCAACCTGCAACAGCACATTAAATGTTTAGGCGTGCAGAGACATATATAAACCATTAATAACTACTGATAATATATGGTCCAGCATAGAGATGCTTTTGCTACAATGTACATATTTATGGACTAATCTCGATCCTCTAAAATATTCAAAAGAGCAGATAGACAAGTATGGTTGACCACACCAACCCAACTTTGTGATGATTACTAGACCACAGTTACTACACTTTGGTAGTGGTTAGTAGACACCATTAAATTCTTTAGATAAAAGCTGACATGAACAAAAATTTGGGTCAACGCTACCTTATAAAAGACAATTACGTACATTTACTGCAAACTCGTATCAACAGCAGCACAGAATAAGCTAGTCTAATCACTTAAGAACTGGTGGTGAGTTACATGATGAATATGGTAGTCACTTATAACACCATTATGGTATCTATGTAGGATAGCACAATGACTCAACTAGTAATCACCCCTCCCCCAAGACTGATGCATGTTGCAGGGAAATATTAAGCATACAATCATAACCATTGAACATATTCACTACTGCAATGCCACAAACATGCCTTGCAGTAAAGTTTATTTGGTAAAAGACCCCTGTGATGGTAAAACTGAATGATGAAATGGATTCTCACCTTGCCATCAGAAGATGGTGATACTGGGATCGAGTTCAATGGTCTTTTAGGATCATCATCAGAAGCGCATTCTGCGCACATAAACTGCTCGAGTTTCTTTGCCTCTTCAATTGTCATACCCATGCAATTAGGATGAAACCTGCATGATTTACAGAAGCACATGGAAGATAAGCCACTCTGACATGTCTATAAAGTATAATTGCTAGCCTGTTTATATAAAAGCATATTTACTTGTTAGTCTAGTAGAACAATCGGCAAGATATTCAAGATTATTAGCTAACATCTAACATAGCCATGATAATAGTCAAATCACCAGCCACCCAAAGAATAAAATTTGTCTGTATAAATGTACCTAACACGTACATGCTCATTTTGTATGTGCTTTTCCATTTGGACATGTGTGTATATTTTTGGATGTATACATGTGTGTGTGCATGTTTGTGTGTTCTAATATTTCTGGACAAGAATGTATGTATGTCTCTGTGTGTGTACGTGCTAGCAATAAAAGGAGATTAGAGCACCCAATACCTTTGAGTTCATAAAACTTCTGACAACGACCCTAACTTGATGATCGACAACCTAAGATCATAGATTTCTACTTTCTAGTGATCTGACTATATTTGTTTATCATCTATAATCTCACTCCCCTGATTCGCAATTAGTCATCAGGATTTCATAATGTTAGTAAGCTATAATAAGGGCATAGATCTGTTAGGAGAGGGAGTAGTAGGAAAATGAAAGGGATGTGTCGCCTAAAAAACTAAAATAAAACAAGAAGCCTTTAGCTATTGAATGCTATCACTCCACAAAAGCTCAAAACACAGATGTTAAACACGCATATGCTTGTCTTTTCCAAATCACATCACCAACCTATGCCATCCTTTATTCACGAGTGACATTCTGGCAATATTAAAAAGATAAAAGATCCTAACTTTTCAAGATTAATATCTTGAAGTACTATAAAAACAAGCCATTTTCGATAGTAGTATTTTATCTGGGGTGACCTAAATGCTTGACTTGGCAGTAGTGAAGATATTTTTGGGGCTACCAATAACTATTCCTTTTGATGCAATGATAGGCCAAAATATTGTAATTAAGTAGATCTCAAACTCAATTGAACAGATTACAGATACCACAGGGAATAAGGGGCAAAGATGGAAAAAGACTTCACAAAAATGACCAATTCAAGATCCAATATGGAAGTGATTCCCTTCTATTGGTATCAAAGTATCAAACCAAGTAGCCCCATGTTTACTGTTGTGTCAAATCATGATCCAATATGGAAGTGATTCTCTTCTTTTGGTATAAAGTATCAAACCAAGTGGCCCCGTGTTTCATGTTGTATCACGTTATATTATAGAAACAGGTTATGAAAAAGATTGCTTTTGTGTATTATCACTTAAATCATCACGTCCGTAGTTGAAAATTCCCATCTGATGATTTATGGAACCTTTTCTTATTATGGTAATAAAAGCATCAGTATACCAGTAGAAATCAACTAATCATAGATGGAACTACCATCTTTGTTAAACTTTTTTATCTCCTGATCCTTTAACAAGCTTCATAAACCTTTTAAATATGTGAAGTTTATAACATGAAACTGTTTTCAAAACCTACGTTATTTTCACATAAACTTCAAGAGTCAAACAATTCATACCAGTCCTTGCAGCCTTCGCACTGAACCATCAAGTCATCCGGATTGTACGGCATTTCACATTTGCAGTACCTTCAAGTAAGAAAAATTACCCCATTCAGTACCATTAGTTTATAAAACTCTCAAATTAACTACAAGACAGCAACTTGATATAATAATGGACGTATATGACTCACACTGCAACTCGATCAGGAGTGAACCCACCAGTAGCAGCCTTATACTCAAACCGACAAAAGTAATCCTCAGTACCAACATTATCAAGCTTTGTATAGTTCTTAAACGAATGCACAATACACTTCCCTTCAATTGTATGAGCACTTTGCAAATCATAATGATCTGATAAAAACAGCTCTTTAACACCATGAAACTGTCTCCTCCCACCAATCGACTCTTCGGGTCTATAGTACCATCTAACCTTAACCTTCACATTGTTCCTATGATCAGCTTCAAGTTTCTCAACATGAGCCACATATGGTGGCTTATCAGAATCGGAAGGTCTCATTAACACACAGTCTCCAGCTGCAAATACATTATTAAGTCAAGCCACAGTCAGAACACCATAAAATCAAAACATACAAACACACAATTAAGTCAACCACAGTCAAAACACCATAAAGTAAACACAAAACAGCCATATAAGTGTATAAACAACTTCAATAAACATCAAAATCAAAACTTTATTGAACATCTACGTAAACACAAAGTCAAAAGACCATAAACAGCGTAGCAGCAACCATATATCCATGTAATTAAGTAACTTTGAAAACATGTCAAAATCAAAACTTTGTCAACATACTAAACCTAGACAACATTTCAACCACCATAAACATGGACAGACTTTAATGAAGATTGGGGAGGGTTGTGGGCTTGTGGCCCTTCCAAAGATTCGGGTCATTACGGTGTAAATAATTTTGATATTTTGCAGGGGTACTTTTTTTTAATAAACCATCGGCCCTCCCAAAATTTAGCACCCAAAAGTCGTCAATATTGGAAATTGGGAACGGCAGTTTATAAAGGTCCGGTATCTTAAAACCTGCCTGCATTCAGACAATTAGAAATTTGAAACACCAGATGTAATCGCATGCCACATATCTAATTTTGTTCTTCTGCTTTCCTTCTTTATATAATTGTTTGCTAATTTGTTTTTATGGTGTTCTTTTATGTGTGTCATGAGTGTCACTGATGATCAACTGATACAAGTATCCAACAAATTAACAATATGCATTTCTACATGAATCTCTTGTTCCTTAATTGTTTTTACTTTTTACTGTTCTTTGCTGCAAGATTAGCCCTCAGCATTTGTTTTATACAGTATTTAAGCTGAAATTCAACTATTCCAAGCTCTAATTTACAGTTCAAACTACATCTAAAGTCTTGATTTTTGTTGCATTAGGTATTTGGTGTCTATCTCTATTCTCTAATATATACGGAGTATATATATGACTATGTCGAAAATTTTTAATTATTTAAGGGCTAGTTTTATACTTGTAAAAAGTTGGGGCAGTTGAGTCACATGTAGTATTAATTTAAGAACAAGTCAATAATGATCAAGATGAAACCTTTATCAAACAATCTATATAAACACACAATCAAAATCATCAAATTAACCCTTAAACAACAACCGTATATGCATTTTAATTAATCAGCTTCAGAAACAGGTAAACGAAAGTGAAAATCAAAACTTTAACAAGACAGTGTATACTCCTGAGCTAAAAACAGTCAAAACACCATAAACAACCATATAATAAACAAAAAAGTTTATCATCAAGAATCCACATAAACACACACACACACACACACATTGCGCAGACGTTAGCGTCAACAAATAAAGTATAAACAGCATAGCAAAAAACCATATAGATAGATAACTTGAAAAAGAAGTAAAAATACAAACTTTATCAACACTTTAACAGCAAGAAGCATATATTATATGCATGTAAGTAACAAGTCAAAAGATGGTCAAAGTCAAAACTTTATTACCAACAATCAAGTAGCATAATAAATTCAACACATTTAACCACCCTAACCTAAATGCATATATATTATGAAGGTGAGTGAAAAATGAAAAAGTTTATATATGATGAAGCAATCTTTCAACATAAAGATGAAGGGTTAATTATTACGTCTGACTAGTTTGTTGGTGCCTTTGATAGTGTAGGAATCACAGTCTTTCTTTCCAGGCTTCGTTTTCGCCATCAGCTGCTCAAATTATTCAAGCAGAAATATCAGGGTTTTTGATCGATCGGATTATATAAAAATAAAATGAACAATGTGCTGGGGAATTAAAAACCCTAGTTACTGAATGGGGAAGAACAAGCTAGGCGTGTTGTGTGTTATATTGCGTGCGTTTTTTAATTTAGTGTGTGTGTGTGTTAAATGTGTCTGTTGTTGTTAAGTGGAGAGTGAGTGACTTAGTTTCACATGCACACCTCGCCTCCTATTTTACATTTTTAATACTCCCTAGCTCCCAAAATAATAAATGATAACAATATCTTACGTCATAAATCAAGAACTCAACTTAATTATACATTCATACCTGAGCGGTAGAAAATCCTTCCACGACAATCATGTGTTGATACTTAATCCTCTTCTAAAAACGTCAATTATAAGTTCGTTTAATTTTTTTTGAGAAGCTTAGTAAAAAAACAAATCATAGCTTAGTGTGTTTATAGTAAAAACACAAATATTAAGCGAGAACTTTTCAATAAAACATTAAAAAAAAGTTACTAAAAGTTGGTGTGTATAACAAAAGTTAAACTATAAAAAAGTTACTAAAACTATCACCAGATAAGGCATAGCCAAAGTTACATTGTTTTTATTTCATTTTTTTATAATTTAAGACCCTTAATTATTATCTAACCCATTTTTTCGTTTTATATAATATTTGATGACAAAATGAAGTATACATAATAAGCGAAAGCGCGTATTTTAAAATGTTTTATGGACATCCATATTCATTTATATATTTCATTTTCATATCACAAGAACTCGTGCTTAGATATTATATAAATACTAAAAGTATAGGGGTAATTAAGGTCAAAGTTGATATAAAAAAATTCAACTACTAAAGTTTTATTAATTACTTTGAAAAATCAAATGACTTTATAATTGAGACAGCATATTGCTCGATTTTGCCTAGTAATTATCTTTACTACTTTTAAAATAACAATTTTATTTTTAATTAATTAATTTATAACTTTTCTAAAGTTTGTAATAATAAACTCAAATGAGTGTTATATGGTAAACTTGATTAAATTTCATACTTAATTTTAAAGTGGACAATTAATTTATACTACCTCCGTCCCACAATAATTGTCCACTTTTACTTTTTTGAGTCTTTTTTATTCAATTTTGACCATAAATATTTTTATTTGTGTAATATAATACTTGATAAAAATTATATGAATAGATTGTGTTTTAAATGTATTTTCATTTGGTATAATTTTCATCAAGTATTATATAACACAAATAAAAATATTAATGGTCAAAGTTTAACAAAAAAGACTCAAAAATGTCAAAGTGAACAATTATTATGGGACGGAGGGAGTAACAAACTAAGAAGAAAATGTTGATAATAATTTTGAAATGGATGGAGTACTCTGTATGTGATATGACCGGCGTGTTTTCAACTTTTTTAATAAAACAAATACTCCCTAACAATTTAATTTATCAGCTGCTTGTCTAAACTTATATCTCATAAGCTTCGATCTACCCTTATTGAAAACTAACAACTTCATAAGTAGCTAGGGTCGTTCCGTAAATTTACTAGGCACTATGCCACTCTACACTCAACCATGTTCATAAATTCAGCTGGATATGCATACGCTCATAAAATGAAAAATGAGCTTATGATTTTTTACTAAGTTATAATAAACCCATCAAATAAGCTTACACAAACACCTTTTTTCATTTTCTATCAATAAACTAGCTTGACGAGTAACCTTTATGGTAATCAGAGTATTGCAACGCAGCAGGTTATCAAAGGTACGCAACACACTTGCTGGGATAAGAGCACAACACATAAAATAAAACCAGTAAGTTGCCAGGAACACGCAATTATGTTTATTGAAGAAACTAGCTCAAAACTTCAATTCGGTACAATGTAATTCTCTACCCCTCGTGGTATATATAGACTAACATAGACGCGTTGTACTATAACTAGGATTACATTAAACCTATCCTAAACCAATGAGGAGTACTCCATATTAGGATAAATATTAGACGAGTTGGACTAGCACTCCAACAGGTATTACTCTGAATCTGGTAACACGCCTTTAGGCCACATCCAAACTCAGGAATTCACCAACAATCACCCCCTGAATTTCTGAGTCGAAGAGGGTAAGTCTCGCACACCAAGTAACGATCTCATCTCCTTGAACCTTATGCGCGCCAAGGCCTTCGTCAATGGGTCTGCTCTTTGTTCTTCGCCGGATACATGCTCAACAATTACCCTCATTCCCAGTCACTTCCGCAAATAACTCCTTTAGTCAAATTGCTTGACACGCCACTGTAGTAGCCACCATGAACTTAGCTTCACACGAAGATAACGCCACGGTAGTTTGCTTTTGTGAGCACCATGTAATAGGTGATGTACCGAGATAAACAACGTGTCCAAGAAGACTCATCCATCATCAATATCAATATTATGACTGCTAAATCCCACAAGTCTCATGTCATTACAACGATTGTATTTAATTCCAAACGAAGTTGTACCTTTAAGATAGCGTAGGATTTGCTTGATTGCACGAGCATGTGATTCTCTTGGACTTTGCATATATCGACTAACCACTCCAACCGAGTAAGTCAAATCTGGACGAGTGTGCAAGAGGTAACGCAAGCAACTCACAACATTTCGATATTGAGTAGCTTCAACTTTTGTTTCATCTTTTGCTTTTGTCAACTTGAGTCCCGGTTCCATCGGAAATAAAGTTGCATTGCAATCTTCTATACCAGCTTCTTTCAAGATCTTCCTTGCATATCTCTCTTGCTTGATCTCCACGCAATCCTTTTCTTGTGAGACTTCAATACCTAAGTAATAAGTTAACTCACCAAGATCCGACATTTCAAATTGAGATACCATTCTCCTTTTGAGCTTATTTATGAGGTCTAAGCTTTTCCCAGTCATGAATAAATCATCCACATTAACAGCAACAATGATAAATTCTCCATTGGGCACCTTTCTATAGATCACATTTTCGTGTACGCATTGTAGAAAACCCATCTCTTTTAAAGTACTACCGAGCTCCTTTCGATCACCATTTAGAAGAGTCGTTTCTCATATCCAAGTGATGAATCTTCCATCCTTTCCCGGCTGCGAGAGAAATCAAGAGTCGTATGGTCTCGAGTCGAGCTACCGGCGCGAATACTACATCAACTTCAATAACAGGTTGTTGCTCAACTGATTCTCGTTCCACTTCGTTTGTATCTTCTTTTCCATCTTTTAGTTGAGCTTTATAAAGGCGATTTGCACTACGTGGGACCTTTATAAGTAAGTCTCCACAACTATCTCGCATGGTTAAGAAATCACCTCGGATACTAATATCATAACCGAATAGTGTAGCTTGTCCAAGACTTATCACATTACTACGAAGAGCGGGAATATAATAGACATCTTTCAACAATTTTTGTTCTCCGTTTTTAACTTGGAAAAAAATCGAGCCTTTTCCCTTTATTCTCACACACGAACCATCTCCGAACCTAACACGTCCAATAATATTTTCATTTAATTCAGAAAAGTGAGAATAATTACCTGTCATGTGATTACTTGCACCATTGTCAAAATACCATACATCATCGTCATCGCATTTGGCTCGCACTTTGGTGGAGTGTAATTTTCTTCATTCATGAAAATCATTTCTTGAGTATGGTTCATCATAATGAATGTACCTTCCTCATGATACACGTCTTTCTCTTGCATCTCATTAAGGTTAACTTCATGGTTTCGGTTTCGTTCAGGGCATCTTGAAACAAAGTGTCCATACTCATCACAACGGTAACACTTTATATGTGAGAGGTCACGTTTCTCATGTTGTTTACCCTTTTGTTCATTATCTTCACGGTTGTTCGAGGAGTCACGTTGAGTGTTGCCACGTCCACTACCTTGACCACGACCACGGGATTATGAACCACGTCCTCTTCCTCCGCTTGAGTCATTATTCCTGTAGGAATTATCAGTCCTAGCATAAAGCAAGTTCTCTTGAGCATCGTTTGCTTTATCTTCTTCCTTGACTCTTTCTTCATACGCTTTCAATCGTCCAACCACATCCTCAAACCATGTTTCTTTAAGGTCTAAAACCTATTCTAGGGCTGCCACGATATGGACAAAATGTCTAGGAAGACTTGTGAGAAACTTCTTTACCAGCTTGTGTTCCGACATGACTTCTCCAAGCGTGGTTGATTTAGACGCAATACCTGATAACTTTGCAGCATATTCGTCTATGGTACCATTATCTGACATCTTCAGATTCTTGAACTCTATAATTAAGGTTTGAAGCCTCGCTTCCTTCACACGATCAGCCCCTAGGTTACGGGTTTTTATTGCTTCCCACATCTCCTTTCCGGTTTTCAAATTCCCGATTTGCAAAATCAAATCTTCTGGGATCGATTGAAACAATAATCCTTTAACTATATTGTTTTTCTTGGCATCGTCTGAGCCCGGATCTACCGCATCCCATACTCCATGAATTCCAAGAAGAATTCCATTCACATACTTCATATAGTGTAATTGGTTGACGTTAACAATGGGCACTGAAACGTCAAACTTAACTCTTTTGTCGGCGGTGGTGGGTTAGAACATGATGGGTCTCCTGTCATCCTGGTTCTTCTTCTGGACCGTGAATAAGTTTGTAACGGGGAACTTTCCAGCCCTTATATCACGGCTAGATTAAGTTCAACAAGTGGTGAGAAAATCAACAACCTTGAGTATTTTTTCAACTTACTGATGCACTCCAATCATTTTACAAAAGAAAATTGGGCTGAGAGAAGTGGGCTGAGAAACGTAGGCTGAGAAAATCACGACCCAACCAACTGGTTCACAGGTTCTAAGACGATCTTAATTTAAGGTTTCTATAACCCTAACTCGTTGATAATCAGGTTACCCACTACTTCATGTCTTCACGTCTAACCAGGCCTAGATCAAAAAATCCACCACAGCTTCTGTTTCCTGAGGTCTGATCAAACACGCTGGTGCAGACACCAATTGATGGCAAAGCTTTCATCAGTTTAAACACTCTGATCACTCACGCGACTAAAACCTCTTGATCGTAGGTTTTAATCCAACAAGTTTCTGACCTATTTAACCCCAAAATCGCAGGTTATAGTTTCATGTTTGCTCGTCTAACGCAGGTTCCCAGGCTGATGTAATCAATCAGATAATGGACGTTGATTGTGACCCTTAGACGCGACAACAATCCTCCACGATTCACCACAAGCTCGATACCAATTTATGGTAATCGAGTATTGCAACACAACAAGTTATCAAAGGTACGCAACACACTTGATGGGATAAGAGCACAACACAGAAAATAAAAACAGTAAGTTGCTAGGAACACACAATTTTGTTTATTGAAGAAACTAGCTCAAAACTTCAATTCGGTACAATGTAATTCCCTACCCCTCGTGGTATATATAGACTAAGATAGACGCGTTGTACTATAACTAGGATTACATTAAACCTATCCTAAACCAATGAGGACTACTCCATATTAGGATAAATATTAGACGAGTTGGACTAGCACTCCAACTAGTATTACTCTGAATCTTGTAACACGCCTTTAGGCCACATCCAAACTCATGAATTCACCAACAAACCTTAACTCAGAATTTATTTTGAATCGACGCAACCTTTTCTAAAAGGAACGTACACAGAGGCGGAGCCAGAAAGTTTTTGTCGATGAGGCAAAATATGATAATTTTTAGAAACTACATTAAAAATTGGTTCGTTAGGGGAGCAAATTACAAAAATAACCGAAATTTTTGAAAATTTACACTACAATTTTTTTCGCCAGGGGGTCACATGACCCCCGGACGCCCTTTATCTCCGCCTCTGATCGTACATGACGTAATGTTTAATTGTTTCTTACGAATCGAATATAGGGAGTCGGGATCTAACCCAAGTCCTCCGTAGTCCCTTTCTCAGTCCAAATATTAAGGACATTGTATGTGTGGGAATATATATCCACTCAAAAGCTAGTTTCAAAGTTGTTGCATGTTTAATTTTAACTTGAGACCTCGATCGGAGAATCTCAAACTCTCATAGCTAACATAACTAAAACTCTTTGAAGCATATAGACCTCAACCGGAGAATCTCAAACTCTTGAAGCATATAGACTTCTTTACTAATGTTATACATGTTTCATAAGAGTGGTGGGTGCACTACAACCCTATAACATGTTATAGTGTTGTCACCTCAGCACACACCCTATAACATCACTATAACTAAAACACTATCCCCCGGCTATAAATGTTATAGGCATAGGTAGGTCTCATAACACACTACCAAAAATACCCTCACTCACACGTACACACACAAAAAAACGCTCGCCAACCCAATCACGGATGTCCCTGTAACATGGCTATGGCATTTGGGCTGGTGTAGTATGGCTATGGCAAAAAAATGCCTATAACTGTGCCAAAACACACTGCACCGCTGGTCTAAGTATGTTGACGTCAAATGATACACTCTGAGACTTCAATGTATTTAATATTGTGTTCTAAGATGTTTTCATCCTTGTACTTATTGTATTCGTATATATGTGATGTGTTCGATCTGTTTTTAGTGTTATAGTTGCGTAGGTAAGAAATAACTATGGTTGCAATGACCGATCCAACTCATTTGCACCCCCATCACGCGAAAACAAGGGTATTGTTACAGGCAGTTTACTGTGTTTCTTTTCTAGTAAGTCAAGTAGAAAGTGCAGAACTATTGCATGCATAAAGTTTTTGGACTTTTGCTATTTAATGTCTATTTCCCCCTTAAGTTAAGGCGAAATTGTTATTCATAAATTCACACGCCAAAAACATCTCCGATTTTACTCCATATCATCAAGATATTAAAACAAGAAAAAAGGATATACATAAAAGAAATGCTCATTTAACTTTGCATTAACTTTTCAACTACTAACTTCAAAACTTATCAAGAAAATTTATTATCTCATCTGCAAAAGAACTTATGATCAGTCAAACGACTGTGTTATTACTTCTGTGTTAATGTGAGTACAAGCTTCAGGAGCCAGTAGTTCATATTTGTCTCTGGACTTTTAAAAGCTTTTGCTGCTTTAAAATAGTCCAGCATTCAAAAATCAAACAATTACTTTTATGGCCATTTTTATACCACTGTAATGAACACATAATGCTCGAAGAGATAAAACATGATAAGTTACAATGTAATAATACTTAACATTTCAATAATAGTCGAAAAAAAAACAGCAATTTTTATCGTCTTAGCGTTACCCAAACATAATTGGCAACCATCCTCTTACCGGTTATGCAATAGTTCCGTCTATTCACTATTGTGGTATAAGTATAGTACTCAAACATAAATGGTTGCAGTAGTGTGAGACTGTAAGTTACCTTTTCAGAACAAAAAACAAAAAAATTAAAAATAAAAACAAAAAAGTTACTCGTATCAAGCATGTCTAAAATGTTTATAAGATAAGAATTTTTTTTATAGATCCATCTTCAAATGGAGAAATCATATTTGAGTAGCATGTTGCTATTGTTTTAAGTGTTTGATCAAAATATTTCACTCAAAAAACCATGCATAAAGTCCACAAAAAGTTCGATAGAATCAAGCTATGTGTTATCTTGAGAAACTATACCCAAGACAGATTATTGGTTCGGTTTTCTCAGCTCAAAAATGGCATGTCAAAACTGTAAATTTCTGTGTTATCTGTCAAGACACCTATGCTTGCGCTCCAAGCTCCAATTGTAGTGTGTGGTTGATAACATCAGAGTTCGGACCAACAAACTGAATAGGGCCTGAGAAAGAGAAGATGCAAAGTGAATATGATTTTTTAAAAAGTTTGACGTGCTTAACAAGCCATAGGTGAAAATACTTTATATGACCGGAGATATATGATAATGTACCTGGATTTATGTAGCGGTTCTTGATAGACCAGTCATCACGCATAGATGCAAACTTTTTGAAAGGAGCACCTGATATAGCAGATATATAGGTGTTATACATAAACTTTGCACCAGATCAACGTTGCACATATCAAATCCAACTCGTAAATTGAATGTGTCAATTCGACCGTTTAACTTATAATTGGGTCAGTTTGGGTTGTGTTTGATCTCAAACAGGTCAAATGAGTTCAATGAAAATGATCAAGACTGGGATAGAAAGGGTCAAATTCGGTTAAAAGTCTACCAAAATCCCTCTCAATGCAAACTACCTATTTAATCGTTTTTTTCAAAGATATAAGATTATTGTTCGGATTTAGGAAACTATTGTTTTGTAATCATATTAACACATCAATTTTTATCAACTTCTTTCAATGTGAACAACCGAACTTGACCCGTTTCAACGGTTTTATCCAACTTGCCTGAACGGCACCTTTTCGCCCCTACATTCTCTAGAAAGACAAAAGGCGTAAGGAATAAAGAATTAGTTACCTTCGAGTTCCACCATTGCTTTCTTAATCACGGGCTTAAACTTGCCTGCAAAAAGTTTACAGTGTAACATTAGAAAACAAAGACAGTAAAAAGCATGAAATCTAAAAAGCAAAGATTACTGGGTTGATTTCGCTATCTGAAACAGTGAGCAAAATAAATGATTCTACCTTAAAAATTTACCAAAAATAAGGAAATTTTGTGATTTCCATGACCACCCAATATGAAAAGTAGCGTATCATCAATAATGGGTAGATACGTAAAAAAGGAGATACTGCATGTGCAGTCGAACACTTCATTTGGAAATTCTTAGAATCTTAATGGGACATGCTAACTAACAACGTAAAGTGAGTTTTAATCATGAAGAAGAGAAAAATGTATACCATGTCTCCTCTCTACATCCATTAAAGATGTCAATGCTGTCCCACCTACAGTCCAATCTTCAACCGGAGCTCCCAAATTTCCCACCTAAAATTTAAAATGTAACAATACATACATAGTAAGATTTGACACCTAAATTTGTAAACGATTTACAGATAAAAGAAAGTTTGAAAGCCAACCGAGGAAATCAATCCAGTCTTCCCAGCATGGAGTAAAGCTGCAGCTCCAAAACCCAACGCGTAGCAGTAGTTTGAGTCGAAATTGGTGGGCAAACCGCACCTACCTTCATAGCTACATAAAGAGAGAGTGTTATAGAAGATATGGAACCAGTGACATGTAATGGATGATTTTATTTTTGGTTTCATCGCATCAAATAAAACTAGTGATAGAAATTTCAACTTATTTACTTAAAAGTGGGTCAAAATGGGTCAACAGGTGAAGGTCGTCCGAAATGTAATTTTTAAAATCATTTTATTCAAAAGCTTGGATTATCATTGTGTATTCTACTATCATATTTGAGAAACTAATTTCATTAAAATTGTTTGAAGCGCCCGTTTCAGTCCATACAGAATATCACCTATTGTGATCCATTACCCAACTCATCCGAACCGACCAATTTTCCACCTCATAATATAACTTCATCAGCATAAAAAGCATATCAGCATATTACTTACCCAAAAAAGTGAGGCTGCCCTTTGAATTCCTTCTTATATGTACCATCCTTTTTCCTGATCTCGAGCTCAGCTTCCACCATTTGAATAAGCATCTTTTCAGTTTCAATTTTAGCAACCTATACATATTCACAGAAACAAAATACATTAACTTGAACAAGAACAGAATATGCAAAAGAATGTGTCAGATACTAATCTTTAATGATCAGATTATGCAGCAATCAAAGAGCATAACTACCTGCACATTTCCATGAGGATCTCTTTCTAGCAGCAATTGTTCCTGAATAGCTTTTGGTAATATCTCAAAGAGCTCATGAGACTGGCTTCTAAGTTTCTTCTTCCATGCTCCTTCTTGGTCAACAACATCCTGTGCTAATATTTCATTCAGCTCTGCAATAAGTTGTTGCACCTGCGGATCATAATGAACAGTGACACTGTTACATAATATATGATGATCAAGATTAAATTATTACACTTTCTCTAAGGGTCGGGTTGTATACCTCTGGAATGAAATCAATCAGACCTTCTGGTATGAGAATAATACCATAGTTGTAACCTGCATCAGCACGTTTCAAGATTATATTTGTTATATAATCTGTGACATTCTTCAGAGTCTGCTTTTGGGCAGCAACCTGTAAAATACGGAGTAATAAATAGAATTATAAAGACTATTATGAGGAATTCTCTGCACAGAAGAGGCCTAAGGGTCAAAGTCAATTAGTCATTTGAGGAATGTCGTTATAGTTACCAATCTAACTATTCGGTGAACTTTTGATCATTTATTCAGATAACATAGGGCAAGTATAAAGGGATACCTCTTCTCCAATGATTGTTATGTTTGGATGAGTCTGCAAAGCGCATTCCAATGTTATGTGTGATGCAGCACGGCCCATTAACCTTACAACTGTAGTCAAATTTACAAGAAGTAAAAAAACAGACTTTTAGATATTAATTTGGTACAAGATTACATAGCAACAGGCAACTGTAATGCACACTTACAGTGATAATATTTTCCAGTGGAACGTGCATCGACCATCAAATTTCCAATCATTTCTGAATATATCTGCATATCATACAGAAAATTTTGAATGAAACCCTTGAATATATTAACATGATATAAGCCGCCTTAATACAATCTGGTGCGGTGAAATTTGAGCGGATTACCTTGCAAGCAGTGTCAAATCCAAAACTTGTTGGAACTTCTTTGCACTTCAAGTCACCATCAATGGTCTTTGGGCATCCAATAACCCGAGTTTTCAAGTCGTTAGCTCTTAAAAAATGTAAAAAACACGAATAAAATTCCATATGAAAGTATCTACTTGTTTACATAAAGGTAGAACTTGTATCAAGTGTAGGAAAAAAAAATAGCATACTTAAAGTTTTCTGCTAGCAGGCAAGCATTTGTATTCGAGTCATCCCCACCAATGACAACAAGTCCATCTAAATCAAGCTTCTTCACTGTTTCTTGAGCTTCTTTAAACTGCAAGAAAAGTCGACCCATTTTACAAACTTAAAGTTTTAATCAAGGCATTGCAAACTGAAAAGTTACAAACCTGCTCAGGTGTTTCAATCTTGTCCCTTCCACTGCAAATCATATCAAAGCCACCCTACAAATCATAATTACAAAAAAAAATTGAGCACAATTTCAGGTAAAATCATATGATTTACAATCTACAAGCTATAACGTGTGTTCTTAATCTAGTTGCCAAATCACAAAAAAGAATGGAACAGTTGAAACATCACCTGATTTCTGTAAGGATAGACAAATTCATCGGTCAACTTGACATATTTACCCTTCATAACTCCAGCAGGGCCACCTCGAAACCCATACATTGTGCTGTCCTTGGTCCTTTTCTGCAAATAGTCTGTAATCCAGCCAAAGCACAAAATATAAGTAAAACCTTAGAAAACTGATCAGCAACTTATCGATTAAAAAAACGAATTACATCTCAAAATCACATATGTAAAATAAACATATTGAATTTGATGATTTCCTCACCAAATATTCCAGAAATCACATTGTGTCCACCAGGAGCCTGTCCTCCAGATAGAACGACACCAATCTTTAAACTAGCCTCAGGTAGTGAGCCTCCAGCCTTCAAGGAAGCTGATGGCTGCCCGAACACCTTGGGAAATAGCTTAGCAATCTCGTCTGCATTGTTACAATACAAGCATTGAAGTTAACAAAATAGATAAGGTGATATATGTCATGAAACATATGATCTAAAGAGTTAAAGTTTCGTGTCCAAATAATAAGATACTCGTAGTAAAGATCTGTGAATATGAGCATAAGAAGTGTAGAAGTCGCAGGTTGTCAAGAATTTTGTTTACTTCTCAATTGTTATTATCGTATACAAATCAATGACTTCTACACTACACTGACAACTCAAGGTGGACCTGATACATGAGGATATCACATACAACTTACTAAACAACCAGTGGCGGAACTTGGGCATTTATTTTGGGGGGGCCGAATTTATTTTGGAGGGGCCGAATCGGAGATTTGTTTATAACTTCAACTAAATTACCCCTAATACCTATAATATTTACACTAAGTGCCGTAAATTTTGGGGGGCTGGGACCCTCCCCTGCCCTCAAAGAGGTCCGCCCCTGTTAACAACTAATAGATGCAATTGATGCCTTAAGGTTCTATCATCTTCGATGAAAATCATCACATTGTCTGATATGTGTTTAAAACGCAAACTTCTGTCAACTTACATGAAAAATTATTATTCATGAATCGCCTAAGTATTAGATCACATTGTAATCAGTGATGTTACATCACACACATTCATTCGGTATACGGTAAAATTCTAAACAAAATCATCAATCATCTCTAACAACTCATGAACTAATAATTCTCACTTACGACGTGTCTATCACTTAACGGCTAAACAATGAATCACAGTCTCATTGCACCTATACTTTTACATATCATAATACAAAGTTTCAAATAAATCACATAACATAAATCGTCTCTATATAACAATAGATAATCAGACAATTCCTCGATCAACTCGAACACATTAAAAAAACCTCAATGTTGGGATCTCATTAACATCATACAAAAACATTCAGTACAACACACAATTAAAACTCGAAAAACAGAAATCAATCATCTCTTTAACAACACATACATAACCTAATCAGTACAAATAAAAAAAAATCACATTCTCGTAATCTCGTTACGCCTAACGTGTCAGATCTCATTAACATCTCACACACACACACACACACACACACTCATTCCATGCACACACTTAAAACACTATAAACACACACACACACCAATCATTAAAAAAAATCGAACGAACACGACCAAGAACATAAAATCAACCTGGATTGCCAGCGGCTGAGCTTTTTGGTCCATCGACGACACCAAACGAAGATTTCAGCACAGACGGAAGCGGAAGATCGAGTTTAAGACGGCTAGTTTGAACCTCAGTGTAATATCCAGGTTTTTCATCTCCACTAGACATGATTAGTTGACAGAAAGTTAAAGGCTGTGATATGAGCGAAGTTAGGGTTTATAAGAAATTTCTTGTGAGATGCATGTTTTTGTAATGGAGACTGGTACGTGATATATGGAGTTGATTTTGTTGCTTTATTTGCACGATATTCTTTCTATAGAAAAATATGGGTTTCTGGGCTGCTTGTGTTTTCTTTTTTGGGCTAACTGTCTAAAAAATATGTAACATATTGTTTATAATGAGTATAATTATTTGAATCCGATTATTTCGTGTATATATTTTTTTAAAATTCGAATCAAGTATTTTTAAGAATCAATACACAAAATAATCAAATTTGAAAAGATGTGCATGAAATAATCAAATTCGAACAATGATATACACAACTACAAAAAAATGACAAGCATGATACATTTATAAACAGTTAGCCATTCTTTTTTTCATGGCTACGTTATTATAAAATATTAATAAGTTTTCTCTAGTGTTATATTTTAGTACCTGAATTTAAAAAATTATTAAGTGTAACAACCTTTTATAAAGTGTTTCAGTATTCACATTTCAATGTATTGTTATATCACAAAATCTGACACGTGTCACTAATTTTCACGTGAGAAAACTACATGTTGGAACGGTTTATTACATACTGGAACATCTAAATGTACGTGTTAGTGAACGGGTAAACGGAACTGTTTATGAAAGTTTGTTATATTTACTCATATTTTTTAAAATTTACGTACCAAAATGAGACATTATAGAAAGTTTTTTGCTATTTTATATCATAAACTTTTTCAATCGCGGGACTTTTCTCTTTCTCATTGTACTATTTAAAAGAACGTGTATGGCAAAAATAACCCAAAAATCAGATAGGGGTCAAGACGCTATCGGGCGCCCGCGGCAGACTCAAATGCCCCCGAACAACACGAAATGGTTATAAAGAGCAATGACGTTTGTACTCTAAACTTTTTAGTAGCTTTTTTATTAATAAAATTTAAACAAAATTCAAAATACTACACATTTGTTGCCAAACAATCTTTATTTAGTTAGAGGGCGTCGTTTATTTTTAAGAGGTTTTATATTTTCATTTGCGAATCATGTCTGCAGAAAAAAAAAATACATTTAAATTCTTCATTTGCAAGGAAGAAGACCGTTTGTTTTTTTGTACTTTTTGAAATAAAAGAATAAAAGAGAAATAGATAGGGTTTGTGTTGAAGAAGTAAAAACTTGTGTCTAATTTTTGAAGAAATGAAAAGTGAAAAAGAAACACTTATGTCTACAAAATAAATAAATAAATAAATAAAAACTTTGAACACCCGCAAACAAAAGAAGTGGAAAAAGTGAAAAAGTTCGTTTTCCAAAAAAAACAAATGACACCTAAGCGTTAATTGCCTCAAAACGGTATCAAGCTTATGTGAAACTAACGAAACTTACTGAAAGGGCAATTAAATGAGAGTATTGATATTAACGAAGGTTGTTTCTTGTCGCGTTTTGTTATGGACATGCTTTATAAGATTTTAACTCTCAAAATATATATGTCGCTTAAAGGAAACATCTAAACGTACACGTTAGTAAACGCGTAAACGGAAAAAGTTTTCCATGTTCACCCTATTCGAAACTTAATTAAAGACTTCAATCTAAGAATTTTAAGCTAATTTATATAAGAGGTAATTCCTCAGATACCCCAAACGTATACATTAGTAAACGGAAAAGGTTTTCCATGTTCACCCTATTCGAAAATTAATTAAAGACTTCAATCTAAGAATTTAAGCTAATTTATATAAGAGGTAATTCCTCAAATACCCCAAATGTACAACCCCACTAACCTTATGTGTCTCAAAAAAATTCTCTTTCGCAAAATGTTCAGGGCGATGGTCGCCCCGGGTAGGTGGGGGCGACTCTTATAAAATTGTGACACGTGCCAAAAACAAATACATGAGTGGGACAAGTGTCACAATTTTGTAGGAATCGCCCTCCACCTACCCGGGGGTGACTTTTGCCCTGAAGCATTTTGAGAAAGAGAAAATTTTTGAAGAACATGAGGTTGGTGGGGTTATACTTTTGAGGTATACTAGTCGAATGCCAAGACGGTGACGATAAATATAGTTATATGTATTTGCTTACCGTTTAGTGAATTCGTTTCACAACACTTCGAATGTATATGTGTTAGTTGTAAGTGTTTGTTTGGGTTACCCGTAACTTTCCATGACATCATTATTCCGCATATAGAATACCCTCGCAATCTCTTACGCGTCAAACACTACCCCAAAAGTATATGATTTTGATGAATCAAGATTATATTGATTGAAATAAATGAAATAAAGGTTAAAGTTGTAAAATTTGAATTAAAATAAAATAAACCCACTAAAAATATAAAACTAAAACTCATAAAATATATCAAAATGGATGTTGAATTAAAGAGCATAAAATTTTAGAAAATATGGTGAAGTTAGATTATAATATAAATAAGTAGATAAAAGATATTTTAATTTGAAAATAAGGATGAATTTTTAGTGGAAGTACATATGTCATTTTATAATTGGAGCTCTTATCTTAATTTTTAGTGGTTAGGAGTTACGTTTGGAGTTTGTTGAGCTTGGGTTTGTTAAGTGACACATGTCATCTCATGATTGAGCTCCTTATCTTAATTTTGGTTAGAAAACTTTTTCATAATAAGCAAGTAAAAAAGTCTGAATTTTTAAGCTTTCTAATTTTAGAAGGCCTAAATGCATTATAAAGTAGTATAGATATAGATAGAAAATTAGCTCTTCATATAATCACCCTACTCGATGAGTTTAATAGAAAAATACATACATTAAAATTTGTAATGAATAGTGAAATATCACACGTACAACTCGAAAAACATCGGTAATTTGATGCCTAAAAAGCAAGCATTACACACATGGCCAGACCTAGAGGGTTTCGGGGGGTTTATGGGAACTCGATGAATGTTTGCCGCCTAGTGTAAATCTGCGTTAAAAATCCCGAGTTCTCCGAAATGAACTTGGTCCCGATTATTTGTGTCACATAAATACGTGGCTTGTTGAGTTAGTTTACTAACATATCAAAAAGAGAGATACATGTCTTGTTCATTCATATTTCCTCTATACTCGTAAAAATATTTGTGCACCCCAGGACTTAGAAACTTGGGTCCGCCTCTGATTACACATCTTCACGTACGTTCAACATCCGTGGATCTAAAACACAATTCTATTATCTTCCATAAATTATCACATTCAGGGTAGAGCTAGTAGGGTGACTAATGGGTGTTAGGTCACCTCTAATCAACTCACTTCATTAATAAGTTATTTAGATTGCAAGCCGCTTTTCTACTAGTTTTTACATTCATCGACTTTTATTCTATAGAAATGTCTACAAAAATTATAAATGAATAACTTAAACAACAAAAGACAATACTATTATTAAATTTCGAATCGATATTTATTAGTATGAATTTTTGCGTTAAGCACATCCGGCCTTCCTTAACTAAAAATTCTTGCTCCATTGTTTATTTGTTTGATATGTGTGTGAAACGCAAAGAATCTTTCAGCTTGAACAAAAAAATCTAATGCATGTTGTGCCTAAGTTTTAGATCACACATAAACATCATACACACAGTTAAAGTTCAAAACAAAAAACATCATACTAATCATGTCTAACGAGTCATGACCTTACGAATTTCACTTACGACATATCTTATCACAAAATCAGCTAAAACGATTAATCACATTCTCGTTCCACCTATGTTAAGTTTTAGATCTCATTAACATCAAACACAATCATTCGTCTTAAAAAAAAATAAACAATGCGTAATCAAACTAATTACTCGATCACCTCGAAACCAAATTCCTAGCTATTCTCCAACTCTTATATATAACATCTCTTTAAAATCACACAAAATTGTCTCGTACACACACTTAATTCCATATAAAAAAACATCAATCATTTCGTAAACAACTCGTGTACAACCTAACACATATCATATCACATCCTCATAATCTACTATACATGTTATATCTCATTTCATAACATTTATAACAAAACACGCATAATATCAACCTGGATTTCCAGCGGCAGAGCTCTTCGGTCCATCAACAACATCAAACGAAGATTTAAGCACAGACGGAAGAGGAAGGTCAAAGTTTAGACGGCTAGTTTGAACCTCACTGTACACATTGGCACAACGACCAGGTTTCTCATCTCCGGTTGACATAATGATACGACGATTCGACAGTGATCGATTAACGGAAACTTAACAATGAGATGAGTGACGTTAGGGTTGTAACCAATTTCTTAGAAATGATGTGAACATGAGATGCATGAAGTTGTTGTATTAAGGGTAATATGGTAATTATGATGTCCGTGCGATTGGGGTGGATTTCGTTGCTTTATTTGCATGCGACTCGTTCTTAGTGGAATTACAAGTTTAGAGATTGTGCAATTTATTTTAATCTTGATTTGATAAACTTTTTGTTATTCCGAACGAAGTTGGAAATTTTTTGAACCAGTAGAGTATTTTTAAATAGAGAGAAAAAAAAAAAAAAAAAAAAAAACTGGCGGAGATTATAAGTAGCCAATAGGTTATTTTGAAACTCGAAGTAATCGGTTGAACCGGTTCTGGCAAAAAAACAAGTAAAAAAAACTATTGAAAACAGGATAATCAGTTAGACATGTCGGGTTGAACTAGGTTTTTAAAAACAGGATAATCAGTTAGACCTGTCGGGTTTTAAGTGACCCGGTTCTCGAGACCCAGTTGGGTTTAGTTTTTTTCTCATTTTTCTTAAAAATCGTATTGACCCGGTCAGTGAGATAATGCCTTAATATTTATAGTGGGCTTGGAGTGATTTACCCTATAAACAATAATGTGTGAGACTCTCTATTATCTAATAAATGTTGATCAAGTTACTTGCTGACAAAGATGTTCACTGTCCACTTTGTCGCTATGAGGCAGAGGTTTGTCTCTTACTTCGTTTGAGACCTTATTTTCTTCCTCTTTGATTATATTTAGATTAGTCATGTCTATCATGTTTCTTTTTATTTCCAGATTAAGGGGCTTATAATATTATGTGGGGTCTACAGCTATTAGAACCTCTGAATGGGGATATGTTCATATTTCTTGGTTTGTGGATACAGAGAAAACAATAGAAATAATAGGTCCTACTTCAAAAAATAATTAATATAAAATGAATTGGTCCTACCAATTCCTTCCCTAAAACGAAAAAGAAACGCACCCTTACCTTATGTCCATCAAGGCTTAAGTCATCTTGGAGTTATGTCCATCCCGGACTTACGTTATGTCCATCCCAAGCTTTTTTCCACCATAAGCTTAAGTCCATCACAGGCTTAAGTCCATCTTGGGGTTATGTCCATCCCGGATTTACCTTATGTCCACCCCGGACTCATTTTATTGCTCCACTCGAACCATAGGTCATCAGGTTATGTTTGGCAAAACTAGTAGTAGTTGTTTGTATAATTAATAATAAACATTTGGTAATATATGTGTAGCTGTAATTATAAAATTTAAAATGACAAAAATACATACACATATCAAAGTAGAAAATTCATTATATGTTAAGTTAGTACTTCTAAGCTAATAATTACTTTTACATACTTATGGCACGTTTGGTCCGTAGATGGGTTTAGAATTCGGATTTGAATTTGGATTTGGAATTGGATTAGGAAAGAGAAAACTATTAGGGACGTGTTTGTTTGGTGCCTTTTGGAGGCCTGAGATGACTTTAACATTCATTCAAGTTGTTTGTTTGTTTCTTAAAAGAGAATATATGTACATCAACATCGCTGACATCAAACCAAGAAAAATGTGGGTGTTGGAAAGTTTGGTGGCCCCAACATGCTACACTCTGCAGTATAAAACATTTATTTATTAAAATATATTAATTTATCTCTCCTATATCAAATCAAAATTCAAATCTAAATCTAAAACTAAATTCAAATCCTAATCTAAACCCACGAAGAAACCAAAAGCACTAAATAATCTCATAAATCATATTAAATGTCACGTTTGAATTTTAGTCTTTCTTTTACAGTTTGACCTTAAATATTTTTCTTGTGTATATAGTATTAGATAAAAATAATACGTAATGAAAATACATTTAAAACTCTATCTATTCATATATTTTCGTGAATATTATATAACACGACTAAAAATATTTATGGTCAAAGTTAAGAAAAAAAGACTTTGAAAATTCAAACCTACACGTTAATATAGACGAAGATAAAATGTATTTGTTTTATAAATAAATAAAATTAAAATATATTATTTAAAACAAAATATGAAAAAAAAAAAAAAAAAAAAAAAAAAAGACAAAAGCAGTTAAAGAATACTTGATAATTTGAGAAAGGACAAAAATAAAAAAATAAGACTATGTTGATTACCCCTTGTGTCAGACTAAAAGTCACTATTTAGGTGGGATTGAGTTTGTGGGCTTGACATGTTACACTCCTATCCCGGAAATAACAATAGGTACCACCGTGGTTGAATGTGGTCTAAGGACTTGACGGGATTGACTAGTCAACCCGATAGTCAAACTATTAATTAACAAATGTTTGTTACAGTTATAGAAAGGATGGGGACCTAAGTTGTCACATTGTAAACTTATTATAAGTATAGTGTGGCCAAAATAAGAGGAATGGGACTTGAGGGACCATTTGTGTCAAGTAGTCAAAGTTGCCACCTACTTAATTCTAGACATTTCCCCAACTCTCCATTAATTTCCATAAATATTAGTGTGGTATGTATGTGTCGTGATATGGAGTTGGAGGGAAAAGAGTAGCATGGTTTAGTAGACCAATTGATGGTGAAGCAATGGTGGTTACCTTAGTATGAATCCAAAGGGAGGACACTACAAGGATATTAACTTGGATGATGGTGATTGATTATGGCTAATGAAAGATATGAAAAATGATGGTAATGGTGTATGGCTTAGCATGAATTGCTAAGGTAAGTAATCCAGTTATTACATGCTTAATGTGGAAATTATTATATGATGTGTTTATAATTGTTATAGTAAATATTGGTTATAGTTAAGTTAAGGAATTATTGGACCAATATGGCAATTGATGAAAGTTATAGAGTTAATTACCTAGTAAAGTATTAAGGTATGTGTTATTGCCTTATATGCTAATTGTGCTATGGTTTGTGTGTAGCAATGCTTATGTGAATTATATGATGATAGAAGCATTACCATGTTTTAGCCGATTACTTACTAACCGTTATTGCTTACATGTTATAGTTGTTAATGTTCTTGTAGGTTCATGTGTTTGAAGTATCATGGATTGGATTCGGATCATTGATTGGCTATGTGGATGATTGTATGTGAAAGAAATAGGAGCTATGTAGATACCGAGCTCCATGTAAATTTGTGCCCCCGTTGATTGTAAATATTTATAAAAGATTTGTCGTATGTCAAAATATCGGTTTTAATGGTTATAGTTGTTATGGTATTGAATTGAGAAGTTTTGTTATAGTTGGGTTCTAAAGAGTCAATTTGTATACTATAGTTGGTTTCAAAAAGGGTGTTTGGTTTATGGGTAATCTTACCCATTTTGAGGTTAAACGGGCCAAGTGATCTTTTTGTATATTAAGGTATGCTTTTCATAGATTATATGACATTTTGTTAAATTTGTAAGGGTCATATGAACAATTAAGTCCGAAATGGGTTGATTTGGTATTGTGCAGTTTTGCTGTCAAATATGCGGGTCTGATGACCCGACGATGTCACGAAATTATGGGTGACGACGTCAGACCCGGTTGCGACGGCGTCGGGTTTAAAACCCTCTGAACCATCTCGTGTTAAATCTGAAACGTGTTTTGAGTTACAGTTAAAGGGTGACGACGTCGCAGCTTATAAGGCGACAACGTTAGCCCGTATTGCAGCTTTAAAATGATATTTTGTAATAGTCTAATGCCATTGTTTTAAAAAGTATTCGAGTATATTTTTTAATAAGAATTGTCAAAGGTCAAATGTTATAGTTTTTGTCGTTCATTGAAGAGTTTAATGAAAAAAAGTAATAGTCAAATATTTCAGCGTCAAAGTTTTTAAAGTTGAATAATTTCCGGTCAAACCAGGAATCAGGGCGTAACATGATACCCTTATGTCCGAGGAATGGAAGGGTACCAAACAGTAGATTTAAGGTAGCTTTCAACTCAAATCAGTCAAATCTCACACACCAAACAACACCTTAACATCACATAAATCCAAAGTACTAAATCATCCAAATGAATGAGATAATTAGAAAACAAAACATAACACGCATCTTATCTTATCTTAAATTATTATAGAGCATTTAAGACTTATTTTTGTATTAATGTTAAAGAATTAAGTTACACACTTCTTTTATATAATAAAGGAAAACCTCAATTGAAGCTTTTGAAATAAATAAATAAATAAATCATTATAAGATAATTTCTTTTTAATAATTATTATTATTTTAAGTGTGCTCAATTAAAAAGGTTAAATATTTCTTGATTTGGTAAAAAAAATCGTTTTTATAATACATAGGTTGAAAAACTAAAAAGACATGTACTTGAAGTGATAGGTTTGGGTAAAATGCGTAAAACTCAAAAAAGCAAAAGATTAAATTCTTCTAACTGACTCAGATAGGAAAAAAAATCTATCAAAATAAAAACACCTCACTACATCACGACCTGCTTCTTCATCTATGCATCTAATCAAAATCCTCATCCAATTTTCCCACTTCTAATTCATCGTAATCAAACACAAATTTACCTAATTCAATTGACCCCACAATCATCAATTTATATAAAAACCTCAACTTGATAACATTCTTTTAATTTATCAACCCTAACTTCATCAATTTTGTTAATCTATGGTCACCTATAGTTCCCATGATTTATGAACTTTCTAACAATGGTATCAATTGTTATTAATTTAATTTTGATGCAATAGTGAGCCATGTTAAATAAACGCGTGATTTATGATGTGTTTGTATGTATTTTGTTGATAGCTTTATTTTGATTGTAAATCAATGGTTTTTTGCTTTATTACGAACAATTGATGGAAAACATTTTCGTCCATGTATACCTATTAACTAAATTGGCTTCATATTAGAAATTTATCTCTCAATGTTAACCTTTTTAATAAATTTGTGTTAGATATCCTCTTCAATGTTGGCTAATTGACCCGGCTGAGTCACAAGTTAAATAGGTCATCGTTTCAACTGATTTCAACGTCAGGTTAAACCTGTTTTCTAGCCGGAAGATTTACAACAATCTAACTTACCAAACATCTTTAAGACGTGTAAAATTCATTACCAAACACATAAAAAAACATAAAAAAGTACAATACCAAACATGTAATTTATTATCAAATACATATAACCATCTACGATACATGTTTTAACTTTAAAACCATTTTACAGATACAAGAAGATTTGACATTATTGAGTAAAAAAAAACCAAAAAGTCGAATCTTGGACATAGTAAAAATGATGTGTTTAATTATATAAGGGAATGACTCTGAGTATGGCAATTGCAATGTGTTTTTAAACCCATCACCCTTGATGGGTATAGGAATTGCAAACTTTTAGGGCCCGTTTGGCATGGGGGTGTGGAATGGGTTTTGAAGTGATGTGATATTTAAAGATTGTTTGGTTATATTTTTTTTAGAGAGGAAATGGATTCAAGAATGATATATTGAATGATGGAGGTGTTGATGGATTTTGATAAGTATTAAAATTTTTAGTGGGCCCATTATTTTTCTCTACTCTCATCTCTTCCTATATTTATTTTAATTAATAATAGAGTAAACTACACAATTCGTCCTTGTGGTATACGTTGACCATCAAGTATAGTCCTTTGACCAAAAAAATTGCACCGTTGGTCCTTAACTGCGAAACGTTACTCAGCGTTGGTCCCTCATCCTAACTGGTGTGACTAACGGGCGTTAAGCCTTTTTAAGTGGAGGGTATATTTGTCTTTTCCCACCCACAATTAATTATTTCATCTACCCTTTCATTTCAATCACATACCCCGAAACTAAAAAACACACACCAACATCCTGCAAGCTTGAATAACACAAAAATGGTGGTACCCATGGGGTATGTAATACGAGAATCACAAGTTGAGTTTGATCCAAATGTAGCTTATGGTAAGTTTTCTTATTTTTTGCAATTTTTTGTTTATCCAAAGTCTTGTAACTGATACTCTGTTTTTGTTGGGTCTAAAATGGTTAATTTGATCCAACATTGAATAAACCCTAATAAACCCTAATCATAATTTTTTTTCAGCTGGCGTACGTACTGCGTTTTCAATAAGGGTGCATTATGGAGGCTCTTTCACTGTAGCACCTGATAGGAGGTACATTAATGGCTTTTCAAAGATTGTAGATGAGTTAGACTCTGATGAGTTTTCTGTGCATGAGATGGAGGCCATTGTAGAAGACTTAGGTAATGATGGCCATAAAATAATGTTTTATCATTTTCTTAAACCTGGTGGTGATTTAGATAGTGGTCTACAACCTTTAGCCAGTGACCAAGATGTTCTTTTTTTTGGCAAAATATGTTGAAGAAGGTCACAAATTCATTGAAATATATGTTGAGCATGAAAGAACAATGTCTGACCTTTATTTTACTTCAGCAATGAAAAACAAAGGGGTTTTGATAGAAGAGTTAGATGAACCAAGTTTGTCCAAAGCAGGTATTATACCAGTTGTTAGGAAATGCATTAGAGATGAGAATGCAGGCAATGTAGGTACACAAAGTAGTGTCAATGTAGGTTAAGGTAGTGGTGTCACTAAAGATGTAGGTCAAGGTAGTGCTGCTAAGGTTGTACCTAGTCAGGGAGATAGTCAATTTGTGAATGATTTTTATTCTTCTTATGACCCTTATGAAGCTTCACAAGACCTAAACTTTGATCCTTTTGCTGATTTAGATGATATGTTAGAACATGGACCTGAAAATGTTGATTTAGATCTAAATAGTATGGAAAATGTTTCATTAGATGTTGATAATATGGATGATGTAGGGAATGAAACCCGTGTTTCTAGTGAGGATAGTGAAGGGAATCAGGACTCAGATTCTAGTGATGATGATAGCCAGGATAGTGATTACATTATGGATGAAGAAAACTATGTTTCAGAGGTTGATGTTGACATGGAAGACTTCCGTTGCAACATTGATGAAACTGTTGAGTTCATGGGATGTAGGAATAGAGATGAAATATCTGATAATGAAGAAGCACAAGAGGATATAGAAGTTATGGATAATGATTATTTTGGGAGTGCTTCAGATGAAGAAAATGAACTTGATAGGTTGAGAAAAAGGAAGTTGAAACAGATTAGGAAACAGGCACATGCTTCAACCCAGGTGTACAAGACATACTTTTATGTAGGACAGAACTTTGGAAACAGGGAACAAGTAAAAGACCTAGTTAAGGAGCATTCATTTACTGCAGCAGTGTAGAAAAAGTGAAAAAAAGCAATAGTAAAATTCATAAAAGTGACTGCAATTGTAGAACAGTAAATTGCAATAATGCTACAAAGTCCAAATGTTACTACAATAGTCAAATTCGGAGACTGCACAAATTGTACAAAAGTGATTCATTGACTGCCCAAATGTTTCTGCATTTACAGTCATACATATTTGAAATTCATTTACAGTCTTTAACTTAAATTTGAATTTTTAATAGGGAGAGCTAAGACAGATGTACTGTTGAACAATATGTGTGAAGTTTTTAATGAAAATCTTGTTGGTGGTAGAGATAAGGCAATCATTTCAACATTGAAGTTTGCAAAGTCTTATCTAATGAAAAGAATAGTTAATGTGAATAAAATGATTGAAAGATGTGATGGTCCACTCATACCTACTGCTACAAAAAATTTTGTTGGGAATAATCCGTTACCACGGATAGTTGTGGTTTACATTTCGGATTAACACTAGCGATGAGAAACGTATTACCATTCTTGGTACATTATTGCCATCGCTATAGGAAAACGTGTTTAGATAAGTATAGAATAGATCTTGTGTATATTCTATAATGTTAGCTTTATACTTGTCTTGTAAAGGACTCCTTGTTGTATAAAAAGAGGTCCTAGGTCATTGTCTTAGGTACTAGAAAATTACCTCACGATTACTACAAAGGCTTCAAGGTGTAACCCTAGTGATAAGCTAAGATCACTCGTATTATTCATTAATAATATTGGAGCTCAAGTTTTGTGTTTAATCTGTTTACTTACATAACATCATACATCCATCTTCTAAGTAGTACTAAGTAAATTCCGCGTGCTTAATAATATTATACAAAATATCATTGACACAAGGTGTGTCCAGATCTATCAGTGGTATCGAGCAAAGGTTCGATATTTTGTTTTAGAAGATCCAAGGAATAAGCTTAACCTACTCACTCAATTCAATGGAGATGGAAAACAACCAGTCCAACTCTTCTACACCAAGACTACCTAAGCTCAAACTTAATGAGTTTGAGATGTGGAGGATACTGATTGAGCAATACTTTCTCATTCAGGACTATGCTCTTTGGGAGATCATCTTAAATGGTGATTCTTTCAAGTCTGTGACAAAGACAAATAAGGTTGGTGACACGAAGTGGTGACAATTTATGTGCCCGAATCTAGTCTTGAAAAAGCACTGAAGAAGAATGATCAAAAGGCTAGAATTTTGTAGCTGATGACTCTTCCTAGAGACCGGATCATTGCATTCAAAGAAGTTCAAGACGCTAAAGAACTCTTTGAATAGATCTGCTCTATTTTTGTGGTAATGATGCTACAAAGAAGACACAAAAGACATTGTTGAAGCAAAGTTATGAAAACTTCTCCGCTTGAAGCAATGACTCACTTGATAGTATCTTCACCAAACTTGAAGATTGTGACACAACGATGTGTTTGGCATTGAGGTAGAAAAGGAAGACCTCAATTTGAAGTTTCTAAGAAGTTTGCCTTTAGAGTTTCAAACTAATGTTACTGTTTGGGAAAACAAATCAGACATAGAAACAATGAAGCTCAATGACCTTTACAACAACTTCAAACTTATTGTGCAAAGGTTGAAAAAGGCAGGGAAACTTGGTACAAGCTCAAGCAGCTTGGCATTGTTGTCAACCTCTGTTGATAGTGATGATTCTGAATATGATAGTGATGATGATGTTGCCACTACTGGTTCTAAAGTTTCCACTAGTAATGTTAGTGTTACCACTGCAGGTTCAAAGAAGAAGGTTGCTAGTATTGGAGATCATACCTTTTATGTTTTCATCTCCACTCAAGTAAACGACTATGTCTTAACTCATGAAGACATAGAGCAAATTGATGAAGATGACTTGGAGAAGATGGATATAAAATGGCAGGTAGCTCTTCTTAGCATGAGGGATATGAAATTCTACAAGAAGACTGGCAAGCATATTCACATCAATGGTAGTGAAACTGCAGACTTTGATAAGAAGAAAGTGGAGTGCTTTAACTGCCACAAGTTTGGACATTTTGCTAGAGAATGTAGAAGACCAAAGACCAAGGACAACACGTCTACTTGGTACAAGCAAAAGAAGGAACCAACTGTGGAAGAACCAAAGGCAATGTTGGCTATTGATGGTGTGAGCTATGATTGGAGTTTCATGGTCGATGATCAAGAAGAAGAACATTGAGATCTTTGCTCTTGTTGCTCTGAATTTGCACTCATGACTTTCTCGACTCGAGGTACAAAACTTTGAAAGTCGTTCTAAAACATGTGGGCTACTAAAGAAGTTGAAAGACTTAATGATTTATATTCTAGTGAAAGACAAGAGTTGTATCTCGTTAATTATCATGTCTAATCTTAGGAGAGCTATACCAGTATTAGAAAAGAAAATAGAGCACTACCAAGAAAATGAGTCTAGATATAATGATGATATGATTCTTCTTAGGAGAAAGGTAGAACATACAACTGCTGTGAATGAGGCTTTCCAAAAGGAGTTTGATAAACTTAAGCAGAAAAATGAAAATGTCAATTTAACTTTAGACACATGTTATCATCAGTCTAAGTCAATTGATAAAATTTGGAATGCTCAAATACAAAGTAAATTTAAGTCTGGTATGAGTTATAATATAGTGCCACCACCACTAAGAGGTGTTCCATCACCTCCAGGCATAGATTTAGCTCATACAGGTTTAGAAGAATTTCAGGATCTTGAACGTGAATATGGTCCTCTTAAGAACACATTTGTGAAAGAAGAGGAATTGGTTAAGCAAGAAAATGATGTTTTTGAGAGTGCTAGTGACTCATCAGTAGTTGATGAGAATGTTAAAAAGAATGTAGAGACTTCTATCCCAAAAGTTGTCAATATAGTTACAGAGAAACCTAGGAAACATGTTAATAAACCTAGACCAATTGTGAAGTATCTTTGAGATGTATAGGAACAAGCCTCGACTCCTAGGGGTAACGGAGAAGTTGGAATCATGTTAAATCTCAACAACTAGGTAGTGATTTTGTGATGTACAACAAGGCATGCTATGTCGTGGTAGTTTTGATCATTTACATGCTTATTGTGACTATCATGTTGGGAGAAGGGAAGTCCATGGAATAAAATGGTGAATTCTAACTTGTTTCAAAATAATGTACACCTAATTCACATTGCAAAATGGTCCCAAGAGCAGTTCAACTAAGAAGTGGTCTCAAAACTTTTGCCATTTGCAAAAAGCTGTAACTGCTTGCTACCCTAAGTCACTGTTAAAAGTGCAAAGTCCAAAACAACTTTTGCAAAATCTTCACAAGCAGGAAAGGAACTTTTCAAACTAAAAGGTTCATTATAACCAACAGTGGGTACCTAAAAAGAAACTAGCAGTTTCCACTGCTCATATAAAAGTTAGCACTGCAAGTGTTGTAAACAAGAATAGGGGGACATGGGCAATGTTGTGAAGGCCTCAGCACGTTGGGAATGGAAACCTAAAGGAAATACCTCTACAACCATTTGTAAGGATCGTTTCTATGGATGATATGGTGAATCGGGAGGTCGGGGAAGATGAAAGAACATCATCTTCATGTTAGAGAGAGAAAGTATGAAGAGAAGGGAGAAACTATGTGTTTTATTGATAAGGAAAGGTGAATTACACAAATGAGACTCACCCCTCCGTGGAAGTATGGAGGGTTTATATACCCAAACACATACATCTATGGGTAATTGACATAACAAGCCCATGTGTTTAAGGTAACAAAGATAGAAGCGTAATCCCGTCAATGTCGTTCCATTTACGAGTTAGGAGCGATTCCAACAATCTTCCCCAATGGGACGACATAAGGGATTACTTACAACATTTACTACAAATATAGAAAACTAATAAAGAAAGGTCTTCATAAGCTCTTCAAGTGCGGAGGATGATGAAAGTTTACGCTCTTTGTCTTCTTCGGTACCTTGACTTGAGAACCGTTTTCTTCACTTGTAGACAAATGATGTAATATGCATAAATTGGATTAACTTCCCCAATTCATGCCGCATGTCTTTAGCAGACTTCTCCGTACACTCCTTTTTGGCGAAGTTTCAATCGACTTCCCCTAACCCGACAACCGTCTTGAGATTCAAAACTTTGATGTAGTGAACATTTCCTCTAACTTTTGACGTTTTCGATCGCAATGAATTTGTAGATGAGCGATAAACCACATAAGGTAAATCGACTTGTTGCGAAAATCCGTTCGGGGTAACATGCAAGAAATCAACAAGATCTTCTCACGTATGTAGATGCTTCACACCAAACAAACCACGAAAGACGAAATGAAACGACTTCCCACGAATGTTGTGGTTCATCGAATAATAGTTACACATAAATGCAATTACTCGATAAAATGACCGTGTGTGAGGCATCACAACATCATAATTAGGTAACTTCACGCACAATAACTCTGTGAAAGTGAGACGATAACACCAAAGTGAGACATTTAAACCACATATCGTCTCATTTCTTCCCCGATTGAAGAAATTCATGAAGGGAGAGGTTTCATAAAAAATACAAAAACAAAAAGGAAGCGACACCACCTATACTCTCTTCCCCGATGTTTTCAATGAATCGAATCGTACACCACGTATGTTGATGATGAAATTGGAACATCGAAACCATGTATGTTCAATTAATCGAACAAGTGTGAAGTACCATAAATATCTCGCGAGAATTAATTCTTGATAAAACTTCTCTACTCGAGTATACTCTTCTCGCCTAACTCTTTACCGACCCCATTATCATTACGACGGCTTTTGTAGTGACTCTTGATGGAGAAAACCCAATATGATGAACTTGAGACTGAAGTAGTATAACCCGAACTTGTGACTTAAACTTGCACTATTGTCGAGACGAAGAACCCTTTTCTTAACTCCATCGAAAAAGGTAAACTTAAAGTTTCTCAAATTATCCACACCTTAGTGTGACACTTGAGCACAACAACGTAACTCCTTAAAAGTGATAGTTATAAGCTGTGAGCACAACAACGTAACTCCTTACATCAGGTTCAACTAGATAACTCAAGTCTTTGTCATTCGAAACGGCTAAAGCTCGAACAAGGATCTCAAAGAATCATGCATCCAACCAACCCCGATATCTTCAGATACTAAGTACACGCATCCGTGATATCCCACTTCAACCTCAAATAAATAATAAAGAATTAACTCCGTAGTCACATCTCGCGGTTACATGCTCAAAACTAGCCTTTATTTTGTTTAAATGAACTTTGATAATGGTTTCCCGATCTTGTCAAAAAATTTGTATCCCCGTGAATATTAATCATACCAAAATACCACTCTTATCAAATATATAAAACATTGTAACCTAAATTGTTTTAAAATTTTGCTAACAAGTTTTTCTCTATTTCACTTAACCGAAAATGTCATCAAATCACAGTCCATGTAGCAACGTCTCACATCCATTCTAGATACATATTAATGTAGATCACTTAGGCCCATGAAAGATCCAGGTTGAGAAGCCCATGTCCATTGAATCTCAATGAACAGCCCGATACATGTCAAGAAGTTACAAGAACCGTTTATAAGGGAAGACTCTTAACCTAAACCTAAAGAAACATCACTTGATAAAAAACGCCTACCTGCTCCAACTTATCCTCACACCCAATTTTCTCTCAACAAACACATCACCCTCCTTATTCTAATCCGATCAAACATCCTACCTCAATCTCAGTTTCCATCATCAACCTATTATCATCGAATCCCACAAACACTATAACCATACCCAACGTCTTTTTTCATGAGTGGCTCGTCAAGATCCTTCTTGGGGTCTCGGGTAAGGTTTTATTCAATGTGTTTGAGTTTTCTTTTGCTTTGGTCATGAACGAATCAAAGTAAGTATGAAACTGTTAGTTTTGTACTTTCTTGAAATGATTCGAATATAGAATGAAGTTATGCTTTGATAGGATCAATGATGGTAAAGATTCAATTGAGAAAATCTTTTAAAAAAAAAGATTTGCACAAAAAATGAATCGAACTGAGGTCTTTTTAATTTCTGTTTACGATTTGATATGAGTTGGGATAGGATAGAGTGGATGATGTTGGAGTTGGATTTGTTGAGTCAGATCAGTTTTTGTTCTTAGCGTCTTGATTATGTCATTAAACCATGGACTGATGATGTGTGGTACTGAAGTTCACGGTGTTGGTAAATGGTATGTTTTGTGGTTGAGGTCATTTTTACGCGTAACCTTTTTTCTTTCAGATTCCTTATGCGTAGGCTTTAGTCAAAACCGTATGCGTAGGATTCTTGATCTTACGCGTAAACACTGAGTTCTTATGCTTAAACCATTTCTTAAGCGTAAGCTAAGGCTTATGCGTAAAAAACATACGCGTAAAATTTTCTTACGCGTAACTTCACAGCTACGCGTAACTTACTCTGTAGATGGATCCTTATGCGTAAGTTTAGGGTTTTGACCCTTTGACTTTTTTCCGGCGAGTTTTTCCGACCATGTTATTCCGTTCAGCTTCATATATACCCAGAAGAAGCATAAAAATGCTACCTTTTTGACCCATTTGACCATAGAAATAGACCATTTTGACGGTGACTATTTTGACCACAAAACAGTTTCACGAATATGGTATCAACAAAGTTATATGAGTAAACAAACTGCATAAAAATTGTGAGACCAAAAACATAAAGGACACATTAAAAAACTTGTAAAAATCTGTTAAACATAAACGTGTATTGGAAAGATTAAAACTTTGTTAAAAACAGATTTTACAAAATGGATTTTGACAAGAAAATATCACCAAAAATCAACCAATGATACAAAACGGACCTTGCTCTTGATACCAATGTAAGGATCGTTTCTATGGATGATATGGTGAATCGGGAGGTCGGGGAAGATGAAAGAACATCATCTTCATGTTAGAGAGAGAAAGTATGAAGAGAAGGGAGAAACTATGTGTTTTATTGATAAGGAAAGGTGAATTACACAAATGAGACTCACCCCTCCATGGAAGTATGGAGGGGTTTATATACCCAAACACATACATCTATGGGTAATTAACATAACAAGCCCATGTGTTTAAGGTAACACAGATAGAAACTGTAATCCCGTCAATGTCGTTCTATTTACGAGTTAGGAGCGATTCCAACAAATCCCAATGGTGTATCAATGACCTTTGATAGATTTAACTATATTGATACACGAGTCAGATCCAAGTAAATCATGGCTTTGGTCCCCAAAAGAAACTAACTCTTTACTCTTATGTGCAGGAACATCCAAGGACAAAAAGATCGGATCAAGGATATCTGAGATAGTGGGTGTTCAAGGCACATGGTGCAACAAGTCCTACCTTTACGATTATGAGCATTATGATGGACGGTATGTCGGTTTTAGTATGAAGTTAATGGAACAATATGTATGATGCAGAACACTAATGATAAAGGAAAGCATGGATCATTATTATTATTTCACAAAGCGCACACAGTGCGATGATACATCCATGGAATCTGATTACATGCATCATTACATCAATCGAAAACCAACTACCACCTACCTACCCGCACACAAGCTTCATAACCCACCCCCAACTTAACCACCATCTACCATCTATGGCTTCTTTGGGAAGCCCCACTTTGGCATCACCTTAGGAGCTCCACGCATGTCAATCCACTCATACACTCTAGGGCATGCTAACCCCCTCACCACTTCTCTGACTGGTGGAGAGGATGATGAAGGACCAGTTGGTGGTGGTACTGATCTCAAGGCTCTTGCACGTGGTGCTTGAAGCTCTTCATTAGGGAGTATTGCAGCAAGGGTATGCACACTCAAGGCTCTTATGGAAGTTTCATCATCTGTGTCCTCATAGGGAGAAATATAAGAACTTATTAAACTATCTCCCTTGGTCAAAGCATCTTGAGGTACTGGTTGCAGATTTGATGAACCAGCAAATGATGGGGTGATACTCATGGACATATGAGATCTCTTTCTGGATGACACTTCTTCAAACTCTTCTTTCTCTACTCTGCTTGGGTTGTTCAACACAAAGTCATCCTATACACTGTCAGAAAATGAAATGTCTGAGGAAAGATTGATTGGATTGGACCTGCTCATGGTGATCTTTTGAAATCTTTTAAGAGAGAAGTGTTGGTGTTATAGAAGGTTGTGGGTGTTTGGTTCTTTAATACAAGTTTAAGTTGGATTCAGTAAGTTAATGAGGGGAAGGTGTAAGTGGTTAAGAAGTAAATGGAGTCCTGTGGCTTTGGAAAGTGTATCAGTGTCTATGAGTTGACTTAATTGACTATAGCCACTGCTATGTTCATTCCTTTATATACACTAACCATTGCTAACCTCAACAGTGATTCCAGTGTTTGGTTTATGTTTGTGATTTGCAGATTTGAAGGATTCTTTGTTTACATTGAATGGTTACTCTTTGGTGTTTGTCTTTTTAGTTGTCCACTAATTTTTATGCAGGAACTAATTTTAACAGTGGGAACTATAGTGCAAACAGTGGTAACCGGCTTGCTCTTACAGTGGAAAAAGGAAAACAAAGAACTTCATTTCATTAATAAAACATGATTCATTACAACCAAAGTGAAAGTACTTCTAATCATCAAAACACAAAAGACTACAACCTAGCATCTAACATCAGCTACTTGATCCGGTAAAACCGTCAAGTTTTCTCACCATGGTGACCACTTGAATAATGGCCAGTAAGAAACTTAAAACGACTTAAGCACAAATGCAATGAAGATCGGGGAGTATAGTGTTTCCCGGTCGTTATGTCCCAATGAGCTATGCAATGGATCACCAAGCGTATAGTGATCGAGAAATTTGAACAGAAAAAGGAATCTGATATGATTATAACTACAGAAACAAGCCAACAAATTACAGAGGCTTAAATGCAAATTAAAGGAAATTTAAAAAGATAAAAAAATATTAAATAAACGCAATCACTATTTGCAAAATGATGTTTTTGTTTTTATGTTTTTATAAAACTGAATTAAAAACTACGTAACGTACAATTGAAAATATGAAACTTACACAATATTAATCCTAAAAATATGAAAATGATATTTTTATAAACCTAATGATAAAAGAAAATTTATAGAAAAAGAAAATTATTTTTACAACTATTTAATTAATTATTATTAATTAAAAACTATTTTTAACTATTAAATAATTACCTAAAATACAAGAAAATATGAAATAAAGCTAGAAAAATAAAATTAAGACTTAGAAAAATCTAAAATATCAAAGAGAATTTTCAAAAATATTTTTGTATTTTTAGATTATTTTCTATTTTCTAGGAATTAAAACTATTTAAAACTACTTAAATTACTTAAAATACAAATTTAACTAAGAAAAATCTAGAAAAATATTTTTTTGACTTTTTATATTTATCTTAACTTAAGAAAAATGAAAAATTATTTTTTTGGAACTTTTCTTAATTAATTGCAATAAAAGCTAATTAAAAATGCTTAAAAACTAATTAAAATTAAGAAAAATAGCAAATTGACTTAGAAAAATCTGAAAAATTCAAAATAAGCTTAAAATAATATTTAGAATCTAAGAAAAATGGAAAATCAGATGGTTGTGTGTAGGAAAATGCAACTGCTATGCAATGTGCTTATAAATAAGCACTTGAATAAGCCAAATGAAAGCCAAAGACAACCCACTGATCACAGAAGCTCTAATATACTATAAGAACCAAAATACAACTTAAAACAACAAACCTAAACCACTGGATTACAAGTTACAAAGATTTGGTGTATTGAGCTAAATGTAAAAAAAAAAAACAGATTTAGGTGAGCTACTTTAAGCTTAAGTAAAAGCTACCAAATAAGATGAAAATGAAAACCACAAATTGGAACTCAATCTAGACCTGGGTGAGACCTTATAAACCAAATTCCAAACCTAGACAAGCTCTTGAGAGCTCTGTGCAAGTGCTTGCACAAAATGAGAAAACTCAGCATAAGATGAGTTTCTGTGAACAGGGGAAAAAGGACCTAAAAGAGAAGCTTGTTTGGAGCTTTTAAAAAATTTGTAAAATTTCACAAAAATGGTGATAAGCAAGGAGACCAGTTGAACTTTTAACACCCAAAGTTTCAATTGATTTTGCTCAAAAATGAGCTCATGAAAATTCCATTCAGTTGGGCTCAAAACAAAAAATTTGACTTTATTGAACTTTGATTCAAATTTAATGACTGGAATTGGTGTTAATATGATAAAACAAACTTAGTACAAGCAATGTTTATGAGTTTTGAACACAAAACAAGATTTTAACTTTGTAAAAACTCAACAGCTAAGCTATTAGAACAGTTTATGTGTAACTTTGACTTTGGCTGTTTTGCAGGCACAAACTAAGACATATAAGAGCTCAAATGAACTAAACAAACATAACACAACAGGTATCCACTACTGAACCAACCTGTAATACAGAGTAACAAGCTGATCCAAACACCTCTTTAACTACTGTTTTGCAAATAAAACTGATCTAATTACTTAACTAGCCAACATAATTAATCAAACTGAGTAAAACTACTCTAATTACAGCTAATTAAACAGGATTGAACTATTAATAACTACAAGTACAATATATGCAATGAGACCTTAAAAATCACTTACAAGAGTCCTTAGCTACAATGGCTTGAAACAGAACCCAGTGACCCACTAGCCTATCCAAAACCAACCCAATTACTCAAAATCAACCAAATGCCAACACTGCTTCAACCCATATCCATTTCTTTTTCCAATTCTTGCCCATTTTGACTTTTGTTGACCAAAATCCAAAATGGATTGAAACTTGAATGTAAGCTTGCAATAAGTTATAATAAGCTCATATAAGCTTGTTGAAGCTTAAAGATAAGCTAAGAAGAGTTTGTTTGTCAGACTTTGAAATGGATATTTTCAACAGTTATGCAAAAATATGAAAATAGATAAAACCTTGGAATCAACGATTAAAACTTGATTATACTGCAAATATAACTTGAGTTTAACACTTGGGAACAAAAATTACAGCTTTGAAATTAAACTAATACATTAATAAGAGAAACGACATAAGGAAAATTTTTAACTAAAAATCTACTCTCTTATTCTCTTTTCTTGCTTCCTTTTAATACCCAAATGCTTTCTCTCTCATCTCTGATTGTTTCCCACTTGAATTGATAGCCATTGGATGGCTTAGTTTCATCTTGGCCGTTGAAACTGATTTTGGCGCCAAAATTAGATTTTAATAGTTGGGGTTGAGTGAGGGTATGAGAGGAGCATTAAATGATCCTTGGAAGTTAGTTGAGGTGGGGGGAACAAGGTTGAGTGGAGGAGAGGAGGGGGGATGGGAAGAAGAGTGTTGCAGGTTAGCAGTTGGGAGGGGAAGACTTTTGGCGCGTGTTTTGTTTGACCAGCCATTTGACCAAGGTATTAATAATAGAAGGAGGGTCAAAATGCATATTGACAGGGGTCCAAAACTTATATGGCAGGGTCACAATTGGGTATAAGGGTTTAAATGACAAGGACCTAGGTTGCAATTTACGAAAATACAAGGACCTTTTCTCGCGATTACGAAAAGTTGCTCCAAGGACTAAAAGTGACAATCTCAAAAGTACAAGGACCAAACTTGCCATTTTCAAATTTCAGGGGCCATTTTGCCAAATTTCAAACTTGAAGGACTAATTTTGTAATTTCTCAAAACTTTTGATATTTTCACCAAAGGACTAATTTTGACAAGTTATGATTTTAAAAGGACCTTTGGTGATTTTTCTTTTGAAATTAAGGCTCGGGGACTATTTCGACAATTTTGAAACTTGGGGATGAAGCGCTAATTATGCAAACTTAGCTCATTTTCATCGATTTTGAACATTTTGCATCCGAAACATATAAAATGCAATTTTGGAATATTTTCGGTATTTTGATGCATTTCGAGCATTTTTAAGCGTTTTGCGATTCGATTTAACAAAAATTATGAGTATTTACACACTCATCAATCCCCACACTAAACTATTGCTAGTCCCTAGCAATCTTTTGAAAAAACTTAATGGATTTGAATCTCTTTACCAAAGCCATTACTTACGAGTAGCCAAATGTTTGAGTTCAAGTAAGAACCATGGTACACCGATAACCATGTGATTTTGAGCAAATCACCGACTTCAACGGATTTGATTTGTCTTTACCGAAGCCGTTTGCTCGGACTAGCCAACTCTTAGATAAATTATCAATATTATCTTTGGTGGTGATTACCAATTATGGTTTTTCCACGCCTTTACCACAAGCCATAAACTTGCGGGCTAGTGACTCTTCACTTTTAAGGATATGGTGAGTGAATACCATACAATTTTGGGCAAATTGCAAGCCGTCAACGGATTTGATAAATCTTTACCAAGAGCCGTTTGCTCTGGATTAGCCAATCCTTTTGTTTTTAGACAAGGCGGATCGATAACCAATTGAGTAAGTGAAAACACTTACTTCAAAAAAATTTGGCCAAAAGCGGGAATTAGTGGTAAATTTACATGATAAAATTCGTGAGAATTCCCCGCACTTAGAAATGAATATTGCCCTCAATATTCAAAGTACCGGAGTTATGCGAAACAAAGAACGTAAAAGGAAATACTACGGCCATTATTTAGAAAGATTTTTTTTTTTATAGAAACTTGCATATATACACAACACGTGGGCAACCCCCCACACACTAGGGTGGTAGAAAGATAGAAAGAAGTCGAAACTGGGTGAAAACCCATATGGCATGCTCTTGTTTTGATTATCGAGTCGCTAGCTTGACTCGATCACCGCATTCATTGGTTCATGGGAAAGTTTGTAAGTCCGAGACAACCACGGGGAATGTCCTCTCCAAAATAATGCTTCACTCGATGACCATTCACTTTAAAGTTTGGACCATCGGGTTGAGATAACTCAATGGTACCATAAGGATAAACCTTAGCAATGGTAAATGGTCCGGACCGGTGGATTTTAATTTTCAGAAAATCTTCAATCTTGAATTGAAAAGAAGGACTCGATCACCGACGTTGAAAGCGCGGTTCTTGATTTTGAGTCATGAATCTTCTTTGTCTTTTGTTTGTAGATCAAAGAGTTCTCGTAAGCTTGATCACGGAGTTCATTTAATTCATTCATTTGAACTTTCGGTGATCACCAAATGTCTGAATATCGAAATTAGCATGCTTCAAGGCCCGGTATGCCTTGTGCTCGAGCTCAACCGGCAGATGACATGCCTTCCCGTACACTAGCTTGTATGGAGTGCACCCGATGGGTGTTTTGTAAGTCGTCACGGAAGGCCAGTGCGTCATCTAACTTATCCGACCAAGAGGCACGGTTTCACCAACCGTCCTCTCCGTAATTCTTTATCCCCGGTTAGAAACTTCCACTTGCCCACTTGTTTGTGGGTGGTACGCATAGAGGCGGTGAGTTACACCATATTTTTGCATGACTCTTTCAAATTGGTCATTGCAAATCGTACTACGATCATCGATTATGGCTCGTGGAGTTCCAAACCTAGCAAATAGAGATTTCAAGAATTTCACAACAACTCGGGCATCGTTGGTGGGCAAAGCTTTTGCTTCAACCCATTTTGACAAGTAGTCAATGGCCACGAGTATGTATTTGTTACCACGGGAAGAAGGAAATGGCCCGTAAAGTCAATGCCCATATGTCAAAAATCTCACACACTTGAATGGCGTTTTGCGGCATTTCATTTCTTTATGAGATATTCCGTGATGACGACAAGCGTCCGAGTGTTTTGACAAATTCATGGGCATCCTTGTAGATTGTGGGCCAATAGAATCCGAATCAAACACCTTCTTGGCGGTGTAGTTGGGGCTATGATGTCCCCAGTGGGTCCGAATGGCAAGCTTTGAGAATGTCAATAGCTTCGACCATATACACATCGCCGGATGACTTGATCCGCGCAAATTTTAAACAAGTAGGGTCGTCCCAAAAGTAATGTTTACATCTTTAAAGAATTTATTTTTCCGTTGGGACGACATCCCTTTCACCACAAAGTTACCCGCATGGTAATTTGCAAAGTCGACAAACCATGGGGTAGAAGAGTCTCCACGAAAAGAAACCACATTGAGTGTTTCGAGAGGAAATGTTTCATTTATTTCCTTTTCTCGAACACATCTTGGTGAGGGTTTTCTAGACGGGATAGATGATCGCACCGTGTTCTCGGCTCCTTTTTATCACGAATAATGATATCAAATTCTTGCGGGAGGAGAACCCAACGAGCAATCTCGCTTTGCATCTTGTTTCGCAAAGAGATATTTGAGAGCAGAGTGATCCAGTATACACCACGCATTTGGTCAAGATAAGGTATGGCGAAACTTCTCAACGCATACACCATGCTAATAATTCTTTTACGTAGTGGTGTAATGGGTTTGAGCTTGATCATAGTTTTGCTTGCGTAATGGATAGGTGAAAATGTTTGGTTTTATGTTGCCCCAAGGCGCACCGATAGCAAAATCACTTGCATCGCACATGAGCTCAAAGGGTAAATCGATCGGGGCAACTAGAATGGGTGCTTCCGTAGCTTTTTCTTTAGTGTTTCAAAAGCTTCGATGCACTCGGAGAGAAGATAAAGGAGCATCTTTTCGAGAAGATGGGTCATAGGTCGAGCGATTTTAGAAATCTTGAATGAATCTCGATAAAACCCGGCATGACCTAGAAAACTCCTAATACCTTTGACGGTAGTAGGATGAGGTAATTTAGCAATAACATCAACTTTTACTCTATATACCTCAATCCCATTCTTGGAAATCTTATGGCCAAGGACTATGCCTTCTTTGACCATAAGTGGCTCTTCTCCCAATTTAGGCAGATTGGTGTCTTCACACCGTTTAACATTTTGTCTAAATGGGAGACATGTATGAAACGAGTCCCCGATGACCGAGAAGTCATCCATAAACACCTCCATTGTTTCCCGATCATGTCGTGGAAAATTGCCATCATACATCTTTGGAGCGTGCGGGAGCATTACATAGGCCAAAAGGCATACGTCAGAGGCAAAAGTTCCGTATGGGCGGTGAATGTAGTTTATCTTGATCCTTAGGATCAATGGGGATCTGAAAGTAACCCGAGAAACCATCAAGGAAACAATAGTATTCATTCCTGCTAATCTCTCAAGCATTTGGTCCATAAAGGGTGAGGAAAATGGTCTTTACTGGTGGCGTCATTCAACTTACGATAGTCAATGCAAACACGCCATCCGTAACCAATCGAGTTGGAATTAACTCGTTATCTTCATTGTGACAACAGTTATGCCACCCTTTTAGGAACACAATGAATTGGGCTAACCCAAGGACCGTCGAGATCGGGTAAATCAAACCGGCATCAAAAGTTTGAGAACCTCTTGTTTGATAACCTCATGAATCTTAGGATTCACCCTTCTACGATGTTGAATTGCTGGTTTGAAGTCATCCTCCATTAAGATTTTGTGGTACAAAACTCGGGGTTGATACCATTAATATCGGAGAGTTTCAAGCAATTGCTTGCTTGTGTGACTTCAAGACCTTTATGAGGCGGTTTTCTCCTCCTCGGTCAAGTCCTTAGCAATTATGACGGGTAATTTATCATCACCGCCAAAAATGCATACTCGAGATGAGGAGGTAGGTCCTAAGTTCAACCTCGGGAAATTCATCGGTGAAGTTTGTCTTGATTTGATTTCCTCAATCGTGATCTCTTTCGGAGGAGTGAAGGTAATGGATCTTCATTAAGCAATTGCTCAAGATAAAGAATATCTCCTCCGAGTCATAAACACCATCAATTCGAGCGGAATTGATTCATCGATAACAAGAAATTCATCGATCTCTTCCAAAGGAAGTTACCTCCCTCAAGCGGAGTGAGAGAGGGGAAGAGTCGGCAATGATAGGTTGAGAAGATGTGGTGGAATCCCCACTCACGAAATTATGAAGATAACCAAGAAACTCTTGAGTACTCCTCGAAGCAATATCAATTAAATCGACTCGATTAGCGATTCAAGATCATAATTTGAGGAGTACCTCGAAGTTTGATCAAGGTTAAAGGTAACACTTCATTACCCACACGTAAAGTGATTTCTTGCTCAAATACATCAATAAAAGCACGGCCCGTTCTCGTGAATCTCGACCAACAATGAGAGGAACCCGATGATCGACATCGAAATCAACAACCACAAAATCGGTGGAAAATGGAACTTTCCTACTTTCATGAATACATCCTCGGCGATGCCAAGAGGACGTGAGATAGAACGATCTGCAAGCTCAAGAGTCATGCGGTAGGAATAAGTTTCGGAGAAAGTTTCTTCCACATCGAATCTGACATCAGTTGATGCTTGCACCAAGATCGGCAAGGGCAAAGCATTCAATCATCTCGGGAAAACACAAGGAAGAAGAAATTTTCCGGGATCTCCCGACTTCTCGGGAAGCTTTTTAACAAGGCTGGCGAGCAATTTTCGTTCAAAGGTCTTAGCCATTTCAACAGCTTTTCCTTGTTGCTCAACATGTGTTTGAGAGTCGATGCAAACTTGGCATCAACATGATAGCATCCGCAAAGCTTACGTCAAAGTGAAGTTCTTGGAAAATTTGAAAGAATTTTCCATTTGATGACTAGCTTTCTCGCGAGCTTTGCTCATGTAAGCGTGAGGGTAAGGAATAGAAGTTTTGGTTTAGGGTTACCAACCGGAGGTTCAAAACAACTCGGTTTGGTATTGGGTTCGGACAACCCGAGGATGGACATTCTTTGGTACTTCCGTTATTAGTAGGAAGTTCCTTGTCCTTTGTCGCCTCGGTTAAGCTTTCCACTACCTTCGGGAGAGAAGAAGAAGAGTAGTAGGAATAGCGGGTCCAAAGATATGAAGTACCACTTACGGTTGTGATCGCCTTTGCATCGCCCCTCGGATTAGCGATCGTGTTGCTAGGTAAAGTACACGAGCCCGAGGGTCGATCATTTAAAGACTTCTTAATGTCGAAATCTGGTGACCAACAACCGATTCATTTCCTCTTGGGATTTCATGAATTGTTTCAACAACTCATCGGATGATGGTCCAGTTGGAACAATGGCTTGAGTTTGCAGAAAATTCGGCCTCTATTAGGATTAGGGCCTTGATTTTGGAAATTTCCTTGATTATTGGCATGAAAATACCACAGGTTGAAATTTCCACGACACAGGTTTCTATTGAAATTCCTTGATGTTGGAAATTTTGATTCGATTTTGAAAACCGTTGTTTGACCGAAATTACCTTGGTTTTGAAAACCTTGGTTTTGTCTATTTTGATTTTGATTACGGTTTTGATTGAAACCGAGAGGTCGAGTAGTGGTTAGGGCGGTGGTTCGGGTCTATAGGAGCACGATATTGGTTGCCTCCTTGATTAGAAATCCCGCCCACGCATTAGCTTCAAAGGGTTACCATCGGTGGCCATACAGATTATAATAAGCATGGGGGCCACCACAAGTAACAGACTTCCACTTTCTTAACTTCAGGAGGTGAAGTTTGTGGAAAAGACTTTCTTTTGGTTGGAAGAACCAAAGCTTGAATGGCTTCGTGAGTTTGTCAATCTTAGCATCGGTGCTAGATTGAGTCGCGGGCGATGAAGAAGAAGGAGGACCAACATCGATTTGGGAAACAACCGCTTGCTTCGTGCGGTGGCGGACTTTAGATTTGTTTTCAATGATCGCTAAAGCTTCTTTGCGGTTTTGTAGGAAATTTCCTCCGCGGAGGAATTGAGAGAATCTTGATCAGTTGACTCACTCCATTATAGAAAGTATCGAGTTGCATCAACTCGGAGAAACCGTGGTGAGGACATTTGCGAAGCAATTCCTTAAAACGATCCCACGATTCATTGAAGGATTCATCAAACTTTTGAGTGAACTTGATGATTTCATTTTAAGACTCGTGGTTTTGGAAGGTGGATAGAATTCATTCACAAATTTCTTCACGGATCTTCCCATGTCTTAATAGGCGAGGGGTTGTTTTCAAGCCAAATCCGGGCTTGCCCTCAAGAGAAAATGGGAGCGGAAGAAGCTTACTTGACATCGGTAGGGACATTTTGTATTTGATGGTAGATGCAATCTTGTTAAACCATCGAATATGAGCATGAGGATCATCCGCTCAAAACCGTAGAATTGATTTGAGGTTACAAGATTGATAACCGGTTTGAGTTCAAAATTTTCACCACGATGGTGGTACAACGATAACATCTCCATACCCGTTGATGGGTGCACGGAGAAGCTCACATAGGCGTTCTTCCGCCATGATAACGGAAGTAGTGTGACGATCGGATCTCGATCAAGCGATGGGCGAGAAGTCTACGGACACGCCTTCTGGAATCTTGACAAGCTCACGAAATGGGCTCACAGATCTAGAAGAGCGAGTGCGATACACTAGAGTTAACTCTAAGGAACCTCGAGTTAAGGAGAGAAATGGGAATTATGAAGGCGTTTATAAAAATGGGGTGAGAAGAATCTTTATGGGTTTTCCGGTTACGATAAGTAGATATAACAACAAAATCAATTAAAACAAACTCGAGGCAAAACAACGATTGAACTTAAACCAATAATCACAAGATGAATGGCTTCTTTGAAAAAGTACACCAATCACAAGGACACAAAGGCAAGTTTTGAATCTTTGGTTCGAAACTTATTATGGTCGTACCCCAGTTAGGTAGTCTGTTGCCTTGGTTTGCGGTGGTAATCTTTTAAGTTGTTATTATTAAACAAAACGACAAATCTTTTGTATTTTTATTTTTGATATATGTATATAAACAAAAGGAAAATATTTTGTGTTTTATCGTTTTGGATGTTTTGGGTTTTGGATTTTTATAAGAAAATATGGATATATATATATATATATAGAGATGGATGATATGAACAAAGAGTGAGTATTCAAACTACTAATCGCTAAGCGGAAGATAGATCGACCTGACTCCGTGGCGCCAAAAATTTGATCCGGTAAAATGCCGAGTTTTCTCATGGTGACCACTTGTGAATGGCCAACCAGAAGAAACTTAAAACAGACTTAAGCACAAATGCAATGAAGATCCGGGAGTATAGTGTTTCCCGGTCGTTATGTCGAGGAGCTATGCAATGGATCACCAAACGTATAGTGATCGAGAATTTGAGCAGAAAAAGAATCGATATGATTATAACTACGAAACAAGCCAACAAATTACGAGGCTTAAATGCAAATTAAAGGAAATTTAAAAGATAAAAAATATTAAATAAACGCTATCACTATTTGCAAAATGATGTTTTTGTTTTATGTTTTATAAAGCGGAATTAAAAACTACGTAACGTCTGATTGAAAATATGAAACTTACACAATATTAATCCTAAAAATATGAAAATGATATTTTATAAACCTAATGATAAAAGAAAATTTATAGAAAAAGAAAATTATTTTACAACTATTTAATTAATTATTATTAATTAAAACTATTTTAACTATTAAATAATTACCTAAAATACAAGAAAATATTTAATAAAGCTAGAAAAATAAAATTAAGACTTAGAAAAATCTAAAATATCAAAGAGAATTTTCAAAACTATTTTGTATTTTTCTCGATTATTTTCTATTTTCTAGGAATTAAAACTATTTAAAACTACTTAAATTACTTAAAAATACAAATTTAACTAAGAAAAAGCTAGAAAATATTTTTTGACTTTTTATATTTATCTTAACTTAAGAAAAATGAAAAATTATTTTTTTGGAACTTTTCTTAATTAATTGCAATAAAAGCTAATTAAAAATGCTTAAAAACTAATTAAAATTAAGAAAAATAGCAAATTGACTTAGAAAAATCTGAAAAATTCAAGATAAGCTTAACATAATATTTAGAATCTAAGAAAAATGGAAAATCAGATGGTTGTGTGTAGAAAATGCAAGCGCTATGCAATGTGCTTATAAATAAGACTTGAATAAGCCAAATGAAAGCCAAAGACAACCCAATCGATCACGAAAGCTCTAATATACTATAAGAACCAAAATACAACTTAAAACAACAAACCTAAACCACTGGATTACAAGTTACAAAGATTTGGTGTATTGAGCTAAATGTAAAAAAAAAACAGATTTAGGTGAGCTACTTTAAGCTTAAGTAAAAGCTACCAAATAAGATGAAAATGAAAACCACAAATTGGAACTCAATCTAGACCTGGGTGAGACCTTATAAACCAAATTCCAGACCTAGACAAGCTCTTGAGAGCTCTGTGCAAGTGCTTGCACAAACTGAGAAAACTCAGCATAAGCTGAGTTTCTGTGAACAGGGGAAAAAGAACCTAAAAGAGAAGCTTGTTTGGAGCTTTTAAAAAATTTGTAAAATTTCACAAAAATGGTGATAAGCAAGGAGACTAGTTGAACTTTTAACACCCAAAGTTTCAATTGATTTGGCTCAAAAATGAGCTCATGAAAATTCCATTCAGTTGGGCTCAAAACAAGTTTTCACCAATTTGACTTTTGAAGGCAGTTTTGAAATTTTGACTTTATTGAACTTTGATTCAAATTTAATGACTGGAATTGGTGTTAATATGATAAAACAAACTTAGTACAAGCAATGTTTATGAGTTTTGAACACAAAACAAGATTTTAACTTTGTAAAAACTCAACAATAAGCTATTAGAGCAGTTTATGTGTAACTTTGACTTTGGTTTTTTGCAGCACAAACTAAGACAGATAAGAGCTCAAATGAACTAAACAAACATAACACAACAGTATCAACTCTTGAACCAACCTTTGTCTGAGTAACAAGTGATCCAAACACTCTTTAACTCTTGTTTTGCAAATAAAAGCGATCTAATTACTTAACTAGCCAACATAATTAATCAAACCGAGTAAAACTACTCTAATTACAGACTAATTAAGCAGATTGAACTATTAATAACTACAAGTACAATATATGCAATGAGACCTTAAAATCACTTACAAGAGTCCTTAGCCACAATGGCTTGAAAGCGAACCAGTGACCCACTAGCCTATCCAAAACCAACCCAATTACTCAAAATCAACCAAATGCCAACACTTTGCTTCAACCCATATCCATTTCTTTTCCAATTCTTGCCCATTTTGACTTTTGTTGACCAAAATCCAAAATGGATTGAAACTGAATGTAAGCTTGCAATAAGTTATAATAAGCTCATATAAACTTGTTGAAGCTTAAAGATAAGCTAAGAAGAGTTTGTTTGTCGACTTTGAAATGGAAATTTTCATGATTATGCAAAATATGAAAATAGATAAAACCTTGGAATCAATGATTAAAACTTGATTATCTTGCAAATATAACTTGAGTTTAACACTTGGGAACAAAATTTACACTTTGAAATTAAACTAATACATTAATAAGAGAAGCGACATAAGGAAAATTTTAACTAAAATCTACTCTCTTATTCTCTTTTCTTGCTTCCTTTAATACCCAAATGCTTTCTCTCATCTCTCGATTGTTTCCCACTGAATTGATAGCCATTGGATGGCTTAGTTTCATCTTGGCCGTTGAAACGATTTTGGCGCCAAAATTAGATTTTAACGATTGGGGTGGAGTGAGGGTATGAGAGGAGCATTAAATGATCCTTGGAAGTTAGTTGAGGTGGGGAACAAGGTTGAGTGGAGGAGAGGAGGGGATGGGAAGAAGAGTGTTGCAGGTTAGCAGTTGGGAGGGGAAGACTTTTGGCTCGTGTTTTGTTTGACCAGCCATTTGACCAAGGTATTAATAATAGAAGGAGGGTCAAAATGCATATTGAGAGGTCCAAAACTTATATGGCGAGGTCACGGTGGGTATAAGGGTTTAAATGACAAGGACCTAGGTTGCAATTTACAAAATACAAGGACCTTTTCTGCCAATTCTGAAAATTTGCTCCAAGGACTAAAAGTGACAATCTCAAAAAGTACAAGGAACAAACTTGCCATTTTCAAATTTCCAGGGGCCATTTTTGCCAAATTTCAAACTTGAAGGACTAATTTTATAATTTCTCAAAACTTTTGATATTTTTCACCAAAGGACTAATTTTGACAAGTTATGATTTTAAAAGGACCTTTGGTGATTTTTCTTTGAAATTAAGGCTCGGGGACTATTTCGACAATTTTTGAAACTTGGGGGTGAAAGCGCTAATTATGCAAACTTAGCTCATTTTCATCGATTTTGAACATTTTGCATCCGAAACATATAAAATGCAATTTGGAATATTTTGATATTTTGATGCATTTCGAGCATTTTAAGCGTTTTGCGATTGAGTTAACCAAAATGATGAGTATTTACACACTCATCACTACTCCATTGGCTTCTTGCCTTTACCTACATAGTCATGCTTGTTTTTCTGTGCCCTCTTCCTTTTGTTCTCAAAGGTGGATTGCATTCTTGGACAAGGAAGACCAAGAACTTGTGGAGGAGGTTTTGGTAACATTGCAGGCTTCGTTGGGATGGATATCTGATTCATATTGGAGATAGCTGTTTCCAGTGCTTTTGAAAGAGGTCTTGGCAATTCTTTGACCATGGAATAGGTCTCATCATTGTCTCATCATCATCGATGAGTGGAGTAAAACTCAAGAGATGGTTAAGGTTTTGCGGTGTGCACGCTTGGCGGGTCTCCTTGGTATACTTCTTGGATGAAGTGCTTCCGACCCATCTTGGGAAGTATCCAACCCATCCCGATGCCTCGAGAAGTCTCGACTCGATCCGTATTCTTCTTCTCGAATCGGAGGAGATGTCAATGGTGTTGGAAGGATTGCTCATGATTATTTTTAGGGATATTGTGTGTTTGAATGTGCTTTGATGAAGATTACAATCAACCAAGCTTCCTTATATAGACAAAGTCGGTTGAAAGGGTTAATTAATGAGTATATTTACTTTTTCCTATTTTGGTAGGTTAAGGAGTAAATATAGATATTATCGGGTTGACTTTGGAAGATATTTTTCTTGGGTAATGGTTTGGTTAAAGGTAACTTTGGTTAATAACAAGTTGGCTATTCCTATCACATACTAATACATAACCAAGCATAGATAGGAGTTGATTTTAAAAGGTGTATAACTGAGATACACAACAAATGGTTATTGATTCACCATGTCTTATCCACATAAGAATCAACTAGTCCGAGCAAGCGACTCTTGGTAAAGACTTGACAAATCCGTTTATGGTTGATAGTTTGCAAAAACTATATGGTTATCAACTCACCATATTCTTTATGATTAAGAGTTGGCTAGTCCATAGCAAGCGGCTCATGGTAAAGACATATCAAATCCTTTGATAGTTTGGTAGTTTGCTAAAACTATGATAAGAGCGAGTCTAGTTTTCAAATGATTTTATTTACCATCGATCTTTGAAATTTTTGTAAAAATTACCCTTGCTAGTTCACAGTTTCCAGCGACGGTGTTATTTTACCCTTGTTGTTCTAGCCGTTACAACCGATTGTGTCGAGTAACTTATTTTTACTAGCGTTGAAAGTAACCACTTATTTCCATATATATAGGGTTAAAATTTTAAGGAAATTATCTTCTTTCCATATTGTGATAAATACTTTCTAAAGATAATTTTTTTTGCGCAATAATTCTAAACCCTAACCTATATATCTTTCTCTCAATTGGCTAGTTATTATCTCAATTCTTCTTGACATAATATCGTTTTTCATTAAAAGCTTCTATGGCACCTTTAAAATTTGCGATGAGCACAACCTAGTGGCCTACCTACAAAAGTCTAACGAGAAGAGTGGCCTGTTTTTCATCAGTTGTGGACTTTCTCAATACCTCTCGTATAAGGTATGCTTTGCTTTTAAAACCCACAATCTATATCTCTCAAATCAAGCAGGTTTGGACTTACGCTAAGTCCATAACACTGAGAATGGAGATACACATGAAACATGGATGCTCTAAGAGCCACCGTGGATGGGGTAACTATTGATATTCTTGAGGCATCCTTGAGGAGAGTACTTCAATTGGGTGATCTCAATGGTCTCATCACATTACCTATGCCCGAAATTCATGATACTTTATCATCCATGGGTATGATACCAGCGATAAAAATGCTACTTTCAAAAGAGTGGTTTTGTCCCCATGGAGATTTTTGATTCATACTCTCTTACATTGTCTCGGTCGAGAAAACATCTTATGAGCAATTTAGTTCAACCATGGCTTACCCTTTGGTTTTCTAGCCAGCGATAAGATTTTTAAGCGGTCAAATTATATTTTACAAGTATGACTGGCAATGTAAAGAGTTCAACAAAAATTTTAATGTATCCAAGGTTTGTGCAAGCAGTGCTAAATGAGTTTCAACTGCAACCCCATACTAATGTTTATGAATCACTTGCCTAAAGCCTAGAGTTTTTCAAAATATGAACAGAGATGGCAACATGATTTTTACACCACTCTTACCTCAAATGCTTGCAAAGATTACAACTGAACATAACACACCCATAATCTCTGTTCCAAACATTGATTATACTCCACTGTTTCTCGCACCTATGAGAGGAGGAGCAAACAACCACCTTCTTTCATGACAACCTGACAAGTTTACGAACCTTTTGGTCTAGGAACAAGCGTTGGTGGTTCGAGACTACAACCTAGTCCAACTAGGGAGAATCGAGCCAATGCCCCATGATTCACCTCTCCCAACAGTCACACGATTGGAAGTGATAAGGCGGTGGGCAACAATTGGAATTGATGGTTACGTGTACAAAGTTAGCTGGCGGGTTGAATCTCTATAGAAGGACTTGGCACATGTCAAGAACCAACATGCCAATGATGTTAAACACTTAAAAGAAGAGATTCAGACCTTGAAGGAAGAGTTGCAGGGGTTGAAAAAGCATAGGAAAACTGCAAAGTTGGTGATTTCATCTTCATCCTCACCTACTGATGGTGCTTCAACTGGTTTTGATCATGATTTGGGAAATTCTCCCAAATAGGGGAGGAAAGCAGTCTTGACACTAAGGGAGGAAAATTGATTTTGAAGATGAAAGAGATACAAGTAAAGGAGAAAGGAAGCTAATACTCGAGAAGAGCAACTTGATGATCAAGACATTTTCACATCTTTGCCGATTTTACCATCGATTCCATTTCCACTGCGAGCCAAATATTGCCAACGCAAGTGAAGAATTTGATAAGCGAAGAAAGACAAAGGTAAGCGGTTATGGAAAGTGTAGAGCAAAGCGGAAGAAAGATTTCAAAGAAACAACAAGCACATATTGCTCTTGATAGAGAATTGCTAAAAGATTCTTGAAGAACAAGTTCTTTGAAAAGAAAAGCTTGAAGAAATGGAAGTTGCAAGCTTTTGGAGACTAAAAGATCGAATAGAATGGAAGATTTTATTAAAGATCCACTTTCCTTTATTCAACCTACAATTCTTAGAGAAGACTCGAGTTTAGCTATGTTCCCTCTTGAAGATGATATTGAGTTCTTGATTGCTAATAATCAAATAATCAAGAAAAAGGCAATTGACCTTGTAGCTAATGCATCATTAATCGAAGAACAAAGAAGCGCTTTCGGTTGAAGGATTTCATTCAAATGAAGAACAATCAAGCACTTGAAGATGTGATTAGTGCGGTCGAAAAGGGTCAAAAGAAACAAAGACAACCGACCAAAGCACAAATTATCTCATACATGAAGACTTATTGTTGTCATGTTGGTGGTTGGAAAAACATCAATTCAAAGGAATGCACGATAATCAAGTTGAAGGTATCTACTACGAGTTCAAAAACATGATAGAGATTTTATTTCAATGGGCTCGAAGAAGAAGCAAGAAGGTTTCTGGATTGAAGATAAAGGCCAAAGAAAGTGATTCTCATCTTGTTAAGAAGACTACGGTTCTTGAAGAACAAGAAATGTCTCTCGAGAAAGAAATTCCTCTTGAGAAATTCCTTGAAGAACAATGGCCGGAATGATTGTGATTGAAGAAGAAGATTTTTATCCAGAACCACTGCAAGTTCGACATCCTATCATTGATTGGGAAGTTTACACTGCTAGCAATTTTGCTCCAACATGGAAGATCACAAGGCTAGGTGGTGAAACTTCATCATTCATTCAATTTGAAGATCTTATAAAAGCTTTTGACAGAGATGACCTTGATACACTATGGAGGTTAGTTCAAGAAAGGTTTAATGCTCAAGATCTCAAAGACATGAAGGAGATGCAGTTATGGGTTAATCTTAGAAGGCTCTATGAACCAAATGTTAATGATGATTTCTGGAAATTCTCATGCACATGTCACAGTACTAAATGGTTTTACTATGATTCATGTGAAGTTCATCATATCTCTCTGAGAAATGGAGAAGATGCATTCATGCTTCTTTGAGAAAGAATATCCACTCAGTTTGGAACTCTCACGGTGATGTTATGTACTACTATAAGAGTTCATGAAGACAATGAGAAGGTCGGAGAATTGTTACTCGGCTTCAAGATCAATGTTCAAGAGCTATTCGAAGTTAAGGAAGAAGTAAAGTGTTTGGTTGAATTCCCAAACCTTGAAGATAATGCATATTGAAGAAACTTATTGATTTGCAGAGAAATCATAAGTTTGGGGAGGATTGTTGGGAATAATCCGTTACCACGGATAGTTGTGGTTTATCTTGCTCATATTAACACTAGCGGTGGAAGCGATTACCGCTCTTTGGTAAATTATTACCATTGCTATAGGAAAGCGTGTTTAGATAAGTATATAATAGATCTTGTGTATATTCTATAATGTTAGCTTTATACTTATCTTGTAAAGGACTCCTTGTTGTATAAAAAGGAGGTCCTAGGTCATTGTCTTAGGTACTAGAAAATTACCTCGTATTACTACAAAAGGCTTCAAGGTGTAACCTAGTGATAAGCTAAGATGACTCGTATTATTCATTAATAATATTGGAGCTCAAGTTTTGTGTTTAATCTGTTTTACTTACATAACATCATACAATCCATCTTCTAAGTATTACTAAGCAAATTCCGCGTGCTTAATAATATTATACAAAATATCATTGACACAAGGTGTGTGTCTAGATCCATCAATTTTGAAGTTGAACTGTGATGAAGCAAATAAGTATACAGTTACTTGGGGAGGAGGTATTTACTATGAGGTAAGTGGTCCATGGAATGATCAGTGTGTGGTGAATGTGGAACAAAGGACATGTACATGTAGAAAGTGGGAGTTAACTGGGATACCTTGTAAACATGCCATAGCAACCAACTGGAATATGGCACTAAACAATCAAACAGTAGGATTACCAAAGGAATGGGTACATCCATGTTATAGGTATGTAATAACTTCTTTTGATTGTACAATTACTTCATTTACATTGCCTGAATTTAGTAGGATTATTAATGCATTTCCATTTAATAGGCTGGATACATGGAAGAAGGTTTACTCATACTAGATCAACCCAATCAGAGGTCCAGTTCATTGGCCTAAGTGTAATGTACCAACAACTCTGCTACCACCAAAATATCAACCACAGGTTGGAAGACCAAGAAAGGAAAGGAGGAAGTCTAGGGCAGAGGTTGATGTGGTGCATATGTCCAAGCATGGCAAGCTGACAAGGAAACTCAAAACTGTGACATGTGACAAGTGTGGAAACAGAGGTCACAACTCAAGGAGTTGCACTGGACCAAGAAAATCAAAATCAAAGGGAGGTGGTAAGAAGAGGAAAACTAGAAGTGCTTTTGGAGAAGATGAAAACTCTGCAAGAAGACCTAGTGATGCTGATAAAGGTAAAGGAGTTGCAGTTGATGATGGAAAGAAGAAGAAATATCAACCAAGGAAGAAAGTGGTTGTTCTTGGTTGATATTTCTATTTATGTATACTTATTTCAGTTTCTTGTGTTTGGATTATGACTAATTCTCAGTATTTGGACATGGTCTCAGTAGTATTAGACTTGTGTCTGGTAATGGTTCTATTTTGTATGATGCAGTTGGTAATGGTTCTATTAGACTTGTATCTGGTAATGGTAATGGTTCTATTAGACTTTTGTATTTGGCTTGTATCTGGTAGTGGTAATGGTTTTATTGCACTTAAATATGCAGTTGACTTCTTTTACTAGTAGTTAATGTGTCAAGAATCTGTGTTTTCAAGAATATGTAATTTCACTTTCTTGTTATGGTTCCATTTGACTTAACAAGTAATGGGTCTATTCCAGTTTCTGGTAATGGGTCACTTTTTTGTAATTCAGTGTCTCAAAGAACACAAGTCTTTGACTTTAAATTGATTGACTATAAAACATCCACTAAACAAGTAATGGGTCTATTCCAGTTTCTGGTAATGGGTCACTTTTTTCATATGGTTTGGTTCAATACATTCAACACAAAAAAGAATACTAACAACTTCATTTGATTCATTCATAGAAACCACAAAACATCCACTAAACAACACAAAAGAACTTAAACACCACAAAATAACATTAACTTACACTAGACACCCATTAAAGAACCTAACTTAAAATCTTATTTAAGTCAAGAGATTGTACTATGAGACATCAACAAAAGAGCCCAAGAAACATATAGACACTTCTTCATCCTTGCTCTTTGTTCCTGCAACTCTTGGTTTGTCATCGATGGTTGTTCGGTGATCTCGATAGTCCGGGTATTATGTTAACGGATCGAGCACATTGGGATCCACCCAATCAAGGAAAGGACAATCTAATCCATGTTAAAAAGATTAAACAATAATAGTTAATAACATCATAAAAGCATTCAAAATCATGTTCTTACTTACTAAATAACATGATGCGCACCATATCTGGGCAACCAAAAAACCTTCGTCCTGGGTTGATGTTGGTCCATGGTGTTCTCACCACTGCTCGTCTTTCACAGTGACAATTCACCATTTCTTATCTTCAATTATTGTGAATAGAAGTGTTAATGGAAGAAAGAAAGAAAAATAATAATTTAGGTGGGATGGGATGGTTATATATGGTGGGAAATGAGATATAAAGAAGCGGGAAAAGTGTTTAGGGTGGGAAAAGTGGTGTGGGTGAGAAAAGACAAATATACCCTCCACTTAAAAAGGCTTACGCCTTGTTAGTCACTGATTAAGGTGAGGACCAACGGCCGAGTAACGTTTCGCGATTAAGGACCAGCGGTGCAATTTTTTTGGTCAAGGGCGATACTTGATGGTCAACGTATACCACAAGGACGAATGGTGTAGTTTACTTTTAATAATATTTTTATTACAAAGTTATTATATAAAATAATTAATACTATTAAACATTTTTTTATCTCTCCTACATCAAATCCAAGTCCAAATTCAAATCCGAATCCTAAACCCACCTAAAAACTAAACGGACCCTTAAAGATTTGATACCCATATTCAAATGTCAAACGCACCAACCAATCAAACAAATAAAACATGAATGAAACCAAACACCCTCTAAGGCTTGTCGCAGTGGAGCTATAAACATCGGTTGGGGCAACAAAAATACCCATGGTCGACCGATGTCAAGATCGGTTGTCACCAATGTGGAGGTTGGGTTGGAACATCGGTTGTGCAAGGCAAATTGACATCGGCGGTTTTCAACCGATGTGTAGTTATTGTTTGTGAATACATTTTCTAAAAAATGACCGTTTGGTCAATTAAACTAAAAAAAAAAAAAAAAAAAAAATTGAAACCCATTTCTGGCTCATAAATAAAACTTCACCTCAAACACGATTCACATTTCAACATTTCTCATCTATATTCAATAAACCATTCTAACGAAATACCCACGAAACACAAATTTTAATATGTCGTCATTCGAGCATTTATTCGGTTCTTCGTCTTCGACGAGGAAGAAGTTTTAAATGAGTTTGTGGAGTTTGCGGTTCGTCGATATCATGATCCATAAGAGCATGCGAGAATCAATGGTGGTTACTCGGGGCTAATGGACTCAACAACTCATCAAAACTTAAAATCCGATTTGGTCGAACACATTTGGAGAAATCGTCGACATCATGTCGAAGCGATGAATCAGTCGATAGTGGCGAAGGCGAAGGCGATGAAGAGTTTTGTAATGTTTTAACGTTATTTGAATTTCGTATTGTATTGTTTTTGTTTTTTTTTAATTAGTAGTGTAATGTTTTTTTTTTTTTTATTTAGTAATGTAATGTTTTTTAATTTGAATGAAATTTAAATTTAATGTTAAAAATGTTTGAATTAAAAAATAAATAAATAAATAAATAAATAAATAAATCTTGAATTAAATCATTGGGGCGTCCAGGGTTGTCTCGGTCATTGGAGAGAAAGAAAGGCGGCGTGGCGCGGGTTGTGGGGTTGCGGTTGGGACTAGCCTAAATGATTAAGGACTCGTATGTTTGCTTTAGCACATACATTCAACTGCCATATCCCCACCACCACAACTTTAGTCAAAATCTAAAATAACCACAGTTAATTATAATCACTATCAAACTTATTTGACCAATGCCATAACCCCCCAGTCCCCACTCACTCTTTTCAATTTAGCTTACGGTACCATTTTCCTCAGTATCTTCATTAACGTCACTATCTACACCGTCGTCACCAATTTTTTGGTTGTTGCAGAAAGTAATAACCGGACGGTTCTGGTGGACCGGTTGTCCGGTTCGACCCGGTTTAGGTAAAACCTGGCGGTTTGATCCAGGTTTTAAATCCTCTGAAAACTGACTTACAACGGCCCGGTAACATCACCGGTTCAACCGGCCAAGCTGAACCGGGTTTTAGGGTTTGATATACTTATATATGTGTGTATACCAAAAATAAAACATACCAAACCAGACAATATGTATCTACTGTGATGGACAGGTTCGTGAGAAGTTGTTGATTCATTTTTCCAATTTCTTGAATGAAATATATAGTCGTCTCTCGTCCGGGTTCTGAAAAAGAAATCAACAATTTAACATGATTGTCGCTATAAAGTATAAACTGCTAATGTAAGCCATTTAACATTTTTAACATAACTTTTCAGGATAGGAAAACCCAATAAGTCACATAACATTTTTTTAAGGTACAACCTAATAATTAGGACGTGTTTAACGTACATAGTGTCCCGAGCTAAATTCCGAAGGGTCGGGTTATGCTTGGAAGCATTGTTTAATGTGTGGGTTCCTGGTCTATCTTGTTGGAGTACCTCCAACGGTAAGGGTGTAGTACGTGTAGAGGACTCGATATTGCACTACACTAGTAGGGAGTTTGGGCCGCTCCCCTAATGAGTCTAAGGCAAGACGAAATCAGTGAACCTCTATTATACGAGAGACGGATGGCTGGTCCTTATCGGGTTAAGGATGTCATGTGAGATCGAAGGAATATGACTCCATGAGGCTCGATAAAATGAATGATTTGTACATTCTTTTTTTTCTTTTTTTTTCTTTTTTTCTATTTTTTTTTTCCTTAGAGATAAACAGAAGCTAATTATGTCAAATCAATTGGTAATTGATCGAAATTAACACTCAGTTTGTTTTATAATCTTAGTCAATCATAAACTACAATGAGAAACAAACCAACATACATGATAGATGTAACGAAAATTACACACTGTGTGAAGATCGAAACCAGGTTATGCCTATCAAATACCTCAAAAGATATAGAAGTGACCTATGTCGCCACACAAATAACGGCGAGTAAGTGTGATCCCGAATTTCAGGGCGAACGGTGTCACCTGAAAACGGAACTACATCATCTGCTAGTTTATGGGTGTCTAGATCCATTGGTGCGATCAAATTCGAAGATCTGGCAGAAGTTTCAACTATCGAAACAAAGTCATGAGTTACTGAAGCATGAACAAGACTTGGAATCTTTTCATGGATATCCGAAAGTGGATCTTGTGTATTATCAAGAACACGGACAATTTCCCCCATAGAAGGTCGTTCATGAAAGTCATGAAGAACACACCATAGCCCAATGGTCACCAACCCTTTCACCTGTAGTTCGTCGTAATCATCACCTAGTTTCGGGTCAATAACTTCCATTACTCGACCGGCTTTGTACAAGTTTTGCACCCACTTTACAAGTACTTTTTGCTCCTCTGCGGCATTAAGATCAATGGTTTTCCGTCCTGTGGCTAACTCCAAAGCCACAACTCCATAGCTATAAACATCTGAATGTGTCCTAACCTTTCCAGTTAGAACACATTCAGGAGCTAGATAGCCTCTTGTACCAGCCATAATCGAAACTTCCAATGATGTATCAAAATTTGCAAGCTTGGCTAATCCAAAATCACCAAGTTTTGGTTCAAAATTAGAATCCAATAACACATTGCTTGATTTTATATCCATGTGCAAAACACAATGCTGTCCACACTCTTCGTGTAGATAGCGTAGTGCCTTTGCTAACCCTCGAGCAATTTGGTACCTCACGTCCCAGGCTAATGGTGCCATTTTGGAGTAAAAAAGATGAAAATCTAAGCTTTTATTTTCCATGAGCTCATAGACAACTAAGAGTTCTCCTTCTCTCTCATGGCACCAACCAATGAGTTGAACTAGATGTTTGTGGTTTAATCTGCTAACAATTGTTACTTCTGCTTTATACTCTCTCATTCCTTGTTGTGATGTACTTGAAACTCGCTTGACTGCAGCGATTTGGCCATTGGGAAAAATAGCTTTATGCACAGCACCAAAGCCACCCACCCCAAGGATGCGATCTTGGTGAAAGTTATTGGTAGCGTGTGATAACTCTTCGAAGGTATAAATGCTCGTGGGGAGCATGATTTAAATGTTTCTGTCGAGCTCTCATCTCCAATTATATCATTTCTATTGTTTTGCTTTTTCTTCTTCCGCAAAAAGAAGAATATAGCAAAGATCAAGAAGAAAATTATCAACACAACACCTAAAACAAGTAGTATTACAAAAGTAATTACTCCGGTTCTCATTGTCTTCTTGTTTGTTCTCTTGTTTTTTTTAGAATGTCTGTTTGTGCTCTTCTTTCTGTAACGTTGTTCACTGTTGGATTTCCACATCCGACCACTTTCTTGACGCCTATGACTTGCCTTTGGCGTGTTAAGGGTGTTTGAAGCTTTCAAGTCATGCGGCTGCTCTGTAGTCGAATTAATGGGGATGACAGGACTGGCAAGAGTAAGACCAGATTCCGTATTAGAACTAAAAAATAGTTTTCTTCTGTCATGCTGTTCACTGTTGGATTCCCACACCCGACCACTTTCTTGACGACTATGACTTGCCTTTGTCAACACGGTGACTGTAGCAAAGTCCTGAGGCAGCTCTGTAGTCGAATTAATGGGGATGACAAGACTGGAAAAACTAGATTCCATATAGGGAAGTGACATGGAAAGTTGGTCTCGGTAGTCCACGGTACAATGCGACTCATTTACAGATGAAAAGTTGGTATTAGGTAATTCTAAATAGACTTCTGAAATGTTTATGGAGCATGGTACAACAATAAACATGAGGACTGTTGCAATAACGAAAACATAGATGTATTTGTTGTTACGAAAACTGGAGTAAGCCATGATTGATTGGCGGGAATGATTATCTCTGATCTTGCCGATGACTACATATATAGAATTCAGTGACCAATGAAAAACATAGATGTTTCAATGAAATTACTGATGAACTTTCTTTTACATAGTGGAATAATCAATAATGTCAATAATTGAGAGAGAGAGATATGAAGAAAGACTTTATAGTCAATGGTCACTGGGAAGTCTTTGTTTATCATATAATACTTGATCTTATCCTTTCAAGTTAAGATTATAGTGTTTGGAAAATGAGGGAGAGGAACATCGCGTTGCGGTGGGGTGTTTGTCATTTTTTTAGATGTTTCAGAAGCTGTTAGTTCTTTGTTGTTTATGTTATCTTTTTTATTTAGTCTATTGAAATGGTAGCGATATGATTTTTAAAAAAAATATATCTTAAACTTCAGCATTTTTATAAAATTACTGCGTATGTTAAAGTATATCGATATTGAGCTACGTTTGTTTGTAATGTAGAGGCCTTTACGGCGTATATTTTCTGAATAAAACAGTAGGATATTTGTCAGGATATCGGATAAATAAACTTTGTTATATATATAAAAAGAATAATATATAAACTTTTATAAAAGTTGTGCGTATTTATTTGTAGTAGTTCTAAAAACTTTAAAATAGTTTTAAAAGTAGTTGATATGTTAAAGGTCTATTTTGAAAGTTTCTTTTATTTAAAACTATATATATATATATATATATATATATATATATATATATATATATATATATATATATATATATATATATATATATATATATATATAGGTTTGGGTTATTATGAAAAGTTTAACATAATGAAAAGAATGAGAAGGCGTGTGGAAGTAGCGTATATCGCTTCGCCACGTCATCATCTGCGTCACATACCCCACCCACCCACTTCGCCTTCCCCTCCCGAAAAAAAAATTTTTCCATAAAAAAATTTTTTGGGAATAAATTTTTCCATGAAAATTTCATTAAATTTTTATTGCATCGTAGTTATAAAGTTCTTGCATCACAAATCATAATTTTAGTGCATTAAGGTTATAAATTCTTGCATCACGATTATAAAGTTCTTGCATCACGGTTATAAAATTCTTTGCGTCATGATCGTGATTTTAGTGCATTAATGTTATAACATTGATTTTAGTGCATCATAGTTGATGCACTTAACTATATATGATGCGATAACATAATAAAGATGCACAAAACTTATTAGTGCATTAAGGTTATAATTCTTTGCGTCATGATTATGATTTTAGTGCGTTAAGGTTATAAATTATTGCATCGCGGTTATAAAGTTATTGCATCATGATCGTGATTTTAGTGCGTTTAAGGTTATAACATTGATTTAGTGCGTCATAGTTGATGCTTTGAACTATTAACTTATAATAAAGATGCCAAAACTTATTAGTGCATTAAGGTTATAAGTTCTTGCATCACGGTTATAAATTCTTGCATCGTAATTATGATTTTAGTGCATTAAGGTTATAAGTGCTTGCATCACAATTATAATTGTGATGCGGTATTCTCTTATGTCGATAATAAATTTTGGCGGATTTTTTTTTTTGCCAATTTTTTTTTTTGGCGGGAAAATTTTTTTTTGAGGGTGAGGGTGATTTATGTCATGGCGTGGCGTGGTGATGTGGCAAAGGTGACACATGTCGCCTCCGTACCTTCTCATTCTTTCATTATAAAAACTTTCATTTAACCTACCTATATATATATATATATATATATATATATATATATATATATATATATATATATATATATATATATATATATAGTAGATTCTAGAAAAGTGTAATTAGAGAGAAAAGTGAGAAAAAAAGTTTGAGGTAGATTACAGTAAACATATGAAAGTTGAGGGTCAAAAGTAGAAAATAAAAACAAACACGCCTTATGCGTGTGATGTACATTTTCACCACAAAACAACACACAACAACACACACTCATAAACACACATATCAAAAATCCGTCAACATCACCATCGCCACGGATCCACCGTCTCCACCGACTCACCGCCGCCACGACTTAGATCAAACAAATGACTCAGATCAAAATAAAAATGAAGAAAAAACATATAGGAATCGTAAGTGCCCTAATTTTGGTGTTTAGTTTGGTCAAAATCAATATTACAATTTTGTTTGATTTTTTTTCAATTCGACTACTCGTGTGAGTCCACGAACAATCGAGAAGGAAATAATAAGCAAACAACATCGGTCGAATGTAAGTGCCTAATTTTAGGCATTTATATTTTTATTGGATAATTGATGCATCGTGATATTAATTTTAGTTAGGATTAAGGTATAGTTTGATGCATCTGTTTTATTAATTTTAGTTATTGATATGCAACAAGTAATTGTAGATATGATTAAGGTATAATTTTAGTGCATACGTGTTAATAAATAATACTTAGTAGAATTAGTTCACTGAATATTTGAGTAGTACATCAAACTAGGTGATATGACATCATATTGTATGATTAGTGCATCAATATGATGGTTTGCGATGAATATAAAATGTCGAATATTATCATGCAAAAAAATAGGGCATCAAATTGATATTTAAAGCATCTAAATATCAAACTAATGGTATAATTAGTGCAAAATATAAAAGATCAGGGCATCTAAATTTAACTTCAGTGCAAAATTATATGATTAATGCATATAATGGTATAATTAGTGTATCAAGCGCTATGTTTGCATTATTAGTGCATCAAAAAATGGTTGGTTAAAATGATTGAAGCATCTAAATGTATAATTAGTGCATCTAAACTTAAGTTTAAAGCATCTAATATCATTATTATGACGCCTTTTTCGATATTATTAGTATTATGACACATATGTTCAATTCAAATTTTCGATAAGCGAAGAAGAAGAAGGCAATGGGGCATAATTCTCAAAATGAAACATCTCAAAATAGTAAGTCGGAGGAAGAGATTCGAGAATTCATGGGGATTTCTGGATCATGTTATTTCAATATCGAGTTATTTTTTTATTTTTTATTTGATATGTATCGTATAATATTTATGTGTATCTTTGAATACTTCATGTATAAATATTTATTTATTTATTTATTACATACTACACAATATTCATTCGACATATGATTCATGTCATTAACTCATCAAATATACTTACATGTTTCTTGTCGTATATTTTGCATTGCTCATTATACATATCAAGGTTGTCGGGATCGCGATCACGATCGTGAATCGTCACGATCTCGATCCTACATAAAAAAGCGATCGGGATCGTAATGGGATCGTCGTCGGTAGGATCGTTCGGGATCGTGGGATCGTGGGATGGTTTCGATCCGATCACTGTTCTAACCCATTTTTTGGACTTTTTCTTCTATGTGAAGCATTTAAGCCCCATGTTTGATCCAAAAGCCCAATCACAATCACTAATTCATTGTTTTTACAAATGACCATTCGGTTTAAAGTGACGGATCGCATTGTAAGAAATTAGTGTTAGCATTGGCTAAATTAAGTACAAAATTATTACGATAATGACTAACAATATTTTCACAACAACTACATGCTATTTTACCAACACACATATGATTAATTAATTTATATTAAGTCTTGCGTATGTACATTTCAAACAGGATAAACAAAAACTTAAAAGCGGTTTATTTATTATTCACCATGAAGTAAACTTTAAAGTATGGGCCTTCTTTTTATTTTTAACGTTATATAGTATACAAATTGACTAAGTGTAGACTTATGCGAGATATATATCTGAACTACACCCCTATACAAAAATATACACATTTTCATAGGATTTTACGATCGATCCGATCCTACGATCACGATCTTGCAAAGCCAAAAGCGATCCTAGGTAGGATCGATCCTGACAACCTTGATACATATATTTCATTATGACATAAATTAAATTGTTCAATACGGCATATATACACTCTTAATTTAATCATGTGTTTCATGTTAAGAATAATTTTAATTATGGATCATCGGTTTGTATATTTTAGGAGCATCGATGGTTAATATTCTGACATCTGTTGCTATACTCAAAAGTGCATCATATGTAATATTGAATTTTGGTGCATCTGTATGAGCATTAGTCTAGTTGTAATTGTTAATTTATTTGATCCACTAAGTTGAACTAAGATTTAATAGGTTTTAATTTATGGCATTTGAGCATGAGTTAGGTTGGATGTAGTCTATGACATGTGCAAAGCCGATTTTATATCTTGGGATTATTTATCACGAATGCAAAGCATAATGATTTAAAATAATATATGAAAGTAGTTTATGATTTAAAAGCGAATGATGTTATTTTAAGATTAGTTAATGAAGGGTTGTACATGATCTGAATCCGGAATTCGTGGGCGTATTAAGAGGAAACAAACTAAAATGTGCATGAAAAAGCGTCACGGGGGGTAGTGCGGAAGGTGATGTGTTTTAGCTTCACTTGTCGGGAATGTGATATAGACATGAGCAGTGGCGTTACTTGTTTGATGTGTGTAAAATTATTTATGCAGTTTGTATATTTTAGGAGCATCAGTTTGTATATTTAGGACATCGATGGATAATATTCGACATCATATACAATTTATTATTTATTATGCATCATTTGGTATACACAAATTGAATCTGTGTATAATATTGAATTTTTGGTGCATCGTATGTAATATTGAATTTTGGTACATCTCGTATGTAATATTGAATTTTGGTGCATCACTTCATACATTTAAGGTGCATCAATATGATCATAATTAACATATGTAGTATTTATATTGCATCATACTTTTAATCGTCCTCTAACTACGAATGTGTTTCATTATGTGAGCAGCGACAATCTCGATGTCGACACAAATAAAAGCGAGCAGGAAGAAGAAAATAGCTACAAAAAAGGAAATCAAGTGAAGTACAACCAATTAAGCGTGTCCATGACAAAAAAGCGAAAGGTTGCGGAAGAAAATACGTTATTGTACCAAAAATCGTTCCCAACTATTAAATCTGGGTCGTCGCAAAGTTTATTAGAAATTTTAACAAGGTTGTCGGATGTCGAGAAGAGAACATTGCGACATGGGGTTTGGATCATTGTTGGGCGGAACTTCAATATAAAACAACACCAACAAAGCGGGAAAGTGGGTTGTAGACCGGTTTGATCTGAAACATCAACAATCAAGATGGGAGGCGGTGATCAATCACGATCACTGCGGATCGATACAAGAGCGATTGGAATCGATGGGAGATATCAACATCACGAAGTGCGGTGCAACAACGAGTTCCGTTAATTGTTGAATGGAAGCACCTGGGATTATCGGATGATAGATTCTACTTGAAAAATGTGGTTGAGAAGCGATTGTAGAAACATCACCTTTGGGCGGGAGTTCAAGCTAAACTTCCTTGTTGCATTCATCTCGATTATCGGCGAATGCACAAAAATGGACGATAAACCAAAAGTTTTTGCGGTGTATAGAAAAGGAAGAAGATATCAAGAATATGGATTGGTGTACATACTTGTTACAAACAATGAAGAAATCAAAAGAGTATAACAGTTCATCGGGTTCGGGGTCCACTTGTTGTTAATGGTGGTAAGTATTACAAACATTTAAGTGCATCATAATCCAACAAAATAATGCATCGCATTGTATCTTTATGCTAATTTCCTTGTATTATTATCTTTGCGACTTTTGTATCTAAACTCGACCATCTCGGAAGAGGTTGAAGTTGCTCAAGAAAACCGTCTATCAAAGCATGAGACATGCAAAAGGCGAAGATCGAGAGAAAAGCAGGAAGTGAAAATGGGAGGTTTTGGAAAGTTACCAATTAAAGAAGAGCGGCAGTACATTGCAGAAAAGAAGAGAGGTCTTACAAAGTCGTGATCGAGAATTCAAAAATCACCGGGTAATATGTACAATTTAGCTTTTATTACAAATTGTAATGTATTACAATAATTCGTGATATTTAATAATAATCACTAAATCAATTTCTTGTGAAACAATTGGAGTATGCTGAAGACATCATACACCATTTATATACACGAAATTGACATTGGCGACGGAATATGTGGGATAGGTGAACCTTCAAATAAAGGTGAAGCATTCAAAATATTCAAAAGTAAACCATCGAGTATGTATGTGCATACATATGTATATTTAGTACACGAGGTTAGTACATCTTAAAAATAGGATTGGTGCATCAAATAAATAAAATTAAGTGCATCGATTTGTATATTTAGAACATCGAGTTTGCACAAAATCATTAAAAGCATATCAAGTGGCTAAGTTAAGCCATTTCTTAGTTATAATGTAGTTAATGATAGTAGATCCATAAGGATTGTTTCTGCACCCAAGTGGCTAAGTTTGCCATTTACGAGATTTTGTGTCGATTAATGAGCTTTTGATATGTTACCACAAACTCGGGAGTGTTTGGATGTTTGGGTTAGTTAGGGACGGATGGCCATGTATATTGGTGTTGAACTTCGGCATTGTTTGATCATCTTCTCCCTTGTGATTGTGTACTTTGAAAGATTAGGTAAATTTGTTTAAGAGTTTTGGTTTGATAGTAGCTATATAATGATAGTTTCACGGTCCTAGTGATTGAGAATGTAGAATCTGAATTGGTTGAGTTTTGCTTGTTTGGGGGATATGTTCATGATTATTGGTATGTATTATGTGATGATCTTGATATGGTTCTTCTTGGTATGGATCATTTGCGGTTTCATGTTGATTGTGGCATATGGATATATTGATTAGTTATGTTTACATTTAGAGCATCTGTATGAATGATTTAAAGCATTTTAATAATATGATTGGTGCATCAAATAAATAAAATTAAGTGCATCGATTTGTATATTTACAACATCAGTTGCACAAAATCTGTTAAAACTTATCAATTGTTATTATTATTATTAATATTATTTTATTGTTATTTTTAACGCATATTAATTATATAATTAGGAAATGAAAATGCAAATAACGAAGACATTGTCCATATCGGAAGGTGTACAAGGTGCGGTGAGCGAGATGCTCGAATTGGCTTGAATTCTTACCACGAGGATGAGGGTTTAAAAGCACTTGTTCAAACAAGCGAGAAACTCATGAAAGCATTCAAACCGGGGAAGATCACATCGGATGGCGGAACCGAAAAATTAGTGGTTGAATCGGAAGAAGATGTGAGCGAGCATATATCACAAGAAGACAACAACATGAGCACGGATGACTTTTTGGACAAGAGGTCCACAAATAGACATTGACATCGATAATATTGATGAAAACACGATTATGGATGTAAATGATGGGGTTCAAGTGGGCGATAGGAGTGCGTGAAGGAGGAAGCGGAGATAAAGATGGAAATGAGAACCAATCAGCGAAAACATGGATGTAAATGATGGGGCAAATGGCGGAACTCAAGTAAATGTTGGGGTAAATGATGCTACAAATGTGATAAATGATGGGGTAAGTGATGATGTGAATGACGGGGTAAATGATAATGATGTGGTGCAATATGGGGTAAAAAATGGGGTAAGTGATGCTGTAAATGAGGTAAATAATTCGGGAAATGCAGCTGAAGAAACTGATGGTATGAATGTGGAATTAGACATAACAAATAATAGTGAGGTTGTGGATAAAGATAAAAATACAGGGCTGGAAAAGGAGAAAAATACAAATGTTGTATCAACGGGAGATGCAAATATCAATGAGGAAGAAAGCGTCAACGAGAGGAAAAGAGACAACGTTGGGTGAAGGGCGCAAGAAAAACAATACATTGAACCTACAAGGACATTTCACAGTTTATGAGAAACATGAGAAGCAAAGGTCAACTAAAGCGTTTCCAAAATGATCTGAGGCCTTGATGAGGCAATGATTCGACAATGAAAAAGCGGTGGAAATCTCGGCGGTAAAGATGCAACAAATAAAAATATGGATTTCACACCACCAAGCTTCAATTTGTTTTCAGGAGCGACGACATGTTTGGAGTGGACAAAGTATTGAAGCTACCAATTACTCAAGTAACGGATGATGGGAAAGATGATGAAACCAATCGACAAAATGATATTGAAAAAGGTAAAAAGAATTGGAAAAAGTTCGGAAGAACACGGAAGACCTAGAGCTGACGTAAAACCAAAAGCCGAAGGTTACAACAAAAAGTGGTTCAAGGGCAACCTTCACCAACCACAAGGAGTAAGGTAAGCTTGGTTGGTAAGCGAAGATGGAAGTATCACACCGGTGGCCTTAATTAGGCGGTTCTATAAGATACATGAAACCGGAAACACAAATGACAATCGGGAAGAGCAGGAAAGGAAGTAAGACAAAAAGGAGAGGGTATTATCGGTGTATTGCTATCTCCATACGTCAAGAGGAAGGTCGACATCACAAACAATTTGCGGTGATGAGAAACCTATCGTCGAGTTCATATTCGGTGAACGTTCTTAGGCTAAGTAAGTAAATCGAATTTGACAAATATATAGAGTATTATTTATTTTTAGTGCATCACGGTTGAATTATTAGTGCATCCCTTTTATTAAACCGACATGTTTACATATGAGCAATGATATTGTTTTCAAAACAATGAACATGGAGGTCCCAAGGGTGGTATTTGAGAGCATGCGTGAAAGTTTACCGGTGACAAGTGCGACTATAGGCGTATGGAGTATAATTCAAAACATTGACGAAAAGGCGAAAAGCAGGTATCTTCACGCTTTTGTTTTGCAAAAGCAGGAATGATGGTGCGTGAATTCAATAATATTCATAGATATTTTAATATACAAAAAACAATTGATAAAATTACGAATCAAATTTATGACATATTGTATAATGCATTTTATTTTCTGGATGTCACGCAAACACGAGGACTTTAAAGAAAAATGGATGAGGTGCTCGGTATTCTACAAAAATAACCTTGACAAAGTTGAAATGGTAAGATTTAAAACAAAAACACAATACATTGTTTATTAAAGCATTGTTTAACGTAAATATGTATCTGAATCGGTTTTTTCCCAATAACCATGCCAACGGAAGAAATGAATCGATACTACCTTATTGTCTACAATTTGAAGACAATGGAAGTAGATATTATCGATAACAAACATGATGACAGATCAAGACATACATAAAGATACGGGGACATCCCAAAGGCTTTAAGAAACTTTTATTCGCACGCAAATGAATGTGAATGAATATGAATGTTTGATGTTAAGAAAATAGAAGATAATCGATTTATGATTGATTGATACTTTTTCGATCTCATTTAGTTGCGGTATGATTTAATTGATAATACATATAACATAACATGTATGAGGGTATTACGACATATTGAATGCGAATCGATATATGTTGTAAATATGACGTGATTCGTAATTTATATATAAACTTAGTTATTCATACTTTAAATATCATAAGGAATTAGTTTGTTTATTGATGTATCATACATAACAAAGTTATAGGTTAGTATGGAGTTAGTGATAAGTTTATTAGTGTGGATGTTGTATTAATAGTGCATATGGGTTCAGATTTTGTATTACTTAGTAGTATGGTTTGAGTTGGTGGTGCAAATGTAACTAATAATAGTTGTATGGATAATATATATGCCTTTGAGCGATGCAATGTATGAAATATTTTAGTTTTATTATCGGGTTTATGTTGCAAATATTATATATATATATATATATATATATATATATATATATATATATATATATATATATATATATAGGTGCATCTAAATGTATTTAAATTAGTGCATCAAAGATTATAAATAAGGTGCATCTAAATTTATTTAACATGTCTTGATTAACACATTCAATTACGAGACAAAAACATTTCCATTATATCTCGCACTCGGTGGAACACCCATCTGCTGACTAAAATATCAACATCAAAACATAAAATCATGAAGTGGAATGGGAGACAAGATTGAACCGCGTTGATTACGGGATTTTGTAATGAGACACATGGAGACATTCTTTGGAAGGAAAAAGAGTTCAGTGCAGTGCGAAAAAAGAGTGTCCGACAACTAAACCATCTAATCGGGCTTGAAGAAGTACGTGGTGAAGATGTTGATGACAACTATCAGCGAAAAAGAGATGCTAGAACAAGAGTCGAAAAGGTACTGACAATTTCAACGAAGCTCAAAAGTCGAATTTATATAAGTCTCAATTTCAGCGTCTTCAACCAAGGGTTCGAAAGTATTATGATGAGCACGAAGAAGCTCAAGAAAAATGGAGCTTTACGAACAAAGTTACACCGACAAACAATATGATGTGATAAATTTCAATTACATGCTAGATCTCGTAATTTCACGTATTATGATGGTCTCGTATTAATATAGGACATAAAACAATGCTATGTTATAAACAAAACTTATGTCTTTGACTATATGAATGGCATGTTTCATATATGCATTATAATGAATGATGTTGGAATGTCTTTAAACATATATGCGTTATAATGGTGCATCAATATGATATAAGAAAGGTAAATCAAATTGATAATTACTGATACACATGTGAATGATGATGAACTTACATTAAATAATGTTTTAATAACTTTCACATATGATTCTATGAATGACAAGTTACATTACCTTACAAGTTGAAGCGTGTTTAAACATACATGGCTTAGAATGGTGCATCAATATGATAAAAAAGGTGAATCAAATGATAATTAATGATACATATGTGAATGATGTTAAAAATTGCATTGAATGACGTATAAAATAATCGAATATAGTAAAATCAGTAAAATAAGTTTCATATAGTAAAATTACATTAAATGATGTAAATGGGTTTAAACATACATGGGTTAGAATGGTGCATCAATATGATAAAAAAGGTGCATCCAAATGATAATTCTTGATACATATGTGAATGATGTAAAAAATAAATTAAATGATGTAAACAAAAGCGAATATATGAAAAGTTAATATTGAAAATAATGGCATCAATATCTTGCATCATTATGAAAACTTAATAACTAACCATACAATATATTAAAACCGATTGCATCAATATTTTAAAATATCTTGCATCAAGCAACAAATTTTACAAAGATGCAATTAAATTCCATAAAATTCCGATTATCAATACGTGCGACAATTCCGTAAAAATCAACAATCCATATACATGCATCGAGACAATCATGACATTATTGCGCATATTATGCTTATTTAGAAAAATCCTAAAAAAAAAAAAAAAAAACAAAACAAAACAAAAAAGACAACTTGCAATTGAAAGTGTATATAGGTGCATATCATAATCGACAAAATGTTAGTCACTCCTCGTAATTAACATCCATGTCACGAGTAGAGCGGCATGCTCTTTTGTTACGGACGATCGTGTCTTTATAAGGGCATGTCACGGAATTATGTCCTTGACCTTCCCACAGTGAAACAAACCCGTCTCTTCTTTCCTGCTTGATTCTTTGCGAATTATCTCATCAATGTTCTTCCATCGAGTATGAACCCAGTCCCTTTGTTCTTTGATTGTTTGAACCTTTATAACAACACCTTGAGTTCACTAACACCAAGCATTGAACAAAATGTATCCGATTTACTCTTCTTTAACCCAATGGAACATCAGTTCGACCTAGATAGAAGTTCGAGATAACTCAAGCGATAGACATCAAGCTTTTCTCTACAAGGCATCAACTGTCAACCGTATCTTCAACAATACGACGAATTGATCGAATACGACATCGAGCTCGAATCGGCGGCATTAACAAACGCATCAAACAAACATCATCGAGTCTTACACCACCTATCAGCGCATACTCTCTCGGAAATCCTCAACACCATTTAACCTCAAAACATAAAATATATGGCGGCAAAGTAACCCAAACAAATCAAACCTCTTGCATGAGCAGTAATAGACATATCGGATGAACAAAACAACACTGTATAATTAAAAAATAAAATATTATTGCCTTAATTAGTGCATATAAGATATATATAATACAACCATTTAAATTTGACAAGTCATAAATATTCAATAATAATCAATTTACTGCACATAAACAGAATATAAATACAACAATTAGTGCATCTAAACAAAACAAAAAAGAGCATATAAGAAATAAACTAATACAATTGCATCTAAGAAATACGCTATAAGCTACTACAATGCTACCAGAAGCTTCCATTACCTAAAACTAAACAACCATTAAAGTTATCATCTGCAATGAATTAGACCCTAAAAGCACAAGTTAAAATCATATAATCACAACATCGGGTTTCCTAAAGCTTAGGCCAAGCGATACAAGAGAATGATTTGAACTTAAATTCAATTAATTTAGGAAATTCTCAAAAATAAAATAAAATAATATAGTGAAAGACAACCAACCAAATATCATATTTACATATTTTATTAAAAACTACATCATCATGCGATTTTAAAAATAAAAAACAACATTGGATTGAGATAGATGGTGGCGATGTGCGGAGGCGAAAAAAAAGAAAAGCATGCCTAATAAGCTAATCCTACAAGCTTCTAAAGGATTCTAAAAGGCATCACATATCAAATCTAAACAATAAAGTATGAAGAATAACAAAGATCAAACAATATCAACAAGAGGATAAGCGGTTTAAGATAGAATAAGAATGGTGAAGTCTAAAAGGATACTAAATCAAACTATATAAACTAATCTAAGGATAAAGCGAATATAAATCTGATAATTAGAGCATCTAAACACAACAAAAAAGGGAATCTAAAATTAAAAATATACATACAATTATTTACATACCTCAAAAACTTCAAACTTTGCCTTGTCATTCCACTTTTTAACACCGTGTCCCGAATGAAGAATTTCTCAAAAGACCAATAGCTTGAGTGCTAACAGACAAACAATTAAATATGAGCGAAATTTCTTCTTGTATATCAAAGAACACGTTCAAAGTATAAATCTCGTGACATCCTTTTCTAATTTCAACCCGATGCGCATATCCGGTTTTATACCTAGATTCATGATCATTTTTTCATGAGAATACCTCACGAGAATCCATAGCGAGAATCAAAATGACTAATAAACTCAACAAGGGTTAAGTTTGCATTAGTCCATCTCCCAAAAAATGATTCTCGATTCGAGACCTAGATGTTGTATGCATCAAACCGGATAAGTCTTCATCGGCATAGCGAGAATCCATCTAGATCTCATATCGTAAATATCGAAAAGCCACTTATTTTCGAGACAAGCCAAACTCATCAATGATCGACTTCCATTCTTCCTCAAAATACTTGGCGAATCGATCATTCAAAACGATAGCATAATCGTTTTCTAAAATCGGTGTTATTACAAGCGAAGAACCAACTGTAAAAAAATGCATCGAATGATAAAAATTAGTGCATCAAATACTAAATGTTACATTATTAGAAAACTTAAAAATTCGAATATACCTTAACCGATAATTTACGCATGATATGCCGGATGCAAAAGATGATGGCGCGTTAGGAAAAACATCGGCAATGGCTTGTTTCATCGACGGGTCTGATCGATCACAACAACTTGCGGGTCGATCAAAACGCCTTTTAAAAGCCATAAAAGCCACTTATAGGACGCTATTGTTTCATCGACAAGCAACCCGGCACCAAAAGTAACAGATCGGTTATGATTATCAATCGGTAAAAGCGCAAACACCATTACGTACTTGCAATTGATTTTTAGTGCATCGAGTTTATTATAAAAGGTGCACCAATATATACGAAAAGTTGAGCGATAAATAAATATACAAAAATTAAAACTAAAGCATGAAACATACTTGTTCGACCTAAAGGTTGCATCAAAGGATATCACGTCTCAAAAGCAGCGATAATTCATCTTAGCACAACTATCACCCAAAACAAAGCGAGATAAGGAATCTCCTTCACCTTTATAGTAATCGACAAAAACCCTCGCAATGCTTCTCAAGGTTCTCTAACTTCCACCACCATCGTAAGGTCACGGTCTCGATAAAGGTACTCACATCCGTTTAAAATTCTTGCGATCCACCACGGTTGCACCAATGTTCTCGAACCCTCAGTAAATCTCTTTCATAAGCTTAAGCGCTAACGGGTCCAACATTGGAATTCGATACTTGCATCGAAAATGTTGCTTAGAACACCCCATGTCCCTTGAACTCATTAAGAAGCGCATGTCTTCTTTTGAAACTAGCGGGTGGTTATGTTCTTCAACAAACACGTACACCTCATACATAACCCCATCGACTTTCCTAACCCTCAATGAGCTAAACAACCGGTCTTACACGGGTATTCTTCTAAACTTTTTATTAGCAAGCGAATCACCAACCGGTGACAAGTCAATTCCGCGCCCTTATTGTCAATCGCCCCATTAGCACCTTTACCATTCACCTACCACGCACGACAACATCGAATCGGACCTATGTCTATCATACATAGAATCTCTTTCTTCCCTCTATTACGACTAAAGTACTTAATACTAGGACAATCGCTACCATCGGGTTGCTCTCGATACCAAGCTTAATATCAAACCCTCCCATTTTTGAATAATGTCGTAAAGTTGTGCGCTTGCACCAAGGACACAAACACAGTTCCTTTTGTCGATTTAAGAGACACATCCACATCGAGAACCCAAACCCTTGACCCATCAATAACCGTGCGAAACACCAACGGATCGATCACCAACATTTGAGACATTAACAACGGATGAAGAACTAGATGCACCAACAATCCTCGAACTAGAATCATCACTCAACGAGCGAGCTAGATACACGTACACCATCGGAACCTAAACTAGAACTACCCTCACACACATAACTACAACTTTGCTTTCGCCACATTGTTTGAAGAATAAATCGTACCTAAACACGAAGATATGAAAACACAACAATTATAACATGTTTGCGTAACTACTACTTATAACCAAATATAAAAAGTGCGTCATGTGTATTCGGTGAATCAGACACAAAAAGGTGCATCAACAAACTTACTCCACTAAAATTCATATCAATCACATCAACTTATCACTTCACTTGAAGTTATACATTGTGCATATAAACTTAATCGACTTATCGTATACAACTATATAATCCGTATCACTTCAAGTTATACATTCAATGCATATAAACATACTTAATCTACTAATTAATATCAATCACATACAAGTGCATCCGGATACAAAAATAAAGGTGCATCAACAAACTAGTCAGTCGCATAAAACTTATCAATCAACATATAAGTGCATCTGAATACAAAAATAAAAGTGAATATCAACAAACTTACTCCACAATTCGTATACAAATGGCCGAATACAAAAACCTAATCAACTAATTCATATAAATCACATACAAATGCATATGAATACAAAAATAAAGGTATATCCACAAACTTAATACACTAATTCGTATACAAGTGCATATGATACAAAAATAAAAGTGCATCAACAACACTTATCATCAAATACTGCAATATCAACAACGTTAATATAAACATAAACAAATCTGAATCATCTGTATCACAATAGCAGCAACACTTATATCAACTATTGCAGCAACAGTAACATTAATATGAACATGATTTATAAATTAGTGCATCTGTATTATACATCAAATCGATTTATATTAATATATATATATATAAAATAAATAATAATAATAATAATAAATAACAAATCATAATACAAAACAAACTGCAATTCATAAAAATTAGTGCATCATGCAAAAAAAAAAAAAATACGATTAAGCTAACAATACAAGCGCTAAAACATAATCATTAACGTATATGACAAAAGTAACAAAAATAAAATAAAAATAGACTAAAAAACAAACAAATCATCAGATAACACACGCATTAGGTCAAATATCAATAAAATCAACATATAACATAATCACTTATGAATATTAACATCGAAAATAAAGGGAAAACGTGTTACATCACATAATCATATAATTAAAGCAAAAAAATAACGATTATAGTTATGATTAACATCTGATTGATGTCGGAATGAGTCATTGTGATTGACGGAATCGATGCATCAACGAGCTCTATTGATTTATACTGAAACAAATCGTAAAGCGAGTTTTCGTTTTATAGAGGAAAAGGAGAGAATTTTGGAAAGGATAATATCCAAAAATGATTTTGATTTAAACATTATATACGGAATTGTAAAAAGTTGCTGAATTAACCTTCAAGAATACAAAATGTTACATTTAGGCCCCTGTAGTTTGGTGAAAAAAAAGGAGGGGAAGGGGGGATGATCTAACGGTTGAGATCACTTCCCCCACTTTTCTCTTGAGATCAAGTTTTTAAATGATCCCATCTCTCTCTCTCTATATATATATATATATATATATATATATATATATATATATATATATATATATATATATATATATATATAAACTTCAACAATTTTATAAAATCATATGTATGTCAAAAGCATATGAATATTGGGCTTGTTTTGTTAGTTATCGAAAGACCTTTTGCCGGTATTTTTTATTCAAAAATCAAGATATATTTGTTAGATAATTGATAAATAAAGTTTGTTGTATAAGAAAGTCGTTAATAGTCAGAAGTTCAGGGTGTATTTTGAAATTTTGTTTTTTACCCTTTCTTTATTGCCGCATGTATTTTTTCGGTTGTTTAAGAAATATTAAAATAATCACTTTGGGCAAGAAATATTAGGCCGGACACACTCGTGACACAGGTCACCGGGTGCCACATCGATTTTCTCTTTTCGACGACCGGACACGACCAAGTTACCACGATCGATGACCAAGTAAAAAATAGAAATAAAGAAAGAAAAAAAGTGTGTGTGTAAATAGTCGATTGAAAATTCAACGATATCCAAACAACATGCCTCGACCGATTTGATGACCTTGGGTTCCTGATCGATATGACCGATGTGTATATCGGTCATCGACCTAAAATTTAATTGACGACCGATGTTAACTCCTCATTGTGTCGACCTTAAAATAATGACCTTGCAGCAGCGGGCCGCCGCCAAATGTATATATATATAAATATCAAACAACCGGTCCTAAGTATGGACCGCTTAAAATATTAGGTATAATCGTTGTTTAGTTTATTTTTATTTGTTGCATGTTTCCAGCTCAATAATTTTCGCGAGCAAGTATGTAGCTTATATTCAATGTAGTGGATTTATACGCTTGTGTGGTGATTTTAGTGTCATCATATATTTTGTGTAATGGTGATTTACTTGAGATCAAATGGTTTCAAGTTAAGTTATATCTGAGTTTAGAGGTGTGGAATGCACTTATATATACTATTAACTTGATTTGGTACAAATAATGGTAATGGTTGTGTATGTAAGTCAAGGGGCATGTAGTGGCGTAATTCTGTGGTCACTAAATTGTCCATACACATGTCTTTAATGGTTGCGATTAGTGGCAGGTTTTTCTGTTGCAAAACTGTTGCTAGAAATAATTAAAATGTGTTGTGACTTTTCACCAAAAGGTGTGACTTTTCACCAAGAGTCAAAACTATTCTCAACAACCACCAATAAGTTTAGGGGCAATTTTGAGACCGGCCTAATCGCTCAGTGTCGGGCTTTCTAGACCCACTTTGGTTAGTTTCTTGAAATGGACCAAGCGACTAGCGACTTTAATACAAAAGAGGCATGTGTCCTTAAAATGTCGCGCTAATCATTTTGTGTCATAGATGTGTAAGGGTTCCTTTTGAGCTACTTATCACTAGCGACTTTTAAAAGTTTGAGCGAACATATATTGTCTTTTGTTCCAAAATAGTCTAACTTATAATAATATTATTTTAATCTTTTGCTCTTTCCAAAACACGAGCAACCTAGCAAATAATATTAGCGACTTACCAACATGTCACTTTTTACCCATCACCTTTTCATTACTTTTACAAAATAAGTTTCATTTTATTTTACTTTTATGATTATGTTGAATTTTGTATCTTTTTATGATATTATTCATCTTCTTCCTCTTAACCAACCACCACCATAATCTCATCAACCACCATCATTTCCGGCAACCATTATCACCTCCGCAATCACCACTCAACCCTCCATAGATGTTGTTTTTGGATTGCGTAGTGGGATCGTGGTCTTCAAGACCGTTAAGAAAAAAGTAATTTTTATTTGTAATTTGACTAATTTCATGAATAGCAATCTTAAGTGGTTTTGGTGCAAGGAATAAAAAAGTAAATGGTAGTTATGAAGTAGAAAATGCACATTATTGGAAGCACATGTTAACTGCTATTCATGTGGTGATTCTTGGGAAAAAAGTGGAGTCATGGGAGGGTTGAGTGGTGATTGGGAGGTGACGATGGTTCTTAGGAAGTGATGGTGGTTGATGAGATTATGGTGGTGGTTGGTTAAGAGGAAGAAGATGAATAATATCATAAAAAGATACAAAATTCAACATAATCATAAAAGTAAAATAAAATGAAAATTATTTTGTAAAAGTACTTAAAAGCGTGATGGGTAAAGTACAAAAGGTGACAAGTTGCTAAGTCGCTTAAAGCTTTTGCTAGGTTGCTCAACCTTGGGAAGGGCAAAAGATTAAAATAATATTATTTGAAGTTTGACTACTTGAACTAAAAGACAAAATAAGTTCGCTCGAACTTTTAAAAGTCGCTAGTGATAAATAGCTCAAAGGAACCACACATCTATGACACAAAATGATTAAGTAGCGACTTTTTAAGGACACATGTCACTTTTGTATTAAATTAATAATCGCTGGTCCATTTCAAGAAACTAACAAAGTGGGTCTAGAAAAGCCGCACACTTGAGTGACTCGACCCTTTGTAGAATGCCCCATAAGTTTATAGGGCAATTTCATATTTACCAACTTAAACATGATAATGCAATATTTACCCAAAACATGCTTTAAATCGTTGTACATCATACATTCAAAAGTTGCATGGTAGTGGTGGTAGTAGTGGTTGGCGGTGGTATGTGATCATGGGCGTGGGTGGCGATGATGAGTGGTAGTTGTAGGTTGTGGTGGTGGTGGGTGGCGGCGGTGGTGGCAATGGTGGTGGTGGGTGGCGGGGATGACAATGGTTGGTGGTGGTGCATGAGGGTGGTGATAGGTAGTGGTGGTAAGTAGGTAGTGGTGGGTGGCGGTGGTGGTGATTGGTAGTGGTGGTGGTAAGTGGTGGTGGTAGGTGGTGGTAGTGGGTGGTGGTGGCATTGGGTGGTGCATGATGGTAGTGGTGGTAAGTGGTGGTGGTGGGTGGCGGTGGGTGGCGGTGGTTGTGGTGGGTGGCGGTGGGTGGTGGTGGTGGTGGCGGTCGGTGGCGGATGCAGTGGTGGTGGTAGGTGATGATGAGTGGTGGTGGGTGGCGGTGAGTGGCGGTGGGTGGCGGTGGTGAGTAGTGGTGGTGATTAGTGGTGGTGGTGGCGGTGGGTGGTGCATGGGTGGTGGTGATTGGTGGTAAGTGGTGGTGGTAGGTGGCGGTGGTCGATGGTTATGTATTTCGGACTAGCGAGGTTATGTATTGGAGACCAAACAAATGGACTAAAAGTGTTACACCGACAAACCACAAAGACCAAAATTGTAACAAATACAACATTAAACACTAATGATACATACAATAAGAAAGATTAGAGACTTTGATACATACAATCAATGTTCTAAAAGGCGTGAGATGTGGCATGGCGGCATAGCCACGCCTCAAGCCTTAAACCTTTGCGTTTCATAAGGCGTGTAAAGTGACAAAAAATATTTATAGATTTATGTATTTATAATTTTGTATCATTTTTAGGAGCAATTTCAATAACTAAAGCCCCGATCTCAAATAACTAGGCCTAAATATGAGGCCAAAATAGGAATTAAGTTTTGAAATAACGAGTCTCAAGAAGGAAATAGCCCAAATACTAGAAATTCAAGCCCAAATCAGTAAATCCATAAATTTTTCTAAAATGGCGTCACGCCTTACCAAAAGCGCGCTTTTCACGCCTTCGCGCCTTGTCTCACGCTTTTCACACGACGCCTAGACCTCGCGCTTGGTTCATTTCGTGGCGCCGAGGCCAAGCTTCGCACCTTAGCGGCGCTTGGCGGCGCCATGCCGCCTTTTAGAACTCTTGCATACAATAAGAAAGATTAAAGAGTTAATACATACAATAAGAAAGTTAAAATTAACTACAAAACAAAAGAAAAAGTGTCAAGTTGGATACATTTCTAGATAATTATCCCTTCTCTAATCCGTACCTTGGCATACCACCACCACATGCATGTGACCGATCATCTTGGTTGATGCGTGAGCTTAACCATGACATATATCGCTCTTGGCATTTTACCTAAAGAAGGCCCTAAGGGTGATACGTGTTCCTGACCGACTCGATTCAAATGTACGTTGTCTTGGCTAAGATGTGCATGAAGACTATATCTTACGGATATCAATTAACGGTGATATCTATATTATCATGTGCATGCATGTCTAATACTAGTATTGAATAACTTGGTTACATGCATGATATTGGTATGAAAACGCATTGCAAAAGGATATCTTTGGTTGGTTCAAGCGTGAAAAGACAATTTCTTAAGGCCCGTTTGGTATGGGTGTATGGGAATGGTGTTATGGGTGTGAGAATGATAAAATGTGTTTGCTTGATGATATGGGTATGAGAAAACCCTTCAAACAATGGTATCAAGATAGGTGTTTATTTTTTGTGGTTTGAGGATACCCATGTTTTTTCTATTTCAAAATAAAAGAAAAAAAAGTTAGGGCCACCACTATCTCTCAATTGTGATTTTATTTTATTTTTTTATTTAAAGTCATTTCATTCCAAATCTATCCTCAAACCATATCCATAGTGATTCATTTAAGCAAACCAAGCAGACCCTTAGTTTTGCATGCATGTATCCAAATAATAACTTCCATGTTTTCATATTTCTATGTAATTTGTTGCATTCGAATGGTGGAAAGAAAATAAAAGTTGTCTTAAGAATTGTCTTCTAATCTTGTTATTTTGTGTAAAGTTTCTAACTCAAATAGCTATTTATGGCCCGTTTGGTTTGTAGATGGGTTAGGATTAGGATTTGGATTTTGATTAGGATTAAGATTTGGATTTGGATTTAGACTTAATATAGGTTTTGAATTAAATGAAGAGAGAAAAATATTGTTAGAATTGGAAATTCCATGTTAAAGTGTCGGTCGCCCCAATTATGGTCTAGCATCGTCACCCCATCTCTTATCTTTCTCTCTCTAAATGGCTAACATGTATTTCCATCATCCAAGACCACCGAATCATCAAACAACACAATATATTAAGATCCTACAAATGGTATCGAGCGAGTTATTGTGTTGTGTTGATTTATTGTGGTTTTGAATCTTGTGTCAAACTCTTTTTTTGTACGTTTGGTGGAAAATTCTTTTACATTTATTGTGGTCAATTGTTTACTCATGTATGGTATCCTTTATTTGGTCATTGTCCAATAGTCTTTACAAAAGTTACATCATTTTATGTCAAAGTCCAATAGTCCTTAAAAAGTTACATCTGTTTTGTGTCAAAGTCCAATAATCTGTTTTTGTCCAAACAGCGGTCTTGTAACTATCATTTTGTGGCTTTGTACCAAACTGAAGATAAGTGGTCATATGGTCATTTTAGAGGTCAAAATGGGTCGAAAATGATGAGTCCTTATGATTTTTTTTCTGGTTTTGTGAATCTGGTCATACTTGCTTATTCAAACTGTGGTCAAAACGGGTAAAATGGAGCATTTTATATGCACTTTTCGGTTTTACATCATGGAAAAAAATTATGCGATTTTCGGATCCTACTTTCTAGGAGCGTTTAAAGAAGCGAGTTGTTAACCAAAACCAAAAGCGAGTTGTAGTTTTTTTTTTTTTTTTTTTTTTTTTTTTTTTTGAGTCAAAAATGTTCAAAGGACTTGTCTTTACAAGTCATAGTGATTTGTCTATGTCTATCAAGTAGCGACTTGTCATTTCAAGTAGCGTCTTGTCATGAGTTTTGACTCATGATATCGACTTATCCTTATGTCAAGTAGCGATTTGTAAAGAATTTTGGGAGATTTGTAAGGAAAATGTTAGTGACTTGTGAAGAAAAGAAATTAGATGTAGCGACTTGTTGAATTCTAACAAGACCAATACCATTTACCATAATAACATTAATCGACCTTAGTCAATACATCATCGAGTCCATGGTTTGTGGCGAGAAATTAAAGCGATCCGAAACAAAAACTCCAAAAACAAATCGATCTACCCTAACCTCATATCCTTCAACTCCAACAAACCTTCTATCTCATCTCCAATCTTATCTAAGACTCAAAATGAAAAATTATTAAATGATCTCGATTTTTAATTCGTGGTTCTCAAATGAAACATCAAGACTATCAAGTCTATAACACGAACTTATTAAATCATCATTGACCAAGATATCTTTTGATTATATTCGAACTTAAAGAATTGATGTTAACAAACTTGTTAAATTAAGACTTTGGTTAGTTTATACTCAAAATAAGAAAGAAAATCATAACAAAGATTGAAAACCTACCTTGAAACCTTTTTCCAAGCTATTGGAGCCATCCCTATGGCTTATTAGACTAGGTTAAACCATCCTTGTGGCTAGGTCTAATAGAAATGATTAACTTGTTTTTTTCTTCCGATTAAATCTCAAGTCACTTGAAGATTGGGGTGTTCGTTATTGTTTTGTGAAAAGTGGTGATGGGGCGGTTAGTTTGTGTTAGGTTTCAAGGGTGAAATATTAGGGTTAAACTTGTCTTATGGTTGCACTTTATAGGCGATAAGGTTTTAAAAGGTACCATTTGAGGGTCGTTTAAGCCCTTATTTGATCACTTTTGTATCCGTTATTGCTTAATATCGTTTCTTTTCACTTTTAGGTCTCTTGAAGGCAAAATCTTTGGAATGGCATTTATTTGGACGAAAAGGCGCGATATATGAAGCAAATGGCCAAAGTCGAATCGAGACACTCAAAGCTGAAATGCGAGCGACGGCGTCGGTGTTAATGCGGCGCCGTCGGGAGGATTTTGTGACGATCGGTGGCCAAAACACTATTTTCAAGTGACGACGTCGGGTTTAAAAGTAGGCCGTTGCTACTCGGGCGGCCTAGATCGACCAGACGGCGTCGAGAAAGAGGACGGCGTCACGGACATAAGGTGGCCGCGTCGCAGGTTAACGTGGCCAAGGCGAAACCCTAATGGCGGCGACACGACAGTCATTAAAAACATAAGGTGACGCCGTCGCATATGTAATATTATATATAGAATCCAAAATTTTCGGTTTAAGAGAGTCTTTTGGAGTAAAACCTAAAACCGAACCAAGGGTGTCTTATACAAGTATTTTAGGGTTCCAAACCCTATCTTACATCAAGATAAGTATTTACTTCATCAATTCAATTATGTCTTTGATTATTTGTGTGTATGCTTGCATGTTCTCCATGTCAAGCTAATTTATTTGTGTGTTTGCTTAGGAATATGAAACTTAATTATTAAATATTGATTGGTTGTTTCTTATCTTAGTTGATTAATGATCTAGTAATGCGATAGGTCATTCGTTGTGTATTAATGCTTGATTCATCTTTGTGAACCTTAGAATATAATTACACGAGTAGTTTTAAGCTAAACCATCCAAAGAGTGCCTTAGAGTAAGAGTTTATTATCCCTAGTGGGTTTTGTAGGCGAGACCCTTTGGTAAGTTCAAAGAGTTAGGGAGAAACGCACACCTACAACTTTAGACACACAACGCAACTAAGAATAAGGCGTGACAACTCAACCATCAATAGGAGATAATTAAAGGTAGTAAAACCTAAGTAAACACATCTTTAAACTATCATACGAGCACACATTAATTAGACATAGACTACCACCACCTTAGTTTAGATAATTAGATAATAGTAGAGTAATCGGTAGAAATACCAACCCCAAATCCAATACCGAGATTCGTACTTTTCAATTTCCTAAAAAACATAAAAAGATAAAAAATAATCTTCCTCAACCTTAACCTTAGCGTAGTAACTTCTCACTAGCATTCCTATTCCCCAGAGAACGATATCAATACCCGTGGCTTACCCTAATACTACACTACAATGATTAGGTTCATCGCCTAGGTGTTGAAAAACTTGCTCGACGAAAGGAAGTTCCTTTGACCCCGAGCGGCTGCGTAAGCGTATCAAGTTTTGGCGCCTCTGCCGGAATAGAATAACTAGTTAGTAGTCCACCTCGCTTAGGTTTCTTTGTGATTCCTATCAAGTAAACTTTTTCTCATTTTAGCTTTCTCTTAGTCTATCCCCTTCTTCGACCTTTGTTCGTAACACCCATCACTTTTCATCATGTAAGATGATAACCAACCACCACTCATCAACCTACCACCAAATGACCCGCCAAGAGCCCGTACTCTTGGTGAATACTCAAGACCAAGCCACCTAGGCTATAGGAACATCATTGAGCTTCCCGACCAAGCCCAAACTACGGCCTGCGATCCGACACCATCCGGTTGGTGCAAAGCGGATGTGCATTCCATGGACTTCGTTAGAAGATCCAAATCGACATCTGAGGGATTTCCTCAAATTGTCGATTCCATCGACCTTGATGCTACTACTCGGGAGACCACGCTGCGTCTCTTCTAATTCTCTCTGGGACCAAGCTAGTAATTGGCTTGAGCGACTTCCCACCTCTATCTCAAGTTGGGTTGATCTTACCTCTCGCTTCCTTGCTTAATTTTTCCCACGGGGAGAACCACTAAGCTTAGGAATGACATCTTGATGTTCCAACAACGTCAAGGTGAATCTCTACTGAAGCATGGACCCGATTCAAGGACTTACTTCATAAAGTCCTCATCACGGCATTGATCTTTGGCTCCTAGTCCAAATTTTCTATGATCATGTCGCTCTCTCTCCAACAAACCATTGATTATGCCTCCGGTGGAAGGCTAAGTAACCTCGATCTTTGAGGCATCTTGGGAGGTTATTGAGGACCTAGCTCAATATGAAGAGGAAGGTTGGGAAACTCCAGTTGTTCAAGAGAACGGGTCAACTTCGAGCACAAGCAATTATGAGTATGGAGGCCCAGTGAAGGCGTTAATGGGAGTAACCACGTCTTGATGAACATGTGAATGCGGTCAAGGAATTTTTATCCCAAGAAAATACCGGCGGGATGAATTCGAGGACATTATGTTGACATTTGTCTACAAGCAAGAAGAGGAAATAAACGCCTCGAAGCTCAAATCGCATAAACTCATGACACTTTCTTGGGCCTAGCTAACAACTTCATGTTGAGCATCCGTGGTGAAATCGCAAAAACAATATACCTAAAACCTAGAAAAGGTGTATGCGATACAGGACATACCGGGTGACTCTGAACCTTCTCCTTAGTAAACCTCGTCAAGGAATCATATTCTTGCTTGAACCCACATCTCAACGCTTTCCCACTTACTCCCTAGAAACACATTCATTGGAATGGTGCACATATCACTTCCGATTTTCCCAATGCAAGGAAAAGTTCTTTCGGTTTTAAACACGGAAAAAGAACCTCACCCTCAAGACTTGAACTTCTGAGATCACGATTGAAAGACAATTTGACATATGCATTGCTTACCATAGTGGAGATTACTGGTGGAATAACCAAATTGATTTTAAAATAAAAACCAAGTTTCTTGTCAAAAATAGTAACCAGATTTTTGATCCGGGCGGATTGACAAAAACTGTTTTCTTTTACGAAAATTTGGGCGTGACGCCGTCACACTTTAACGAGTGACGCCGTCGCTAAGCCAGATTAGACGTATAAATACATCACCCATCTCTTTCATTCTTTACCCTACACATTTTTTATCCGCCCCACACCACACAAAAACGTATTCCCCACATCGAATCCACCATTTTTCCACGACAATCTCCACGAGGTAAGTAATCTACATTGATCTTTGTCTATTCAATTATTCTAATTCATGTTCAATTTCGTTTTCCCCTCTTTTTTCAAATCCGAAAACCCCAACTAATTTGATCTATTTCGCCTTGAAATCTTGTTAAGGCTTAAGATTAAGCGAAGTAGTAGTGTTACCATATGGGGTTAACTTTGAGAGAAGCCTTGACGGCTTAGGAATCAAAACCACCTAGCCATTATGCCATTGTTCTTTGCAACAAGGGTGTTTGGGTCAAGGGTTATGGTTAGAAACTTGGACTTTTCCCGCAAATGTCGGATTCAAAATTGGTCGAGATGATGACGTCAGTGTATTCTGCGACGTCGATCAAGACTGCTTGTAATCGTCCTTTGCATCGCAAATGATACTCATTTGCTCTCCACTTATTTGATTTCTTGTTTCGTATGAGCGTAAGAGTAAAAGGACTAGGGACAATCTTCTAATACCCAAGAAAACATTGCGAACATGATTATTGGGTGGGGGTATTTATTGAGGAAGGATGTCAAGCCGCCACAACGATTTACTCCATCGGACTATTGATTCGAAATGTTGGTTGGGTGGGCATTTACGGAGGAGAATGATTTGGCTAGGGAATTTTCGAATAGTTTTAGAAGGGATAAGTTCACCGATCCCCAATGGGAAAGATTGTTTAGAATTAGAGATCCCGTGTATGGCGAGTTGGTACGTGAGTTTCACGATCATATTTGCCAAATATCAATGCATGTCGGGATAATAAAGATTTCTAAGGGATCCGATTTAGGTTAGGAGGGACCGAGGCAAATGTCGGCGCTTGAGTTTGGATGGAGGTTGGGACCAGATACATCCGAGGATCTTGAGTGATGTTTTAGGACTCGATTTGTACCGGAATTGCCCATAAGGCGAGATGTTGGGTATTCGGCTCGGAACACGATTGCGATGGGAGTACATTCTTGGGGTACCTCGCTTCACAAATCTGGGATCCACGGGTTAGGCTCATACATCGTTGCCTCACCTTCTATCACAGAAGACATGCCACGAGCCATCGTGTCACCACGGGACCTATTCTATCTCTATCGCATATTGGCCGAGGAGTGCAATCGCAACATCCCGTTCGGTTGGCCGATTACTTGAGAACCGCAAGTAGGATTAGGTTGGAGGATAGGGTGTATGGGGCATGCTTATCACCCGGTTAGCTTGATCCTTAGGTGTATTGGCGGGGGAGGTACACGAGCACGATGGCGGCACCGTGGTCGCCAAGGCTAAATCTCAAAAGCTATGAATGTCCCGATGGATTATGGTAGAGGTTATACTTGGTTCCATTCTCACCCGCCATTCAAGGTGGTGATGACGACAATGATGAGGAGCCATTGGTACCAAAGACACCAGCAGGGGTGAGCAGAAGCTCCACCGACGCCTGGTGCACATGTCTAGTGGAGATTGGCGACTACCAGGGAGCATGGATGGGGCACATGGATACATGGATGGCGCAATAGGACCGAGGGCTAGGCTGGACCTCGACCATACTATTAGACAGATGCATCATCCGTCCATGCGTGATCGACTTGACCCACATCTCAGTTGATCCTTTCCTGGCGGGAGGAGGACTATCCACCCTATGGGTATTTGGGCCATCTTCCCCCTGGTTATGACTATCGTTATGGACCCCCTCCCCAGTGATTGATGTATTAGTTTATGGATTGAGTATGGTTGGTTATTGAAACAATTTTTATTTTGGCATGTAATAATCTTGGACATCTAAATTAGTAGTGACCTTTGAACTATGTGGTGTTTATTTACATGTGGTATAATTTATCTTGCTTGTATGTTTTATCTTTGTTTGTGATTTATCTTTCTTCTTTTTATTAATTGTTTATCCTCATGTTTAAATTTGTAAAAATGCTTTATTTTGTTTTTAACCTCGCCTTAATTGCATATAAAGGTATTTTACATAAAGGATAAGTGTAGGGAGGATTACACACGCTTTTCAAAAGAAACGTAAACATGAGAATAACAATTAACTAAAAGATATATATGTTTGTTTGTTCGAGTCAAATGCTTGTATCGAGTCATAATGGATGTTTTGCGTAAATTTTTCCAGATTCTAAAGATGTAAATTTTCCGAATTTTTTTCGAGAAAATCGCAGCAGTTTTGTCAGGATAACCGACGGCGTCAGATTGCAACCGACGGCGTGGGAAGGAGTAAAACATCGGATCACTTTTTCTCGTTTTCGAGCTACTTATAAATTTTTGGAATTTTCTAGATCTTAATTTTCTTAGAAATTTGTAAACATCTATTCCACAAGCATTATATCCTAGTTTAAATCGAGTCTTATATATATTATTACCACCGATTTTACGTGAAGGTTTCGTTCATTTTGTTCAAGTGTGCATGTTTAGTTTGTCAAGAAGAAGTTACACAAGATTGGAGGAGCTTTTCACGCAATAATTCTTCTTGGAAAGGATTTAACCATTACTTCACACACGGATCCTACCGAGCTAATCTGGGGAGTATTAGTTTCTTCGTTTTGATTACCTTTTTTATCATAACTTTGATACTTTCGGGAACATTGGGGACAATGTTCGCTTTAAGTAGGGAGGAAAATAAAGCGAAACTTTGAAACTATGCTTATCCTTGATTATTTGCTTTGTTCAATTGTGATTGTGTAATAAACCATGAGAAAATGTCGGTTAGGGTAATTTTGGCACCAAATTTAAAATTTTTCATAACATATAGGAGTGGGCCATTAGTCTTAACAAAAGCGTCTCACGGATAGGAAGTTATATGACTAGCACAAAACCCTTTACCACCAAAATTCCACCCAAAATGTGAGGATCGTGATGAGTGTGTAAATACTCATCATTTTTGGTTAAATTAGAACCCAAAACATTTAAAATGCTCATAAATGCATCAAAATATCGAAAATATTCCAAAATTGCATTTTATATGTTTGGATGCAAAATGTTTAAAATCATATGAAAATGAGCAAAGTTTGCATAATTGGCGCTTCAGTCCCCAGTTTCTAAAATTGTCAAAAATAGTCCCCGAGTCCTAATTTCAAAAGAAAAATCACCAAAGGTCCTTTTTAAAATCATAACTTGTCAAAATTAGTCCTTTGGTGAAAAATGTCAAAAGTTTGAGAAAATTGCAAAAGTGGTCCTTCAAGTTTGAAATTTGCGAAATGGCCCTGGAAAATTGAAAAATGGCAAGTTTGGCCCTTATACTTTTGAGATTGTCACTTTCAACCCTTGGATTAACTTTTCTCGAATTGGCGACAATGGTCCCTTGATTTTCGATTTTACACCTAAGGCCCTCTAATATTAAACCATTAAACCTATTTTGGACCCCCTTATGTTTGACCCCACAAAATACATTTTGACCTTCCCTTTATATTAGTAACTGGTCAACCCAAGTCAAACCAACAACCCTACCCGCCTTTTACCTGCCTTCCCAACACTAGCCTGCAACACCCAACCAACCCATCCCCTCCTCACTTTCCTCTCCCTTGTTCCCCTCCTCAACAACCCTTAAGTGCATTTAATGCTTCCCCCCACACTCAACCTACAACTGTCAAATACCAATTTTCCCGCCAAAATGGAATGAAGGCCATGATCACATTTTCTCATCCAAGGGTCGAAAAGTGGTGGAATCAATCAAGGAAGTGAGAGAAAGCTCTTGGAGCTATAAAGAGGAAGAGAGAAAGAAAGAGGAGTTAGCTAGTTTTATTTTTTCTCTTTAATGTCGTTTTTAATAAAATGTTTTAGTTTAAGAAAAATGTTGTAGTTTCAAGTTAAATTATCTTAAGGTAAGTTATTCTATTGTATTAAGATCGGTTTATGTTAATTCCGGTGGTGTTAAAGATTCATGTTTTAAAGTTTATGTTGAATTTCAAACTAATGTTCCCATACTTAAGTCGCTAAGAGCTTATTTTATCATTCAAATCACTCAATTAAACTTATCAAGCTTTTGTGAGCTTAAACATCCATTTCAAGCAAATGTGGTATATGGTCAACAAAAGTCAACTATGAACTCAAATGGCAATGGTGATGGATTTTGGTGATGCAGTAGGTGATATTGGGTGAAATTAAGCTAGATTAGGTTAGTTTTGGTTTTGGTTTAGCCTTAGAAATCAGCTGGTCATCTGACAGTAAGTTTCTCATTTTCATTTTCAAGTCAAAATTGCAGTTTATACTTATTTGTGTATATGTGGTCACCACTGTTTTGAGATGTTTATTTAGTTGTATTTATGATGTAATAACTTGGTTTGATCAATAATCTTGATTGATTCAGTCTCTAGTTCAGTTTTAATTTGCAATTAGTAGTATAAAAGGGTGTTTGGATCCAATGCTATAACTCGTTATTCGTGTGTATTCGTGGTTAGGACTTGTAGAATTATGTTTGTTTAGCTCGGTTATACTCACATCACCATTATCTTGTGCTTGCCATCTCTCAAAGTCAAAACCCCATTTAACTGCATCTTGATACCTTGATCGTTAGGATTTTGGGTACTAATTTCATCACGTTGATTCATGAGTAGGTTATCTAGCTTAATCTAGTTTCACTATAACTTAATATATCATAGTTAATCAAGAGTTTCAGCTTTTAAACTCATATAAGTCAACTTTTAAGTTTTGTCAAAAGTCAAATTGCAAAAGTCGGTTTTAGCCCAACTAGGAAGAATTTTAGTGAGCTCATTCCTAAGTCATTTCAAGTGAAATTTGTGTCTTTTAAAAGTTCATCTTGCTCTAGTTCCTTGTTGTCATTTTACATAATTTTGTAAATTTTCTTTAAGCTCTTAAAGAGCTTGTCAAAATGGTCCAAGTGCCTGTGAAACACGATGCCCCGCATGTGGTTTATGCATTTCTTGCGAGCTTGCAATTGGCTCATTTGAGCTTGTTTAAGTCGAGCTTTTGAAATTAGATAGTCACCCAGGTCTAGTCTAGGTTCCAATTTACTTTTCTGTTTCCGACTTATTTTAGTGCTTATTTCTTGGCTTAAAGTAGCCCCTAAATTGCTTTCTAGCTTATATCTCATATAGTCAAATCTGTACTAGCTTGTAATCAGAGGTCATGGCTTGTTGTTTCTAGTTGTATTAGAGTAGTTTTAGCATATTTGAGTTCTGCTTTGGTTTGGTGCTTCTTGGTTTCCATTTGTTTCTTCAAAGTGCTTATTTATAAGCACTTTGTTCATCGATTCAATATCTTGCACACAACCCCATGTTTTTCCATTTTATTAGCTTCCTTATATTATTTTAGAGTTTTCCTGAAATTTTCATATTTTTCCAAGTTGGTTTGCTATTTTTCCAAGATTTTATTTAGTTTTTAAGCATTTTAAATAGCATTTAATACAAAAATTAAGAAAAGGTTCAAAAATAATTTTTCATTTTTATTAAGTTTAGATAAATATAAAAGACAAAAAGTATTTTCCATATTTTTCTTAGTTAAAATTGTATTTTTAAATAATTTAATTAGTTTTTAATAGTTTAAAATTCATAAAAATAGAAAATAATCGAGAAAAATACAAAATAGTTTTGAAAATTCTATTTTGATATTTTAGATTTTTCTAAGTCTTAATTTTATTTTTCTAGCTTTATTTCCTAATTTCTTGTATTTTAGGCTATTATTTAATAGTTAAAATAGTTTTTAATTAATAATAATTAATTAAATAGTTATAAAATAATTTTCTTTTTCTATATATTTTCTTTTATCATTAGGATTGTAAAATGTATTTTTCATATTTTTAGGTTTTATATTGTGTAAGTTTCACGTTTTTATTTATACGCTACGTAGTTTTTAATTTTCATTTTATAAAAACATAAAAACAAAACATCATTTTAATTATAGTGATAGCGTTTATTTAATAGATTTTATCTTTTAATTTCCTTCAATTTACATTTAAGCCCTTGTAGTTTATGTACTTTTTCCGTAGTTATAATAATCTCAAAATCCTTTTCCCGCTCAAATCTCGCGATCACTATATCGTTTGATAATCCATTGCATAGCTCATTTGGGACATAACGACCGGAAACACTATACTCTCGGATCTTCATTGAGTTCGTTCTGAGCCGCTTTAAGCTTTTACGGTTCCGCCATTCACAAGTGGCGGGCTTGTGTGATAAAGCTTGACTGCTCGGGGCGCATCAATCGCCTCTAGATTAGTAGGAATTAAAAGCATTCATCTTCAATGCTTAGAGTGTGAACCGTAATATATTAGATTCTAGAACTTGTTTTGTGATGCATTCCGAGATCGCAAGTGAGACTACACTTGTGTAGTTAGGAATAACTAAATGATAAGAGGCATTAGGATAACCCTTGTTCGACAATTCGTAATATAATTACTTCTTCCACATCGGTTGAGTAATTCCCCACACCCTTTGCGTTATACTCATCTTTAGTACATGATACCCTAGTTAACCCCTCGTAGTATCCTTTTCGCGGTTCTCGTGATGTTTCGGTTTTCCCGAATATCAATGAAGAGCATTGTTTACACCCCACCCCAAATATACACCCAAATCGCCTTAGCCTACCCTTTATGCACTCACTTTTAGTGCAAATGTTTGTTATCACCCTAAACCCTTAGTTCAATTATCCGTTGCTTGCATGAGTTGCTAAGTCGAGTCATATCCTTTGTATACTGATTTTGGGACGATTGGGATTCATGGAAAAGTTAAAGTTTATGAAATGACGGAAGGAACGTTAAATTCAAATTCCCTTTGTTTGCGTAATAATGTACCCCAAGTGTTTTGATCTTTTCAATTCAGTCAAATTAGTGTTAGAGTAATAAAACTCAAGTGTAGGGATGTGCCTATAAATCCCTATCATTTTGATGTTACCGTAGAGGATGGTAGAGTAAAAGGGTAAAAAAAAAAAAAAAAAAAAAAAAAAAAAAAAAAAAAAACGGCTACCATCCTACATCTTTCCTTTAAATTTATGTTTGTTTATTTCCGTTACCTAGAGTTTTAGAGTGTCGAGTCTTGGCTTAGCAACGCCATTCTTCGTATGCATTTAACATAGAGATTTTTGACTTGCCACCACTAAATAGCCTATCCCACCAAACCCTTGTTTCCTTACCTTAAGCCTAACATTACAACCCTTTAAAAGACCTCTTTGATAGTCTTTCCTAGGTGCTTACGCCAAAGCGATGGAGGTTTGATCTATTCTCAAGCCTATGGTAATCTATGTACTAGGACCGGTTAATGAGTGTTTATCTTCTATTTCTTATTTGTTATATTTCATATATACACCCGAGAGATGAGAGTATCCAAACACCCCATGTGAGGTGCTAGTATGTAATTTCATGCTTGTTATGACTTTTATGGGCTTATATGTGTTGTGGACCATTTTAAATCAATGCTTCATGACCCCTAACTTATAAATTAATTGGCTAAAAGCACATTTGCTTGAGGACAAGAAAATAACAAGTGTAGGGATATTTGATAAGGTTTTAAAAGGTACCATTTTGAGGGTCGTTTAAGCCCTTATTTGATCACTTTGTATCCGTTATTGCTTAATATCGCTCCTTTTCACTTTTAGGTCTCTTGAAGGCAAAATGTCGGAATGGCACTTATTTGGACGAAAAGGCGCGAATATATGAAGAAATGGCCAAAGTCGAATCGAGACACTCAAAGTCACGAAATGTAAGGCGACGGCGTCAGTGTTAATTATGACGCCGTCGGAGGATTTTGTGACGATACAAGAGCCAAAACCCTATTTTCAAGTGACGACGCCGGGCTTTAAAGAGAGTAGGCCGTTGCTACTCGGACGGCCTAGATGCAACCCGACGACGCCGAAGTCAAGAGGACGGCGTCACGAAATAAGGTGACGCCGCAAGGTTAACGTGGCCAAGACGAAACCCTAATGACGGCGACACGACGGCCACAAAACATAAGGTGACGCCGTCGCATATGTAATATTATATATAGAATCCGAATTTTTCGCTTTTAAGAGAGTCTTTTGGAGTAAAACCTAAAACCGAACCAAGGGTGTCTTGTACAAGATTTTAGGGTTCCAAACCCTATCTTACATCAAGATAAGTATTTACTTCATCAATTCAATTATGTCTTTGATTATTTGTGTGTATGCTTGCATGTTCTCCATGTCCGCTAATTTATTTGTGTGTTTGCTTAGGGAATATGAAACTTAATTATTAAATATTGATTGGTTGTTTCTTATCTTAGTTGATTAATGATCTAGTAATGCGATAGGTCATTCGTTGTGTACTTAATGCTTGATTCATCTTTGTGAACCTTAGAATATAATTACCGAGTAGTTGTAAGCTAAACCATCCAAAGAGTGCCTTAGAGTAAGAGTTTATTATCCCTAGTGGGTTTTGTAGACGAGACCCTTTGGTAAGTTCAAAGAGTTGGGAGAAACGATACCCTACAACTTTAGACACACAACGCAACTAAGAATAAGGACGTGACAACTCAACCATCAATAGGAGATAATTAAAGAGTAGTAAAACCTAAGTAAACACATCTTTAAACTATCATACGAGCACACATTAATTAGACATAGACTACCACCACCTTAGTTTAGATAATTAGATAATAGTAGAGTAATCGATAGAAATACCAACCCCCAAATCCAATACCCGAGATTCGTACTTTTCAATTTCCTAAAAACATAAAAAGATAAAAATAATCTTCCTCAACCTTAACCTTAGCGTAGTAACTTCTCACTAGCATTCCTATTCCCCAGAGAACGATATCAATACCCGTGGCTTACCCTAATACTACACTACAACGATTAGGTTCATCGCCTAGGTGTTGAAAACTTGCTCGACGAAAAAGGAAGTTCCTTTGACCCCGAACGCCTGCGTAAGCGTATCAAGTTTTTGGCGCCACGCCGGGAATAGAATAGCTAGTTAGTAGTCCACCTCGTTTAGGTTTCTTTGCTTGATTCCTATCAAGTAAATTTTTTCTCATTTTAGCTTTCTCTTAGTCTATCCCCCTTCTTCGTGACCTTTGTTCGTAACACCCATCACTTTTCATCATGGAAGATGATAACCAACCACCACTCATCAACCCACCACCAAATGACCCGCCAAGAGCCCGTACTCTTGGTGAATACTCAAGACCAAGCCACCTAGGCTATAGGAACACCATTGAGCTTCCCGACCAAGCCCAAACTACGGCCCTACGATCCGACACCATCCGGTTGGTGCAAAACGGATGTGCATTCCATGGACTTCGTTCAAGATCCAAATCAAGATCCGAGGATTTCTCAAAATTGTCGATTCCATCGACCTTGATGCTACTACTCGGGAGACCACGCTACTGCCTCTTCCAATTCTCTACGGGACCAAGCTAGTAATTGGCTTGAGCGACTTCCCGCGGCTCCATCTCAAGTTGGGATGATCTTACCTCTCGCCTTGCTCAATTTTTCCCACCGGGAGAACCACTAAGCTTAGGAATGACATCTTGATGTTCCAACAACGCCAAGGTGAATCTCTACTAAGCATGGACCCGATTCAAGGACTTACTTCATAAAGTCCCTCATCACGACATTGATCTTTGGCTCCTAGTCCAAATTTTCTATGATCATGTCAGTCTCTCCCTCCAACAAACCATTGATTATGCCTCCGGTGGAAGGCTAAGTAACCTCGATGCTGAGGCATGCTGGGAGGTTATTGAGGACCTAGCTCAATCTGAAGAGGAAGGTTGGGAAACTCCAGTTGTTCAAGAGAACGGGTCAACTTCCCGAGCACAAGCAATTATGAGTATGGAGGCCCAAGTGAAGGCGTTAATGGGAGTAACCACGCATCCGATGAACATGTGAATGCGGTCAAGGAATTTTGATCCCAAGAAAATCCCGGGATGAATTCGAGGACATTATGTTGACATTTGTCTACAAGCAAGAAGAGGAAATAAAACGCCTCAAGCTCAAATGCGAACAACTCATGACACTTTCGGGCCTAGCTAACAACTTCATGTTGAGCATCCGTGGTGAAATCGCAAAAACAATATACCTAAAAAGCTAGAAAAGGTGTATGCGATACCGTGACATACCGGGTGACTCCAAACCTTCTCCCTTAGTAAACCTCGTCAAGGAATCATATTCTTGCTTGAACCCCTGTCTCAACGCTTTCCCACTTGCTCCCTAGAAACACATTCATTGAATGGTGCACGATCACTTCCCGATTTTCCCAATGCAAGGAAAAGTTCTTCGGTTTTAAACCCGAAAAAGAACCTCACCCTCAAGACTTGAACTTCGAGATCACGATTGAAAGACAATTTGACATATGCATTGCTTACCATAGTGGAGATTACCGTGGAATAACCAAATTGATTTTAAAATAAAACCAAGTTTCTTGTCAAAATAGTAACCGATTTTTGATCCCAAGGATTGACAAAACTGCTTTTTTACTTAAAATTAGCGTGACGCCACACTTTAACGAGTGACGCCGCCGCTAAGCCGCATCGACGATAAATACAGCACCCATCTCTTTCATTCTTTACCCTACACATTTTTTATCCGCCCCACACCACACAAAAACGTATTCCCCACATCGAATCCACCATTTTTCCACGACAATCTCCACGAGGTAAGTAATCTACATTGATCTTTGTCTATTCAATTGTTCTAATTCATGTTCAATTTCGTTTTCCCCTCTTTTCTCAAACCAAAACCCCAACTAATTTGATCTATTTCGCCTTGAAATCTTGTTAAGGCTTAAGTTTAGGCGAAGTAGTAGTGTTACCATATGGGGGTTAACTTTGCGAGAAGCCTTGATGGCTTAGGAATCAAAACCACCTAGCCATTATGCCATTGTTGCCGCAACAAGGGTGTTTGGGTCAAGGGTTATGGTTAGAAACTTGGACTTTTCCTCGCAAATGTCGGATTCAAAATTGGTCGAGATGACGGCGTCAGTGTATTCTCGACACGTCAAGACCGCCAGGTCGTCCTTTGCATCGCAAATGATACTCATTTGCTCTCCACTTATTTGATTTCTTGTTTCGGATGAGCGTAAGAGTAAAAGGACTAGGGACAATCTTCTAATACCCAAGAAAACATTGCGGACACGATCATTGGGTGGGGGTATTTATTGAGGAAGGATGTCAAGCCGCCATAACGATTTACTCCATCGACTATTGATTCAGGGCTGTGTTGGACCGGGAATTTCGGAGGAGAATGATTTGGCTAGGGAATTTTCGAATAGTTTTAGAAGGGATAAGTTCACCGATCCCCAATGGGAAAGATTGTTTAGAATTAGAGAGCCCGTATGGCGAGTTGGTACGTGAGTTTCACGATCATATTTGCCAAATATCAATGCATGTCGATAATATTGATTTCCAGGGATCCGATTTAGGTTAGGAGGGACCGGAGGCAAATGTCGACGCTGAGTTTGGATGGAGGTTGGGACCGATACATCCGAGGATGCCGAGAGTGATGTTTTAGGACTCGATTTGCACCGGAATTACCCATAAGGACGAGATGTTGGGTATTCGCCTCGAACACGATTGCCGATGGGAGTACATTATCGGGGTACCGCTCACAACCGGATCCACGGGTTAGGCTCATACATCGCCGCCTCACCTTCTCTATCACAGAAGACATGCCACGAGCCATCGTGTCACCTTACCGGACCTATTCTATCTCTATCGATATTGGCCGAGAGAGTGCACCGCAACATCCCGCTCGGTTGGCCGATTACTTGAGAACCGCAAGTGGGATTAGGTTGGAGGATAGGGTGTATGGGGCATGCTTATCACCCGTTAGCTCGATCCTTAGGTGTATTGGCGGGGAGGTACCGCGACACCGAGTACGATGGCGGCACACCTGTGGTCGCCAAGGCTAAATCTCTCGAAAGCTATGAATGTCCCGATGGATTATGGTAGAGGTTATACTTGGTTCCATTCTCACCCGCCATTCAAGGTGGTGATGACGACAATGATGAGGAGCCACATGTACCAAAGACACCAATAGGGGTGAGCGCAGAAGCTCCACCGACGCCTACAGCACATGTCTAGTGGAGATTGGCAGCCTACCAGGGAGCATGGATGGGGCGATGGATACATGGATGGCGAACAGACCAGAGGGCTAGCCGGACCTACGACCATACTGTCAACAGATGCATCATCCGTCCATGCGTGATCGCCTTGACCCACATCTCCAGATTGATCCTTTCCTGTATGAGGAGGACTATCCACCCTATGGGTATTTGGGCCATCTTCCCCGGTTATGACTATCGTTATGGACCCTCCCGTTGATTGATGTATTAGTTTATGGATCGAGTATGGTTGGTTATTGAAACAATTTTTATTTTGGCATGTAATAATCTTGGACATCTAAATTAGTAGTGACCTTTGAACTATGTGGTGTTTATTTACATGTGGTATAATTTATCTTGCTTGTATGTTTTATCTTTGTTTGTGATTTATCTTTCTTTTTTTTTAATTGTTTATCCTCATGTTTAAATTTGTAAAAATGCTTTATTTTGTTTTTAACCTCGTCTTAATTGCATATAAAGGTATTTTACATAAGGGATAAGTGTAGGGAGGATTACACACGTTTTCAAAAAAAACGTAAACATGAGAATAACAATTAACTAAAAGATATATATGTTTGTTTGTTCGAGTCAAATGCTTGTATCGAGTCATAATGGATGTTTTTGCATAAATTTTTCCGATTCTAAAGATGTAAATTTTCCGAATTTTTTTCGTAAAATCGCAAAACGCTTTTTGTCGGGATAACCGACGGCGTCAGATTGCAACCGACGGCCGTGAAGGAGTAAAACATCGATCACTTTTTCTCGCTTTCGAGCTACTTATAAATTTTGGGAATTTTCCAGATCTTAATTTTCTTAGAAATTCGTAAACATCCATTCCACAAGCATTATATCCTAGTTTAAATCGAGTCTTATATATATTATTACCACGATTTTACGCGAAGGTTTCGCTTGTTTTCTCAAGTGTGCAGTTTTAGTTTGTCAAGAAGAAGTTACACAAGATTGGAGGAGCTTTTCACGCAATAATTCTTCTTGGAAAGGATTTAACCATTACTTTACACGGATCCTACCGAGCTAATCGGGGAGTATTAGTTTCTTCGCTTTTGATTACCTTCTTTATCATAACTTTGATATTTTCGGGAACATTGGGGACAATGTTCGGTTTAAGTGTAGGGAGGAAAATAAACGGAACTTTGAAACTATGCTTATCCTTGATTATTTGCTTTGTTCAATTGTGATTGTGTAATAAACCATGAGAAAATGTCGGTTAGGTAATTTTGGCACCAAATTTAAAATTTTCATGACATATAGGAGTGGGCCATTAGTCTTAACAAAAGCGCCTCACGGATAGGAAGTTATATGACTAGCACAAAACCCTTTACCACTCAAATTCCACCCAAAATGCGAGGATCGCCCTTAGATTAGTAGGAATTAAAAGCATTCATCTTCAATGCTTAGAGTGTGAACCGTAGTATATTAGATTCTAGAACTTGTTTTGTGATGCATTCCGAGATCGCAAGTGAGACTACACTTGTGTAGTTAGGAATAACTAAATGATAAGAGGCATTAGGATAACCCTTGTTTGATACCCGTAATATAATTACTTCTTCCACATCGGTTGAGTAATTCCCCACACCCTTTGCGTTGTACTCATCTTTAGTACACGATACCCCTAGTTAACCCCTCATAGCCTATCCTTTTCGCGGTTCTCGTGATGTTTCGGTTTTTCCGGAATATCAATGAAGAGCATTGTTTACACCTCACCCCTAAATATACACCCAAATCGCCTTAGCCTACCCCTTATGCACTCACTTTTAGTGCAAATGTTTGTTATCACCCTAAACCCTTAGTTCAATTATCCGTTGCTTGCATGAGTTGCTAAGTCGAGTCATATCCTTTGTATACGCTTTGGGACGATTGGGATTCATGGGAAAAGTTAAAGTTTATGAAATGACGGAAGGGAACGTTAAATTCAAATTCCCTTTGTTTGCGTAATAATGTACCCCAAGTGTTTTGATCTTTTCAATTCGGGTCAAATTAGTGTTAGAGTAATAAAACTCAAGTGTAGGGATGTGCCTATAAATCCCTATCATTTTGATGTTACCGTAGAGGATGGTAGAGTAAAAGTGTATGAAAAAAAAAAAAAAAAAAAAAAAAAAAAAAACATACGGCTACCATCCTACATCTATCCTTTAAATTTATGTTTGTTTATTTCTGTTACCTAGAGTTTTAGAGTGTCGAGTCTTGGCTTAGCAACGCCATTCTTCGTATGCATTTAACATAGAGATTTTTGACTTGCCACCACTAAATAGCCTATCCCACCAAACCCTTGTTTCCCTACCGTAAGCCTAACATTACAACCCTTTAAAAGACCTCTTTGATAGTCTTTCCTAGGTGCTTACGCCAAAGCGATGGAGGTTTGATCTATTCTCAAGCCTATGGTAATCTATGTACTAGGACCGGTTAATGAGTGTTTATCTTCCATTTCCTATTTGTTATATTTTCATATACACCCGAGAGATGAGAGTATCCAAACACCCCATGTGAGGTGCTAGTATGTAATTTCCGTGCTTGTTATGACTTTTATGGGCTTATATGTGTTGTGGACCGCTTTAAATCAATGCTTCATGACCCCTAACTTATAAATTAATTGGCTAAAGCACATTTGATTGAGGACAAGCAAATAACAAGTGTAGGGATATTTGATAAGGTTTTAAAAGGTACCATTTTGAGGGTCGTTTAAGCCCTTATTTGATCACTTTTGTATCCGTTATTGCTTAATATCGCTCCTTTTCACTTTTAGGTCTCTTGAAGGCAAAATGTTGGAATGGCACTTATTTGGACGAAAAGGCGCGGATATATGAAGAAAATGGCCAAAGTCGAATCGAGACACTCAAAGTCATTGAAATGTATGGCGGGCGGCGTCGTGTTAATTATGACGCCGTCGAGGATTTTTGTGACGATACAAGAGCTAAAACCCTATTTTCAAGTGACGACGCCGGCTTTAAAAGAGTAGGCCGTTGCTACTCGGACGGCCTAGATGCGACCCGCACGACGCCGGTCAAGAGGACGGCACACGACATAAGGTGACGCCATCGCAAGGTTAACGTGGCCAAGACGAAACCCTAATGACGGCGACACGACGGCGCCACAAAACATAAGGTGACGCCGTCGATATGTAATATTATATATAGAATCCAAATTTTTCGCTTTTAAGAGAGTCTTTTTGGAGTAAAACCTAAAACCGAACCAAGGGTGTCTTGTACAAGATTTTAGGGTTCCAAACCCTATCTTACATCAAGATAAGTATTTACTTCATCAATTCAATTATGTCTTTGATTATTTGTGTGTATGCTTGCATGTTCTCCATGTCCCGCTAATTTATTTGTGTGTTTGCTTAGGAATATGAAACTTAATTATTAAATATTGATTGGTTGTTTCTTATCTTAGTTGATTAATGATCTAGTAATGCGATAGGTCATTCGTTGTGTACTTAATGCTTGATTCATCTTTGTGAACCTTAGAATATAATTACCGAGTAGTTGTAAGCTAAACCATCCAAAGAGTGCCTTAGAGTAAGAGTTTATTATCCCTAGTGGGTTTTGTAGACGAGACCCTTTGGTAAGTTCAAAGAGTTAGGAGAAACGATACCCTACAACTTTAGACACACAACGCAACTAAGAATAAGACGTGACAACTCAACCATCAATAGGAGATAATTAAGGAGTAGTAAAACCTAAGTAAACACATCTTTAAACTATCATACGAGCACACATTAATTAGACATAGACTACCACCACCTTAGTTTAGATAATTAGATAATAGTAGAGTAATCGGTAGAAATACCAACCCCCAAATCCAATACCCGAGATTCGTACTTTTCAATTTCCTAAAAACATAAAAAGATAAAAATAATCTTCCTCAACCTTAACCTTAGCGTAGTAACTTCTCACTAGCATTCCTATTCCCTAGAGAACGATATCAATACCCGTGGCTTACCCTAATACTACACTACAACGATTAGGTTCACCGCCTAGGTGTTGAAAAACTTGCTCGACGAAAAGGAAGTTCCTTTGACCCCGAACAGCTGCGTAAGCGTATCATGAATTTTGGAGTTGCATTATTTCATGGGCAAAACGCAAATATATTGGGATGATAATGAACTTGGCATTAACATTTAATCTTGGAATGGTTTATGTTGCACTATTTGAAGTAGTGTGTGCTAAGATTTGGAGGTATGGATGCCTATTCTCATGGGCCTGGACGGATCTATTGAATTTGTTCTAATGGGCCGACCTTCATAATGGACTGGTAGCTGGACTGAGCCCAAGAAATATATACATCGTGGATGTGGATTTAGACTGCTTATTTGTTTTAAACCGGATAATATGTCAAGTTGATTGGGTACACTTCTCGAACCGAGTCAAGATAAACTTGATTATTTGGACCGACTGATAATCATTCTTGGATATGGACTGCGTGTTATAAATTGATCAAGAGATTTGTCGATGAAATTTAGGGTTATGAGATTGGATGATGTGGTTTGTTGGGTTATGAGGCTTGATACTTTGGTTTCTACATTTTCACGAAGGATACTGTGTTGCGGCTTGAATTGATGGTAGAACAATGTTGACTACGGGATTGTTTGGACGGTATTTCTTATTTGGATTTGAAGTGAGGTTTTCAGGACGCGTTTACTTATTTTCGTCTTCTTTCTTTCTACCTTTACTCAAAGATGACTTGTTTGGGCATTCATAGAGTGTGATAAAGACTTGGCTATTTAGTTACGGTTGTGATTCTTTCTCGCTTAACCCACAACGCAACTATCACTTCGGTGTCTCACGCAGTTGAGGATACGTCAAGAGGTTTTGTACATTGGGTACACCGTTTCTTCTTCGCAAGGATTAGTACAAGTTTAAGTAACAAATCTGGGGAAGTTCGCTTCATGATCAAGTTTGGCATATCGGGTTTACTTCACCATGTTGTCACTGCAATAGCCGAACAGAATGCGTGAATGATGTGTTTACCAAAGTGTTTATTGGATGGTTGATGATATTGTTGATGTTGGATAATGAACCGCTGATGAACCACGATATTCCCTAAACATATATTCACGAAACCAAAGTTGTCCGAACACATTCAAACCGACATTGCTTACGGTTTTGTCTTGATTTTGTAAAATCCCGCGAAAGAACCTATTTCTCGGTTTAAATCATAGACTTGTAAAATCTCGTGACAATGGAAACATCCCGGTTTAAGTAAAGTGCATTTCTGGATCTATCTTACGGTTTATTCTTGGTTTTGTAAAATCCTGCGAAAGAATCTATTTTTCGGTTTAAACCATAGAATTGTAAAATCCCATAATGATGGAACCATCCTGGAGTAAGGAGAAAGTATTTCTGGATCTTATCTGATGCTGGTGCTACGATTTCTACTTCGAAGAAGGGATAAAGGGTGTACTTCATGAATTGGATGTGTGTTTGGATATTCTTCATGGCAGTTTGGTTATTACAAGGTTTTACGGGGTTATGTGCTTTTAACCATGGTCGGGATGAAAACCATTATCATAGTTCACTTAAAACGTCAAAGGAGGCTAGATTTGAGCTTTTAACCAGAAGATGTGACAACGGGGTTAATTCACTATTATTTATTTGAAGTTGAAGTGAAATATCACGGGCGAGTGTACTTAGTATCTGAAGGTGTCGGGGATGGTTGGATGAAGATTCTTCAAGATCCTTGTTCGAGCTTATTATCAAAAATGAAGACTTGGAAATCTAGTTATTGTTGAGCGACTTTTTCCTTTTCTTTTACCACTTGGGGGAATTGGGCTTTTATCACCTCAAAATAACTATCACTTTAAGGAGTTACGTTGTAGTGCTCAGTGTCACATCTAATTGTGGATTCTCAAGAGGTGATGTACGTCTTATACTTGATGGTTGGTTGGTTGAAGAGTATAGAGTACTTAGAGATTCAATGGAGGATGAAGTCTCAGCACCACTCTTTGTTACATATGTGCAAGTTTAAGTCACGAGTTCGGGTTAGTTTACTTCAGGGTCAAATTCATCATATTGAGTTTATTCCATCAGTTGTCACAACAAAGAGCCTGCTGAAGGATAATGGGGTGATTGCAAGTTTTGCCAAGAGATGATGAAAAGAGAGAGATTATGATGTTTGAACACATCAGTTCAAGTCTCGTTCTCTAAAGAAAAGAAATGTGTACGTTTCAGTGCGCATTATCTTCTAAAGAAGAGAAATCTTCTCACTTATGACCATTCTCATCAACATGCTTTATGCTTTTTCCATGCGCTTTCAATTATCAAGTGAACCGGACTACCGTTGGTTGTTTTCTTATTCCACTTGCTCAATCATTGTTAGGAATCAGAAATTCCTAGTATTGAAGAGTCGGTCACCCCAATGTTACATAACATAAGTTAGCTCGTAGACTTGTAGTTATTTACTTTACTTAGCGCTTTATCACCGCTTTATAGCATAGATTAGTTTAGTATAACACCGTGGAGGAAGGACGGGTCTTTACCCATTGTATACCGATCCATGTGCCGTCGGAGGTTGTTTATTTGTAACCTATAAATACCTCTACCTTGCAAGGTAGAGGGTTGAATGTTCACTTGAATCTAACCTTCCATGAGTTTTCTCTTACTAGAACATCTCCTTTCTCTCTAAAACTTATATACGCCACTATTTTTATGGTTTAATGTGATTATGAAATCTCAGATTTTTCAATTGGTATCAAGAGCCATGGTTTGATCACTCATCTTTCATGCTTTTGTTTTGGTGGATTTCATAAGGTTTTTGGTGTATTAAGGGTTTAGGAGAGTTTGATTCATTTAGACAAATTCTAGTGGTAAAGTTTGAATTTTTCTTGTACTTTTGTGTTTAGGATCATCATATGTGGTTATGTTTTGAATTGGAAGGCTTAAATCATTGTGGTTTGGTTGTTTTGGATTGATAAAGTGGTTATTTGTGAAAGAAGGACTAAGCGAGTTGAGTCTCGGACTTGTGTTTCTTCAAAGCGAGTTGCTTTGTTATTTGATGCGAGTTGGTACATGCGACTTAGCTGTTTAGCGAGTTGATACTAAAGCGAGTTGGCTATTTAGCGACTTGATTCATTAAGCGAGTTGATTGTGTTGCGAGTTAATGCTTGATGCGACTTGGCTATTAAGCTTAGTTGATTACTTAGCGAGTTGTTAAGTGTTTAGTTGTGTGGTTTGGTACTTGTTCATTTAGACTTGTTACTTCTTCGTGATACACTCTTACGGTTGTTCTTTTGGTTTAGTAAAATCCCGTGAAAGAATCAATTTCTCGGTTTAATCAAAGAATTGTAAAATCCCGTAGAATCCAAGACTCATGGATCAATCTACTGATCCAGTGATTTCTAAAGTGCTCAAACTTTATGATTTAGCGGACTGCAGACAAAGCATGTACTATTCAGAATGTGTGACCTTAATAAATCCCACATCTGATGATCTAAACCCATCACACCTTGAGTCCAACCCAAATGAAGCCCTGCAGAAATTACTTGTTGAATGTAGTATTGAACCTTACTTACTGCTTCATTCCCACATATCACAAGTGTTATCCACATCCATGGATCGGACATGCAGTGCCCTTTTCCGTCAGGATTTACCTTCACTTAAGAATACATTGTTTGATTACCTTGAACAATTGAAGAATCAGCTCACCAACGGGAAGATAATAAAAGATGATTCCATAGCCGTGCTCATATGATTCTCAAACAATTTCGACATTTATCAATGGGAATACTCACAGATTTTGATCAACATGTGACTGAAATCTCCTTCAAGAAACATACCGGAATGGAAATTCATGAGTTCTCCAATATATTGATCCGATTAATGGATAATATGGAGACATACATTGAGGAAGCAGCTAAAGCAAGTGAAGCCCAGGATAAATTGAATGATGAAAGTGAACCTACAGGGGATGCTGTGATCAGAAAGCTGAACGAATGCAGATCATTATCTGTTGATTACATCAATGAAATTGGAATGGCATCAGATAGTATCTCTACTAACGATGAATACAAAGAATCAGAAACAAAGGAGCCTGAAACTGTCAGAAAGTCATTAATGCCAAGTTCGAGTAATGAGGATGCAAGTGTCAGAACAATGGATGTTCAGATGTCATCTGATGTGCTACCCTTGAATGATCAACACAATGCATCTGGTAACATTTCCAAACCATCTGAATTTGTAGATTCACATGAGTCGATTATATTGAAATGGTTGAGATCGAGTCTCAGATGTTTTAAAACTAATGATGTGATTTCAAAAGGGCATTTGAGGAACTTTCTTACAAATATTCAATTCTTGAAGAACACCGCATTTCCTTGGAAATTGCACTACAAACAAAAGGAAGAAAATTCTCTTGTTTCAAATGTATGTACAAATCCGAATTCCTGAATTCCGTGAGTTTTTGAAATTAATCAGTTAAAAACTCAGATTCTAGACAAAGACTCAACCATTCGTAACCTGAAAAAACAAATGTCAGACACTCAATTGAACATGAATGCGGATATTAATCATGATGCTTGTAATGAAATTAAGTCTAGAAATGAGGAACTAGCCATATGTGTTGCAACACTGCTAAGAGAAAATGAATCCTTAAAGAAGAATCTTCTGGAGTGTAGGACCAAACAGATTGATAAAATCAACTCCATGACATCTGACATAGATGCCCTCAAAGACCAAGTTCAGATAAGAGTTTCACTATCGCTATGCTAAGAAATGAGATTAGGAAAATTGCGTGAAATAGAGTGAATACTAAGCTCACAAAACCATCAACTTTGGAGAAATCAACTGCTCATAATGCCACTAAATGCCCTCAGAACTAGGCAACCCAATGCATTTAAGATGAAGACTTAAAGCGTCAAAACTAAGCTTGCCCCCTGTGTTGAAAATAATAAGGTTTTGTCGAATCCAACACTTCATTAAAGTCATTCCAACCGTAGGAAAGACAATTTCCAACAGATGGCTCAGAAATCTAAGATCAGGAATTTAAGGAGTCAAATGACAAATCAATCCACTAAGAAGCAATTTAATTGCAAAAGGACCAATGATCAGAACAGGAACATAACTTCATCTAACTTTGTTAGTAGTTGTTTTAAGTGGGTTCCTACTGGCAGACTCTTTAAGTTTACAGGTACCAAACGGACTTACTCACCTAGAAGTTGCCTCAGATGGATCCCCACAGGAAAAACCTTCAAGAATGTTGAACTTAAAAAGATGTCCAGTAATGATTCTTTAAGATCTGACTCTATTAATTCAAAAATAGAGAATATACCATCACTAACCCACCCATTTGCAATAATGCATGTGCTACTAGTGCAAAGTGTCCTCAACTGCTTCGGTATCATGCTCAATTGCTCATGAACATCATGACCGGTTTCCATCGAATCAAGAATGCTCACTCTGGAATGGTAGCACGTCGTAATTGATACATCTCATACTCTAACTCCCGATCACCTCATTTCGTGACTCGTACTTATTTGGTCTTCCACTAAAAAAAAAAAAAAAAAAAAAAAAAAATCACATTGTTACTTTACTTTATTTTTTTCTTTATTATTATTATTTTATTCATTATTTCACATTTACTCTAGTTTCTATCATCGATAACATCTACGATCCTAGAAATGTCATTCAACAATGTCACGGGATTTTAGATGAAGTTCGAACAGATTAGTAGTAACTCTTTATATTATTTTTTATTCATGCTCTTACCGTAGTCATCCCATAATACTGAATCAATCAATGATTTCTATTATCCTCATATCATTGATTGAGGGGGAGGATTGTGCACCTGTAGCTGAATCATTATGCATGCTTTATTTGAGTAAGTTGGCTGTTGCATACTATGTGGGGAGGATTGTGTGTGAGTAATTTAATTTGAGTATGGTGGTATTTTGGTATGATATGCGAGTTACTTTACTGTTATATGCGAGTTGCTATTATACATTAAGCAAGTTAATATGTTGATTCTGAATGCGAGTTGCATTGACAAGTTGAGGGACCAAAAGTGTGATTTCCTATATCTGTGTTCCTTATATGCGAGTTGCAGTTACAAAGTAGAGGGACTTATTTTGTCAAATAGCTTAAAGTACTTCATATGTATGCGTATTGGGTCGTGGTCAAACCATAATTAGTAACCTGGTCAAAACACGCATTAACATATCTCTCTCTCAACCTTCATTTAAGCGAGTTGCTATTCAAGACGGTGTGGTAGGCTTTTTGTTATATGATCACTTTTATATTCATAACATTTAAAAGATGTGCTCCTAAACCATCCCGTTCTCAATCCATTTGCAGATTTTTCCCCTCGACTCTCATCTTAATCGATTGTTTGGACATTAGGTTTGTATGTTTGTGTTTAATCGTTATTGATTATAGCGTAGATACTCTCATTTAATGATATCTCATACTTAGCCTATGTCTGATATAACTCTTGATTATGCTCGTAGAGGATTTTTTATGAGTAGGATTAAGATTTGCCAATTGGTTTGAATAGAGGTTTTAGGATTTCCTATCTTTTCATGTGGTTGTGGTCTCGTGATATTAAGTGATGTTACACATGCTATGTCTTTTAATAGCGAGTTAGATTGATTTCTTGAATGCGAGTTGGGCTGATGATTTGTTAATGAAATACTTATATGCGTGTTGGTGCTAACTGTGTGTTAAAACGAGTTGCTATATGCGAGTTGCAATGTCATTTATGTGTGTTGTCTTCCCTATGCAATATGTCTAGATTCACTGTATCTTATGCGAGTTACCTAAGCGTGTCAACTAAGCGTGTTATATTCCATCATATGCAAGTTGCCAAATGCGAGTTGCCATATGCGACTTGCTTCATGTCTGTAATGCGTGTTGACATATATGTTGACCACCCATTGTTTGACCTAAGCGTGTTGACTCATGCGAGTTGCCATATGTGAATTGCTTCATACTTTGTAATGTATGCGAGTTAACTATGCTAACATATGTCATCTTATGCGAGTTGCCATATGCGACTTGCTTCATGTCTGTCATGCGAGTTGGGATATATGTTGACCACCCATTGTTTGACCTATGCGAGTTTATTCATGCGAGTTGCCTTATGCGACTTGTTTTATATTATATGCGAGTTGTCTGTATTATTGAATGTTGCGAGTTACTTTGTAGCCCATGCGAGATAACTGATGCTAGCTGTCATATGATGTGTTCCTCATTCATCATGTAGTATGCATGTTGGTAACCTACTGTCACTTATGTGTAGTGCGTTATGTGAGTTGATCAAATGATAGTTCCAATGCCGCTTGTAGTTTGTGTATAATTACCTTTGGTATTATCTATTTTTATGCCTTCTCCAAAAGGACATGATACACTCATAAGTTTCGCATGCTATTCATGTTTAGTTTACTACATCCCGATCTCCATATACACCATAACCGCAACTTACCCTAACAATTTTCCCGGATATGGTCTCGTTGTCTGGTAACCTTCGATCTCAATGGTCGACATCACATCTTCTGATGTTCATACTGCATCTGCACAAAATGTCATTCTGACTGATGAAGAATTAGTTCCTCGTGCTGAATGGGTGCCATTGCTAAGAGCAACTGCTTCTTAGATGTTGACAGAGGGCAACATAACCCTACCTACCGCCTAGTCGCCGATATCTCAAGGACACCAATTTCTTTAATGCTCTAACCAAGAGGTGTTCTATCCCATCCATCTATCTTCAAGAATTCGAAAACATTACTTGGGAAAAGATTTACGCCATACTGTATGCTTGAAGACAAATGGTATAACATCTCGGTTGAGACCCTCAGGGATGCTCTTCAAATCACACCAAGAAACCCTTCAAACAAATTCATCTCCCCACCTTCCATTCATGATATCTTAAGTTTTGTCGACGAATTGGGGTACCCGGATAAATTAACCAAGATCTCTTCACTCATCAATGCAGAAATATATCAACCATGGAGATCAATCGTCACAATCCTCAACCTGTGTCTAACCGGTAAAACTTCGTGTGACGATATGAGTTCGAGCTCCCATTATTCGACATCTTGGGGAATTGTCAAAAGAAAAACATTGACTTTGTTTGAACTTATCCGGAAGAATTCATCTTATCCTTGGATACATTTATCTCGATGTAATCAACTCGAGAATAAAGTCAAAGGAAGAAAAGTCTTGGTAAAGAGTGATTCCCAAGATCGTGTTCTCAAAACTCATTATCGGTCATTTGCTACAAACTCACGTAATCAACTCACGAGCTTAATCGCCAAGCATGAAACCAGTGATGAATTCGTTCTAGGCAATCTTAAATATAGTGCCAAAGGATATGACAGGGAGATTTTCGGCATGCCAGTTCCTGAAACTTTGCTTAATGATAGAATCAAGAATGCGGATTACTTCAAGAGTTATGTAAAGAAAGCATCCGCTAATGCAACTGACATCCCGAAATCCTCTTCCATATCTAAGCAATATCAAGCCTCATACTCAAGCCTTCCCAAGAAAAACAAGAGGCCTGGCAGCTCAGTATCTAATGTCTCTCCATCACAACAGCAAAAGAGAAGAAAAAAGGGCTCTGGTAAGGGAAATGATGAGGAACTAAGGTTACTAGAAAGGTAACAGAATTGATTGATGAAGACGAAGTCGATATCGTCAAGGAATTCAAGAAAGCCTTGATAGCCTAAACGAGTCTCGAGACCACCAGTAGGAGGAGTCACTATAAGAGAACCTATGTCAAGACCTCATCAAATCAATCTCGCCACACAAGACAAAGGTAAAGGAGTTGCCGGAGGAGAAGCGTAACAAGCCGCACACATGCTACACGAATATCTCTTCACCACCTCCTAAAACAACGACTGATTTATTCTCAAGAAAAGAGATGTCGTACCTTCATCTACACAAGTGCAAACGGGATGGACACCGATGAGGCGAAAAGATCGCTTGAATCTCCAGGCCCAAAGGATGCACAAGAAGATAATCAGAGACTCCGCTTACCACGAGACCCAGCTTTTAAGTCAACAAGTGAGAAAATGATCCATCGAGAACGCGAGCTGGATCTCAAACACTCAAGCATCTTGAAGAAACAAACGTGTCTCATCGGATCACTTTCCTCACTTAAAATCTTGATATCGACCCTACATACGGGGACCAATTCTTGAAAGACAGTCCCTCTGACATCGAATCAGATAAGCAAACGAATGAAAAGGAAGAAGTTCACTCCATGTTCTCTGTCACTATACATCAAGATACTTCTTCGATTCCTCCGATGTCCGCACCAAAGGCCTCCATCGTTGTATCATCCCGCCAATCACACCAACACTCGAACTCATATTACAACCGCACTTCCACATCCCAATCCCACTAATGAGTTAATACAAGTTGTCTCGATCGCTGATCCTGCCACCCTCCTGCCTCACCGCGTGCATCACCAACTCCTTCTAGAACAACGGAGGAATTGCTTGAAGAGGCCAGTCACGCGACACAACAATTGAGAAACACTTTCCTATTGTCACCAACAACCTTGATAGTCGATCAAGAAACCGAGAATCTAAATCTCAATGAAATCGTAATGAGGCAATAGAAGCAACTATTAAAGATGCGGTTGAATGGGCAATGAAGGCTCCCTTGCTACAACGATTCAAAGATCCGCCGATCTCGACATGAGATCGCCTCTCTCGAGAAATGTATGAGAAGGAGAGTACAAGCACAAGACACACAAGAAGTTATATGAGGCACTCGATGAATCTATGAAGTATGATGATTATGAGCGGTTTGTTGCTAATGATCGTGAAATGAAGACAAAGAAGAAAAGAAGATATGTTCCAATGGACTCAAAAGATATGTCGGAGGTCCTGCCACCACCACCACCTCCCACCGGAGGCGCGGCACATCCGAGTTGGGGACCCTCGTGAACAACCAATTCTCACAATGTAAGCCCACCATCACCACCTCCAACCACTCGTAAACAAACAAGTACCTCAAGTGGTCAAAACATCATAATATGTCTACCGAAGAACCACTGCCGACACGGTTTACACCAACCATCCCTACTATTCCGTAAGAGCAAATGATGAATGAAGAATCTTTTGTTGCTCAAGAATCTGACTCTGAAGATGATGATGCTTCTACCAAGCACATCCCAAAAATTACGGAAGATGAAGATTGGTTGGATGCCTATATTGAAGGAAGATGAATCAAAACGGCTAGAGCTACACCTTCAAAGGACGTTACTCAAAGTTGGCTTACTCAAGATAAACCTCAAACTCCTGAGCCTTCATGGTCTATTCCCGAGTCTGATTCAACTAATCCAGCAAACAATTGGGCTTCAACTATCATTTCCAACTATGAAGCTCCGGCATAAGACTCTCTTCTTCACTTCACAGGGGATATGGGGAGCTTTATAAAGTGGTTCTGTGAGAAGAAGGAAATCACATCTATCACCCCTAAAGATCTTGAAGGTCCAGCTTATGAAATAGTTAAAGTCTTCCACTCGGATGCTAATCAGCTTCAATATCAAATGGAGGAATGCTATAGAATGTTGAATGATCAAGTTGGTGAACAGATCAATAGGTTTGATGTGAGCAACCCTTTTCCTCTCGGCGGTGAACCTGGATTTATGACCATTCAGTCAGAATTCTTCTTTAACCATGATCCGGACTATCTCGGGACATACTTCGAAAGAAGACCCGCTCTATCAATTTCAAAGATGAAGGCGCCTACCTACACCGATCAAGGTCTCGAATAGCTTGGTTCCGGATCAATTTGGCAGATAAAGAGCAACAATATGACATTGCCGCTTCATATGGGATCTCTCATTGGTGGTTCAAGAAGAAGAATTCTACATCGAAAGAAATAGTGCCGAGAAGAGACGCAGAGTGCTCGATCAGATCACAGTATTCTTAGTGTTATTGGTATAGAGATCTTCCTATCTACGGGTATGATTACCAAGAAGATTGTTCTTCAAGAGTCGACTTGAAAGAGCACATCATAGAAGAGAATGACTTCAAACATCCGATGCCAAATGACTTTGAAGATCTCTATCTTTTGAACCTCCAAGGACACCTTGATCATCTTCCTACTCGTGAGAAGAAGGCTCTCTCGGCTACCGTTAATCTCGGATCGAGGCTTGGTCATTCGACTAAGAGTTGAGACTTTAACCGGGAATAGAAAGTTACCGGACTCGAGTCAATCTTACAAGACCAAAATGGGAAGCCAATGGACATGAATACCGCCACGAATATATAGTGATTGACAACCCAGAAAGTACCATCTTCACCGATGACACGGGTCAAGGATGTTAATGAGATTGCGTGAGTTATACAAATTCGTTGATGGCACATTTAGGATGGTTGAAGAAGAGTTAAACCTGTGGTGAAAGACATCAAAATTAATATGAAGCCGGGGAACAAAACGAAATTCTGGTCTGATGAGGATGTGAAGAGGTGTGAAGAGTTTATTGCTGCAATCAGACAAAGATTGAAGACTAGAATGATCTATCGCAACCTTGAAAGCTTTGTGGTTGGAAGACTTCGTGCCGGTCATTACAAACTACTTCAAAGGACTGAATGAAGACATCTTCCGAATGTAGTTTATGTTTTGTATTGCTTACAATTGTGTAATATGTGTAATTAAGTGGTGTACAAACTATGAACAACTATAATGCATGTAATAGTGTTAGGTTATGTACTGTGGATTTCCCTTTGTTGTCTATAAAGGGAACTTCAGTGTCGTCCACTTCTGATCATATAAAATTGGACACATTTTTCTCCAACAAACGTTTTGTCTCATACATATTTAAATCACTGAGATCCAAAATCTCAAAGGATTTGAAATTTTGATCTGGGAGAAAATGTGATATACATATGAAAGATGTGAAAAGATGACCATTTTAAGTGCATAACGCTTCTAATATGTGCTAAACAATTTTCAAATCTCGAAGCATATATTATGGGGAGCATTTCAAAACAAATTCAAACCTTCAAGGTACAAAGTTTTCCATGCTTTTATATAAGGTACCTTGATTGTGTGTTAAATGGTTTCTAAATGTTTGGTGATCATGGTCGACTTCAAAGAACTTCCTCTAGTATGTGCAAACTCTTTCAAATCTCGAGGCACATATTGAGAGGGAGCATACTTATGAAAACCTCATCCTTCCCAAAAATGCTCTATCTACTTGATTCGATTAGGGAAGTGATGCTGATATCTTTTAGAAAATGGTTATTAAAGAAGTTAATTCTTTCTCTTGCCTCCATGTGCAAAACAATTTCAAACATTTGATGCACATGTTGAGGGGGAGTTCTTGTTCTAAAAATATCAAAAATAATTCAGGTACAAAATGCTTTGATAAATATCATAAGTATCTGGATTGATTTTCAAATGGTTTTCAATTGGTTCCAAATGGCAGATGAACAATACCAAATAGACCGACCAACTTTACTTTATGTACGGTGATATAAGGATGATAAGGTTAGGTATTTGTTCCCATGATCCGCCGTAACCTGAGGGATCTACCGTGGACTATCCATGTGATAGTGTAGAGTTCTTAGGTATGATGATAAAAGGAGAAAAATGAGATATGGGAAGAGTGCGGATCGAGACCGAGCTAGTAATCGAATAAACCTAACAAGGTTCTAGCTATGAAGTATTGGTAAGCAATCAAGGGGTTGAAGAATTAAAAGAATTGAATGAGAAAAGGGTGAAAACAATAGCCCTCAATTGTTTCAACCTTAGGCGTAAACCGGTTTAATTCATTTGTTACCGGAGGTTACCAAGGTAACACCGGTATTGAAGACAAGATGTCATGGACCCGGTGGACGACCGCACTTCAATCTTCCCAAACCACTCAAGTTCCTCTTAAAAGGGCTTGTTTCATTCTCACGGGAACCGACATTATCTATCAACTTTCTCTTAGAGATTGTTGATATTGAAGAAGGAGACCTCTCCCAGTCTCCCAAGACAGATCCAAATATGCACGATTGAGTCTAGAGCCACGAGATCATCAATAAATCTCATTAGGACACTTTCAATGAAGAATCTCGTTTCACACGGTGGAAAGAGAGATTATATCTTGAGTCCCACGCATTATCCTTGTGGTATTTCCGTAACATCCGAGTGATGTGTTTACATATTCACAATGAAGATGGAAAGCCTTCCGAGCTAACATCAAACAAGCTCCTGGTAGGTGGCATGTGAGATCTATCAATTAGATCAACCATGTGACAACCGAATGAAACAATGGGGCGATTCAATCTTTTGAATCAATCCGGTTCAGTTATGGATTAACGGATACCTTTGAAAAACCGGTCTTTGTGCTTAAAAACTCTTTTCTTTAGCACATTGACCGTGTTCGAATATTTCAAATCAAAAGGTGTTTTATGATTGATAATTGATTTTCATTAAAACCTTCGTTGTATTGCAAAAACAATTTCTATTGAGCAATACACGATTGTTTTTCAAATCACTTTTCATCAATCAGTGGACTTAAATTCGTTGATTCACTCACTCCGTGTTGTCTTCTTTGAGACGTTCCGGTGTGAGAACAATTTAGAGCAACATGCTAAACACCGTCAAGGAAATTCTTCGAATTATACCGATCACGTGCGACTTGTATCGATCAACGGGAATCGTGGGCGTGTACCTCAATTCAATGAAAGTGATCAAAGACACTTTCGTGTGCTTTATTGCTAACTGCTTTATGCGGTACACCCGATGTTTGCAAATGATCGAATGAAGCGGTCAATCCATAGCCGCATGCTCACTCTACACATTCATTTCAAAAGAAACCATGATTAGTGCATCAATGACTCGATATTCTCACTCCATGCTTCGCTACGCACGCCAATATCATGAATCAACGAAAACTTCCGCTACTCGATATGAAGAAATCATGATCCGTAATGTGAGCATGTCGGTCCGAAAGTCACAACATCACATAATATCAACACCACAAAGGAAGTGTCCGAGATTTAATGTGGCCGATGATCTCAAAGTCGGCTAAAACTCATTATCATGTGGATCACCCCATAACCTCCACGAAATATGCATTGAAGATGAACATTGATGTACTCACCACTGATCCACAGAATATGAATTCTTTAATGATGCAAAGTCTACGAGCTCAAGAACAAAGTCAAGAATAGAATGCTAGAATTCAAAATGTACAATATGAGGTGACCTCCCTTAGGGGGAGATTGTTAGGAATCAGAAATTCCTAGTATTGAAGAGTCGGTCACCCCAATGTTACATAACATAAGTTAGCTCGTAGACTTGTAGTTATTTACTTTACTTAGCAGTTTATCAGTCAGTTTATAGCATATATTAGTTTAGTATAACACCGTGGAGGAAGGACGGGTCTTTACCCATTGTATACCTGATCCACAGGCCGTCAGGAGGTCGTTTATTTGTAACCTATAAATACCCTCTACCTTGCAAGGTAGAGGGTTGAGTGTTCACTTGGAATCTAACCTTCCATGAGTTTTCTCTTACTAGAACATCTCCCTTTCTCTCTCTAAAACTTATATACGCCACTATTGTTTATGGTTTAATGTGATTATGAAATCCTATATTTTTCAATCATAATGACAATGGCGACATCATGTGCTAAATTTTGCGGGGGAGAAGTGTGAATATAATACTTTTGGATGATATTCACTTACTTAATCAAGAATGGCATCTCCGTATACAATTCTTGAGGGAGAAGAAGTGATAATACCGCATGGTTGATTGATATCCGAGAATAAATGGTCATACGGCTCCTAACTATTGGAAGAACCGAGCTTCTTCTTGTCGGGTCATCTTCATCATGTCTTTGATAGAAGGTCACCACCGATGGTGTATAAGTTTGTACCAAGTGTTCCTCTTAAAAGTTCCACACCATCAAGTTCTCTATCAAAGCAAGAGTGTTTTCTGAAGGCCACCTCTAGATCGGAATCACAGAATTGACCAACAGAAAACAGATTATGACTACGATATTAACGAAGCAATTGTGTTCTTCTAAGAGCCGTTGGTTGACATCTTCACATGGGCGGATATGATGAAATGACAAAATGCTTCCATTTGCGGGGCTGATTTCCTTGATGAACGTCATTCTGTTCTTATTTGATTGGGAGGGATTTGATTTAAGGGGATTTGCTATTTACAAGTTAACGGGAATGCATTTGGTGAGAAGAAGATGTTAACTTTCTATTCCCCATTCGGACAATCTTGAAGAAGGTTGAGTCTACAGTCGGTTCTACATTCTCTGCTACATGTTAGAAGACTAAAGACGAGTTGCATTTGATTATTTAAAGACTTCTTCTTAATCTGGGAATTTATCAAACAGATTGTCGGTTTAGGGGAGAGTACTAATTAGGGGAGAGTGAAAAGTCAGATTTAATCCCCAATTAGACTTTCTCACATTCTTTTGTAGCAAGTTGATTCTTACAAGAGTTCAAGTGTTCTTCTTTACAAATTTCTAGTATACGGGCTTATTATTTGTTCACGATTCAAGTATCAAAACCAAAGAAGAGGAAGGAGACACGATCTAAACGTGAGTAAACTTGATGAACTTAATACTTCTAAGTGATTGAAGATATCCCGGAAGACAATGTCATTACCGCAGAAACTCAAGGTTTGACTCATGGCGTTTAGTGTTCTTATTCCAACTATGTGGGGAAGAGATGGAAGAGTTAGTTTCAAGATAAAAGAGGTACACAAGTGTGTGATAATTTCGATGCTATCGCAATCATCGTGGGAAAGAGAATTGTGTACCTGGGGCACTCAATTGTTTCACTTGAGTGCTTAATCGATGATTCGTAGATATAATCACTTATTCCGGAGTTGACATCCGCAGAGATTGTCATCCGCAGAGATAATCGTGATTCACCGCTTCTTCAATGTTATCGGTTATTCTCTCTTGGGCATTCGGGTACTTCGGGTTCTTGAGCTTCATACACTATCATCGGGGAGAGAAAAGTATACACCGGGTTATTCTTTGGCTATCGGACTTAATCTGCTACTCGATGGTATAAGTTTCTGTGTCTTCGGGTTCGTGAGCTCTAGTCTAAGAGACTGACTGCATCAATTCAACTACGTGGGGGAAGTTGTCACTTGACACCTTTTGGGGATGCATCACTTCAAACTTCAGTGGTTATGAAATTTGAGAAGGTTATTTATGAATGGGATGATACATTGCTGTTCTTGTTGATGATATAACCCCGAACGGAGAATGGACGATCTTTCTTAAAAAGGAGCAGCATACTCGATGATAATGGTGTGCTTCTTTGTGCATCTGGCTATGGCAAGCTTGAAAAAGAGCTTCAAATCTACTCAGCTAAAGGATTTTCATTGGGGAAGTCGCCAAAGTCTCGCATTCTTAAAGGCTCAATGTCTTATTTTCAAGAGCCTCGGAAGCTTTGGTAGTGGATGTTTAAGATGACGATTTCTATCTTCTACAACGGGTCGCTCGATATCCTTATCTCAAGATCAGATCATCATCTTCTTAAACTATATCATCTTCTCTATCTTTGTAAATAATTATCAAAATCAAAATACAAAAATATAAAACCAACAAAAAGAAAATTGAAAAATAGAAAAATATAAAACCAACAAAAATCCATAAAAATTTGAAAAATCAGAAAATACCAAAAATATTGTTTTCTCAAGACATGTCTTCTGGTATCGCTAACATCTGCGGTCTTAGAAATGTCATTCAATAATGGCATGGGACCATAGATGAAGTTCAAGCAGGAGGTGTAAATATTATTTTTCAAAACATGTCTAAAACTATGGCTTACAGTTATTTCAGACTGTAACCTGCGCTTCAAAATATGGCTTGCAGTTACTTCAGACTGTGACCCACGCTTAAACCATGGCTTGCTATTATTTCTGATAGCAACCCGCTCTTTTAAAGAAAGGAAAGTGTTGCGCTAAACCAATTTTCATAATATTTCGTGCACTTATCCTAAAACTAATTGAGGAAAGTATGTTGAAGGACTGCTGTTCCTACACAAATGTTTTTCCTTCTATAAAATTCTTCGGAAAAATATTTGTTGTTTTAAAATGGTGGTAAATGAGTTGCTTGAAAATTAATCGATTCGTAGTTTTCGTAGGGTTGAAAACTCAATCAATGACTTCAGTAGCTTTTAAATTTTTTAAAAATGAGTCATTGATTGAGAGGAGAATGTTTTCAAATTTATATCATCTATCGAGCTTATCTAATTATCCTATATACTTAACTGAAAAATGATGTTAACCTACGTTGAAGGACTAGGTGCCTAGGATATGAGTGTTAGAATTAGATGACTATAGTTTGATAAACACATTATTCCCATACATTTGTATGATCCGATTGATATATTGCATTGACTTTTATTAGTCGATTGTTGTTTGGGTGATGTCGACCACCATATATCCAGATGTGTGTTGACTAACGATGCGTACATTGGTATATAAGAATGTTCCGATCCGGATCCCACATATGAAGATGGTTGGATGCCGAAGGAAAGGGTAACTATATCTTGGGTTGACAAATGAAGAAACGGAGCTTAATTTGACTTCTATGGAGAGTTGGCATGATAAAATTCAACGTAAGAAGTCTCACTGCATCAGCAGATGGTTTTCTTCCAAACCCTACAGCAACAACAACAAAAGCAACTCAACCACCTAACGTACTTTGTGCAGGACAAGTAGTGGATGATACCATTTTTAAACAATTTTGAAAAAATTTGATTAAATTGTTTTGAAAATGGAAAATATTGTTTTGAAAATTAATTGGACTTAATTTTGATTATCACCGGACTTCATTTTATCAAAACTTAAGTCACTCAATCATCAACTACGGTCATCGATTGAGGGGGAGAGTGATTTAAAATAAAATATTTTCAAACGATATTTCTTCACAAAAGTTCCGGTTTGTACGAAATAAAGTGGTGATCTAAAGATTTAATGTTATGTCATGGTATGATTTTTCTTTAGAATCAAGATCTTTCAAAATGAAATTTTTCTCGTTCTTGTTTGATTGTAAATTTTTTATTTTACTTAAAGATCTCTTAAAACAATCATACCGACACTAACAATCTTTAATGTCTTAAATTGGTCCATATCACCATCTTTCAAAAGTAAACCAGCCACGCCTTTTCCCTAAAATTTTCTAAATAATTTAAATCAATTGGGATCCAAAATCTCAATTGGTTTGAAATTTTGATCGGGGAGATCGTGATTTAAATCTCAAATCGGTTTTAAAGGGTAATTGTTTCAAAAGCACTCATTCCTTCATGTGCCAAACGATTTCAAATACATAATACACATGATTGTGGAGGAGAATTTTACCATAAACCAGAAGAGCTTTCAAATCAGGCACATATTCTTCCATATTTTCTAAACCTTATTAAATCACTTGGGATCCAAAATCTCAATGGGTTTGATATTTTTGATCGGGGGAGAATTTTTGATTTAATATGAAATTTGATAAAAGATGATTGTTTTGATTCAAAGAGCAAGTTCTCTCTAATATGTGCCAAACTATTTCGTATATCGATGCACATATTGAGGGGGAGCGAATGGTTACTATTGGCAATCGTGAAAAGTACTTCAAAAGAACTCTTTCCTCTATGTGATAAAATGATTTCACATATCCTATGCACATATTGAGGGGGAGAATTTACCATGAAAATCAAAAGGATTTTTCTTCAGAAATTGTGATCTAGAAAATATTTCAAAGTCCTCTTGCCTCCATGTGCTAAACAATTTCAAAATCATATGCACATGTTGAGGGGGAGCATTTCTAAATGATCAAAACAATTAAGGTACAAAATGCTTTGATTTTATATCACACGCATTTGATTGATTTTCCAAATGATTTTTCAATTGGTTTCATGAAGGAAAGAAGAATACCAAAAGATCGACCAATTTACTTTATGCATGGTGTCATAAGGATGGTTAGGTTAGGTATTTGTTCCCACGATCCCGCCAGAGTGGAGGATCTACCGAGACAATCCACTAGATAGTGTAGAAGTCCTTAGGTATGATGAAAAAAGGAGAAAATGAGAATATGGGAAGAGTGCCGACCGAGACGTAGCTAGTATCGAACAAACCCAACAAGGTTCTAGTAATGAAGTCTCGGTAAGAACTCAAGGGTTGAAGAATGAAAAAGAAATGAATGTGAAAGGGGTGAAAAGAAATAGCCCTCCAATAATTCAACCTTAGGGCGTAAACCGGTTCAATTCATATGCTACCGGTGATTACTAAGGTAACACCGGTATTGAAGACAAGACGTCATGGACCTAGTGACGTCTCGCACTAAACTTCCCAAGCTACTCAAGTTCCTCTTAAAAGTGCTTGTTTCATTCTCACGGGAACCTACATAATGTATCAACTTTCTCTAGAGATTGTTGATATTGAAGAAGGAGACCTCTCCCTAGTCTCCCAGATAGGAAACCAAAGTGCACAATTGAGTCTAGAGCCAAGAGATCATCCACAATATCTCATTAGGACACAAAATTAATGAAGACTTGTTGTTTCACACAATGTGGAAAGTAAGAATATATTAAGAGTCCTACGCATTATCCTTGTGATTTTGCCAGAACATCCGAGTGATATGTAAAAGTATTCACGATGAAAATGGAAATCCTTCTAGAGCCGACATCAAACAAGCTCTTGGTGGGTGACATGTGAGATCTTTTCTAAAGATCAAACTTGTACCAACTTGATAGAAACGATGGGGCGATTCATTCTTGAATCAACCTTGGTCCAGGAAATGGATTGACGGATACCTTTGAAAAAACGGTAATTGTGCTCAACAAGTCTTTTCTCTAGCACATCGACTGTGTATTAATCTTTCAAAATTAAAAGGGTATTTATGATTGAAAATTGATTTTCTTATAAAACCTTCGTCGATCGCAAAACTCTTTCTTCAAGCAATACGCGATTGTTTTCAAATCATTTTGAATCAATCAAGAAATCTCAATTTGTGGTTCACTCACTCCGTGTTGTCTTTTTGAGACGTTCCGGTTTGAGAACGGCTAGAGCAAATTGCGAAACCTCGTCAGGAGATTCTTCTAATCATACCGATCACAGCGAGACTTGTACTTATCAACGTGGGCGTGTACCTCAATTCAACGAAGTGATCAAAGACACTTTCGTGTGTTTTATTGCTAACTATTGTTTGCGGTACATTTGGACGGTTGCGGTTGATCGATATTGGAAGTCAATTCACGACCGCATGCTCACAAAGATCTACACTTAATTTGAAGAAATCATGACAATTGCCTATCTACATAACCTGGCTCAGATATTTTTGTACTATGCTTCTACTACGCTACTGTAAATATCTTGAACCAGTAAAAGCTTCTGCTACTCTGATGAAAAGATGTCATGATCCTGAAAGTGTGAGCATGTCGGTCCGAAAGTCACAACATCACATGAAGGCAACACAACAAAGGGTGATCTAGAGATTTAATGTGGCTGATGATCTCAATGAAAGCTCAAAGATCATCAAAGATGTGGATCAGTTAAAGGCCTCCACTAAAAGTACAAATCAATGCGGACTTTGAAGAATCGCTACTAAAGCACAAAGGTTACGGAACTTGAAGAATAGAAGTCTACTAGCTCAGAACTAAAGACAAAGATAGAATGCTAGGATGCAAAATGTATTTCATGGGGTGACCTCCCTTAGGCAGAGATTGTTAGGAATTGAAAATTCCATGTTAAAGTGTCGGTTACCCCAATTATGGTCTAGCATATGTTAGCTCGTAGAAATGTTGTTATTTATGTTATTTAGTAGTTAATTAGTTAGTTTGTAGTGTAGTTTAGTTTAGTGTAACACCGTGGAGGAAGGACGGGTCTTTACCCACTGTATACCTGATCCATAGGCCGTCAGGAGGTCGTGTAGTATGTAACTATAAATACCCCTTCCATCCTTGGAAGGGGTGGTGCTTCTCATAATCTAACCTTTCATTTTTTGTTATGCAATTCTCTAATAAGAACACCCATCTCTTATCTTTCTCTCTCTAAATGGCTAACATGTATTTCCATCATCCAAGACCACCCGAATCATCAAACAACATAATATATTAAGATCCTACAAATATAATAAAGTAATATATTATATATGATAAAATGAATATTATGTATAAATTTAAATATGTTATTATTGGAAAATAAAATAAAATAAAATATGAGTGGTGGATATAATACTTGGGCCCACATAAATGAAAGTATTTTAAAGGTAAGCTAGTGTGGTACCTTTCGACACACCCATATATATGAGACTCAATCCTATTTATGAGCCTCACAAAACATACCAAACAACACATTTTTCCATCATCCCTAAATCCTAACCCTACCCCTCAAACCAAACGGGCCCTTATAAATTTTAATTCTTAATCAATTTCTCAGGAAAATTGACCTTATTTAATTGGTACATATCATTAAAAGTGATAGTGTCATACACCATTAAATGTTATGGTGTTGTCATCTCAACGCACATCCAATAACACCATAATAACTAAAATATCTTTGTTTTATAACTCATTATATGACTTGTATAACACATCACCAAAAATATTTTATTTACTCAACAAAAAAAGCCGGCGGCGCCATGAATTGCCTATTAAAGAGATGAATGGTATAATAGCACCAACACCGGTGCAGAATGGCTATGCCATTGCTCACAAATTTTGCCAATAACACGACATTTGTTTATTGTACCGTGCTCTCTAAGTATATATAGCTAGGCCAAATCATAGATCATACATAGAAGACACATATCAATTTTGTTATTTTCACATTTCAAGTAAGATAACAGGACCGAGGACTTGGGGTATTCATCGATATATAGAAATTGACAGGAGCGAAACTACAACTACAAAACCACAGAACCCAACTGTTTGGAATGATTAGTGACATTATATAATTATATGTTACTAAACGCACAATTTTCGTGTGGTGTTGCGTGCTATTCTCTTACTTGCACCCTTGAGAACAATTTGTATTGGTTGACTGCTTCCTACCCGACTAGACGGCCAGTTACCCATATTGATCGAACTAAATTAAAGATCACGCCTCCCTAGATTTTTTACATCCCAATCCAGCCCGCCTCAACAATCTACAGCTGATAATCGCGAGGGTGAAAGCTAAAAACGTGCAACATATTTTTTTGAGATGTACTGAAATACATTAGAAATAAATTAAGTAACGGTTAATGAATTACGAACATCGTAAAATATCTATAGAGTGAATAAAGAACAAAAAGAAATAAATGGTAATCCGATAAGAGGAAATAAAACTTAATAAATTATCCACCATTACAAAGTATATGTTTTTAGTTCAAATTCGAAATAAAGCTTCTTTATACACAACGTTGGTCATTGAATTTATATATTTTCCATCTTTATCACGACATAGAATCTTTAAACTCTTCCTGTTCTTGACCCTTGAGACAGCAACATATAGTTGGTCATGATAGAAAACCGGCCTCTAAAGAAACAACATAATCTTAAATAACGTCTGGCCTTAACTTTTATTACACTCACACACACAAACATAGTCACACAAGTCGGTTGCTATTTCGACCGACGTCTCATTGTTTGCAGCCTAAGACGCGTCTTGTGATGTCCACATAGTAGGGAGGATGCGTCTAGTATGTATTTTGGTAGATCTCAAAAACTATGTTACGTATTTTCAACTTTCACCTTAATCTAGATGGTTACATGACACAAAAATGTAAAATTGGTCGATATCCAAATATGTGACCGAGGACACTACTGCCACATTATTTTTTTCTCTCTTTAACTGACAAGCCATTATGCAATGACTAAGAACACCACAACATACATACCTCACAAAAATTAATTAAATAAACACTCACACACACAAACATAGTCACATAAGTCGGTTGTTATTTCAAGCGACACCTCTTTGTTTGCAGCCTAACATGCGTCTTGTGATGTCCTCGTCTAAATAGGGGTCAACCAAAGGTTTTGCACTACAAGTAGTCTTATTCTATTGGAGAAATTTTCATTTGCTTAATGTTAATACAAATATCGTCATTAAACATTATTTATATTTTATGATCTTTACCTAGTTTTGTTAATGACAAAAGTAAATTTTATTTTTGTAAAGTATAAAGCTTGTCAAGATTAATAAGACATTAAAACAAGCTATCCTTAAATAAAGTCTTCATCACTTAAGCATTTACATAGTATCACATTTTGATTAGTTATGTATCAATTAACAATTGATATCTTTCTAAACCATAATGTGCATCAACATTTTTAGAACAAGTATGTTTTAGTTTCTTAAACATAACATTACATATGTATTTACTTTTAACATATTAATTCTAAAAATAGAAAATAACATATTACATCATGGCTTACATCACATTGAAAATATTTAGAAGATTCCATAGAATATTTTGTTTAGATTTGGACTCTACATATCTTACATGATCTTGGTTAGATTTGGGTGATCTTGGAAAGATTTTTGTAATCTTTATTGTCAGTCTGGCAGAACCAAATATTAACAAGGGCGGAACCCTTTATTTGGTTCCGTCCGGTCCGTGGCATTGCTGATCATTTGGCCTATAAATAGCAAGCCAGCCCAAGTTGTTTTCTCATCCCTTCTTAGCATAAAACACATACATTCTCTCATTCTATTACATCTAACTCAGTTTCATTTCATTCTAGTGATCATCTTTTGTAGCAAAGAAGATCAAGGCATAGTCAAGCTTCAACAAATAGTTGGAAGGCTTGTTTATTTTGTTGTTGTGTGATCTAGTATTGTTCATACATCATTGTTGTATCAAACCATCTTAAACCTCTGAGTGTGAGTGGTTAGTATTTTAGTCCTCAAAATACATAGAGTGTGGGAGTGGTTGTACCCTTGTAAAAGAACTCGACATCTAGCTTTGTGTCGGAAATATTGTGAAAGCGACGTGTAAAGGTTTTCTCCGCCAGTTAAGAGAGCTTGTTGATTAGTGAAGATAACTATCGAGTTGAAGAATCGGGGAGTGGAGTAGGGCAAGGAAAAAGAGTCCTTATAGACCGAACCACTACAAAAAAACTTGTCGTAGTTTGATTGTTTCTTTCCTTACTTTCTTATTATATATTGCTTGCATATTATTCTTCACTAACATATCTTTGATCAATATCAATTGATCTTACAATTAAGTTTCAAACAAAGATTTTTTAAACGGTAAAACTATTCAACCCCCTTCTAGTTTTCCACACTTACCTTTATTTTGATGCTTACCAATGGACAAATCTCCACCTTCTATTTAGATTGACTTAATGGTTGAGATTAATCTAAAATTTAATATGCTTAACCTTAATCTTCCAACTATATAAAGCCTTTGTTTATTTTTCTTTTTTTCCATTCGTCATTTTTTACACACACTTTGTATGTGTTTTTTCTGTTCTCATTCCTTCCCTCCAAAAATTAGTTATCCCGATCCATAATTACCGTTCCGATCATCATCACCATCACCATTCCGATCACCATTCCAATCACCATCACCGTTCCGATCATTATCTCATCCTTTTTTATGTCTTCTTTTGATTTGAATGAACCATTTGTTTCAGAAACTTATTTGATTTATATTGTTGTAGTTGATAATGATGTTGAATCGGTTGTTAATTATGTGGATCAAGTTGTGTAACATTCCTTCTTATCAAGTTGCACACCAAGTATTTGATAAAATGTGTGAGTGAAAAATATTTGATAATCTTGTTGTCTGCTCCTGTAATTTTGCTTATTAATTTAAGTTTTTAGTTGAATTTTTGTTTTTAACTGCATTGAAATGCTATTTTTATGTCTGATTGTTATTTTTGAATCTGCTCTCTATCATACGTGTAGTATCACTAGTGATATCTGAAGTTGATGATATTATAATTTTGTTGTTTTATGTGCTTCTCAAGATACAACCATTGGATGCAGTAGAAGCTCTCATGTCTTGGCAAATGCTTATAATGGTGGGCATTGAAGTTTGAATTATGGAAATAAATTAGCTAACCGGAGTTCAGGGTGTTACACTCATGTTTGGCTTGAAACTGGAGATGCAATAGGTAATGTTTTTGTTATGAAACTTAGTGCTTGTTAAGATAGGTTCTATTAATGTCTGCGATTTATGAATGCTTTAACTTTGTCGAGATCACAGTAAATATGTATTCTGAGATACGTGGTGAAGCTCGTGATCATGCACGTTTACGGAATTTATACTTTTTAACATTGAACTAAATTTTATCTCAGATTTATGATGAAAAACATGTTGGAAAAGTTTTAGAACCATTCAAGACCCTTTCACCTTATTGGACAAGGTAAAACAGTTTATGATATATTTATTGCCTAGTAAAATGTTTTTGGTTGTTATCCTTGTGGAGGTCGTTGCCTAGGTGTTATCTACCTTTACATCTTCGGTCTCGTCTTGAATGGTACAACATAATTGTTATAGTATGCACATATCTTTGTGAGTTCAGTTTCCAATAGGTAGTTTAGTGTACACTTGAAATTGAGAGGGAATCAACTGGGTATAAAAGAGTTACAAATAAACAAAATAGTTTGTAGTATCACTTGTGATATTTGTAGTATCACATGTGATATTTTGTTTTTTTATATGTTTTGATGTTTATAGGTTAAAATTTATTATATGTCATGTATATTATCACTTGTGATATTTCATTATTATTGTTTTATAATTATATTAAAAAAAAATTTTAAGTTATGATGATACCCTATTTACCGTGTGTTTACCTTTGTTTACAGCTTCTAATAGTGTGAAAACACGTAAGTCGTTTAATCATCATGAGTTTATTGACACTGCTGGGGGATAAGTTTTTTTAGGTTCTTAGAGTTTCGGCTAGTGCGTTACCAGTATTCTCTAGTCATTGCCCCGGGGGGCAGTGACCTTTGGAGACGGTGTTCCTCGAGGCAGCTCCATTGAAGGTGAATCATTGCAACAAAGTCCGCTTACCTTTTTTAATTTCTTTTGTTTGATGTATCATTTGGTAATTCATAGCTTTTCAAGATTACTAAAAAACTTATGCTCAATAGTTTCGAATGAATTTTATGAGGATTTTGTGATTCATACAGCTTCTTTGTATCCGGTATCACTTGTGATATTCTGTTAAAAATGATGCAACACTTGGTTTTGATTTTGATGTTTATATCACTTGTGATATTCTGTTAAATTTGATTCAACACTTTCTTTGATTTTTTCAATATGTCAAATTTTTTATTTTGTAGTTTTGTCTCTTGTGATATGAAACATTTTTAGTGTAACACATAATGCTAAGAGTAATATCACATGTAATATAAGAATAAAGTGCTACAGTAATACTTTTTCATAAAAATAATCATACAAGTCACTTAGTGATTCCCAAAAGTAGTACCAACTCCGACACCATGCAATGTGGTTCGGGACCTAATAGAGCGCACCTTTCTTATGTTACCCCAAACTCGCATTGCATTTTTAAACTAAGCAACATAAGGATTTCTTGTTGCTTCACCTGATCCTTTTCCAGTCATCTTTCTTTCATATATCATTTTCTTTATCTAGTCATCTTTATTATTTGTAGCAATCTTGTTTGCAGAATCAGACATCATCTATTTTTTTTGTTTGCTTGATGTAGAATTATCTTTGCTACAATTCTTCATAAAATTTCATATGGATTGTTTATCATCACGTGCCTCGCAAGAACGTCCCTCTTGAAATATTAATAGGTCATGATTATTATAGATCAATATATACTCATTTATCACTTGTGATATTATACTGCACTTAAAAAAAATATGCAACATGTTGTTCAACTTTTTGGTGGAACATGTGATCTCGTGATATCATAGGTGATATCACAAGTGTATCATCTGTGATATCACAGGCATGTCGACTTCTTCTATTATCACTCTATCAATTAATAAATAAATGCATTAAAAATCTAACAGAAGCATGTTACAAGCTCAATATCTCTTGTGATTTCTCATATTCTCACAACATTCGTCACATTATCACAACAATCCCTCAATAAATACTAACTACCACACTTTTATTTCTAATTTATCGTGTATCTCATTCTCTACTGTTCAACTTTTTGGCGAAGAATTTGATATCACAGATTTGTCGGCTTCTTTTATTTGTTGAATCACGTGTGATACACATATCACAATTCACAGGTGATATCACGTGTGATATCACATGTGATATAACATGTGTTTGAGCTTTTTCAGTTTGTTACGAAGATGTTGTGCTTTGTATACCAATAACTTCTTCAATTTGCTGATTCAACCATAGATATTTTCAAATCCCATTGTAAAACCTATTGAAATACGTACAATGTATCCATTAAATAGACAAATGCAATCATAACTTAAATAATAAGCAAAATCACACTAAATAACTTTGTGTTTAAAGCAAAATCAACCTGTTTAATCTAACAACTTAAATAATAAGCAATATTGCACTATAATAAATAGCTTATCAGCAACTAAAACACAATTATCATCCACAAAAAACACATAAAATATCAAAATTATGATACAAAACAAAGGTGATAAAATACACAGTAAATAGTATATTATCAAAACTTTTAACCCAAAAAAAGAAAAGAAAAAAAATGAAAACTTTAACTATAATTATAAAACAATGACTATGAAATATCAAAAGTGATACTATACATGACATATAATAAAGCTTAACAAATAAACAAAAAAACCTATCAAATAAATAAAATTTCACAAGTGATAATACAAATATCACTAGTGATAATACATATATAGAGTTCAACTTCAAATATCACTGATGATACTACACGTATGATAATTTTCGCTCACACATTTCATCAAACACTTAGTGTGCATCCATGTATACAAAGATAATAGAAAGATCATAATATCTCTGGTTTTCAATTAGATCTAACCTCTAATATCTCGTATTATCATAAAAACACAAAATTTCTCATAAATATCTTCCAAAACACAAATAAAATCCATATTCAAGAACAAAATCATCACAATCATCTTATCATCACATTAATCTATCAATTAACAACTAAAAAAACATAAATTGTTTTATAAATAACAACAAAAACATAAATAAAATCACAACAAATAGTAAAATAACAACTAAATAAAGAATTGGAAGCACCGTACGATCATTTTGAGTTTAAATCGCTTCATTTTGAACCGCTTTTCCTTTTTTTTTTTTTTTTTTTTTTTTTTTGTGCTTTTGCTTGTGCAATTGAAGATTGTTTCATTTTTTTAACGGTTAATTTTTGTTGATTTTGATTGTTTAGGTTAGGGGTTTGATTTTTGTTAGAGAGAGAAAGATAGGGAAAGTGAGTGAACTTTTTGTGATTTGTGATTGTGAATTGAATGAGTTGTGTGTACGTGTGTGTGGTAGGAAAGTTTGAAGAATTGACATGAATGGTTCCTCCGTGTTTTTTATTCTTAAAATATGTTTTTTTAATCCAACGGCCCAGATGTATCCATTGATATGTTTTGAATTGTGGGTATCCGAAATAAAGCGACTCTATTCTATTGTTACATTTATAGGTTTGTTCTTTCTAAGAAGGGAATTGATACTTACACCACATATTTTGATGCATGCACCACATTTTGTGCATTCCAGTTTTTACCGAATAATACTGTAATGCATAAATTGTGGTTCATGAATAAAAAAATATGGTGTGAGTATCAACCCCCTTCTAAGAAACTTCACATTTTCCTAGATTAATTATGTTAACCGCATTATTCTCTCGTCATTCATGAAAAAGAAAAGTCACTTCGGTGTCTTTATCAAAATGGTGGGTCAGATGTCATAATCATTCACTAATTTATACTAAGAGCATCTCCATCCATAACGTGGCTAAATGGCGTTAGAGGGAAACGAGGTGCGTTAACGGCCGTTAGCCCTTGGACCTCCGGCGTTAACGCCGCGTTATTTGCCCAGCGTTATTTGCCCAACGGGCGTTATTTGCTGGTAAATGCCCGAGGGCGCTGGGTGAGTACATTGCTAGTGCTCCTCTCACACCCTTAGTCAAACCAGGAGGGGGTATCCGTCCTATTGCTGTTGGGACTGTTTGGAGGCGTTTAGTTTCCAAGGTTTGTGCTTCCATGATTGGCCACTCTTCGAGACGCTTATTTAGATGATTTACAATTTGGTGTTGGGGTGCGGGGAGGGAGGCTATTCTTCATGCTTGTGAATCGGTTGGTTGAGGACCGTGGGGTGATGTTGGTATGTCTATGTTGTTGGTTGATTTTAAAACGCCTTCAACATGGTGGATCGGTCATTATGTTACATGAGGTTCGACTTCATTTCCGGCTATTTCGCGATGGGTGGAATTGCTTACTCCATCCCCGCCAGATTATATTATGGTGAGCATACTCTTTGGTCTCATCAAGGTGTGCAACAAGGTGATCCGCAGGGCCTCTTCTTTTGCTTTAGTGTTGCATCCCGGCATGTAAGATTAGAGATTCTTTTGACCTTTCCTTTCAAGCATGGTATCCGGATGATGGCACTATTATTGGTGATACCTTGGTTGTGGGTAAGGTTTTAGAGTTGATTATGACGGATGGACCTTGTCGCGCTTACACCTCAATGTTGATAAACTGAAGTTTTTGGCCACGGAGGACCCGAGCATTTGTCGGTGTTTTCCCCCAATATTTCTCGCCAGCATACACGGTGTTAAATTATTGGGTGGACCCGTTAGTGTGGATTTTGAGTTTGGTAGTAAGCTTGTTCGAAAAGGGTTTCTAAAACTATTGAGCTTATGGGTCTGTTGCCAAACTTAATGACCCTCGAGCTTGAGTTCTTTGCTACTCCGCGCATGTCTTGGTATTTCCAAGTTATATTTTCTATCGCACATGTTCCCCTCGGGTCTTTGAGTGTGCTCGTTTCTTTTGATGTGGCTCTTCCTTCTTCCTTGGGCGTATTGTCACCGCTTACGGGCGGGTTTTGGTGATTGGCAATGGAGACTCGCCACCCTACCCTTTGCTTTTGGGGGCTTGGTGTATATTCTGCAGTGATGTCTTGAATTATGCTTTCCTTGCTTCTACACTTCAATCGCTAGCCTCTGCACCAAGCTTCTCCATAGTTCTGTATTGTAACCCCGGTATTTCTTTTGATGATGCTCTATGTACTTTTAATGTGAATATGGATATTGACCTTTTGAGTAACCCTAGCGGGTCGCGCCCCAAACTTATGAAGAAATTGGCGGATATATATTTCGGTCGGGTTACCCAAACTGTTGAATCTACATTCCATCTTTCTCCTCGACGATGGCGTTATGGATTTCACTAAAGGAGGATCATACTTGATTGGCTTAGGGTGGCTCTCGATATCCGGATTGGGACAAACTATGAATGCCGTGGCTTATCGTTGTGTGTTGTGCTATCGATCGGTGTTCCTCTTTTCACCGCTCGTGCACCGTGTTCACTGTTCTAAGGTATTTACCGGTGACATTTATGGGATCACGCTATTTCGTGTCTGGGTATTGTTGGCATTAAACATCGGCATAACCTTGTGCGTGATGTCCTTGTTGATATTTGTTCTCGGTCCGGTATTTCACCGTAAGGAGGTAGACATTGGGCTTCATGGAGATAGGATGATCCTTGCGACCGGTGATATGTTACTTTACTCTTGGGATATTGGGCGTGATGTATGTGTTGATCTTACGATCGCCGCCTCGACGCAATCTGGGATGACCGATTTTATGCGGTGTGCAGTTATTGATGCCGCACAACGTAAACGTGTCAAGTACGATGCCAAATGTGCGGATATTGGATATGGGTTTCTCCCTTTTCTTTTTCTTCTTTTGGGGAACTTGAGAAGGATGCAAGAACCTTACTTCAACAGATTCGACGATTCTCTATGACTCAAGACGTTGGAGCGCGTGTTGCGGTTCATATTTTAATAGGATTGGTTTTGCTATTGCTAGAGGTGTGGGGGCCAGTTGGTTTCTCGCTTCCCACTAATTTCTTTGTAAAATCCTATGAGTTTTAATAAAGTGATGATTTATAATTAAAAAATAATAATAATAATAATAATAATAATAATAATAATAATAATAATAATAATAATAATAATAATAATAATAATAATAATAATAATAATAATAATAATAATAATAATAATAATAATAATAATAATAATAATAATAATAACATTTTCTTACCACTATAAATACCCAACTAAAACAACATTTTTTTTCACACTTCCACTACTCAATCCTCTCAATCTTCAATCTTTCATTCACTGGAAAAAAAAATGTCGGGAGGCAACAATGATACATTCTTCAATCTTCTCGGTGGTGGGTGGAATACCTCAAACCCGGTTTCATCATCAAACCCGAACGCGGGTTCATCTTCAAACCCCAACTTGTCTTTTCCCAACCCACTAGGCTTGTCGAGTCAAGAAATGTGGCAACAACATCAACAATATCTGTATTGGCAACAAAGCCAACAAAGCACCTTAAACTCAAACTTTCAAAATCTACAACATTCACAAACTGAAACACATGATGTTCCTAAGACACCCACGTCTCCTCCAAAAAAATCCAAAGGTCGTGTTAAACGAAAGTCAAAAAAATCCAAAGACCCCGAGCCCGAACCAATTGATGATGATGAAGAAGAATTCGCTACTGGGCGTTGGACTCCAGCAGAGGAAGAATTACTTGCCAGGTGTTACATAGCTGTTACGGAGGATCCGAAAGTTGGGCGTGCACAATCCAAAGATACGTTTTGGTATCGGGTCACAAATGAGTTCAATAGACTCAACTTTCAACGGCGCAACAAGGATATGATGTCAAGCAAGTGGAAAACGTTGAACCAATGTTGCACAAAGTTCAACTCTTTTTACAAACGTGCGCAACGGGAACAGCGAAGCGGGGAAAGTGAGATGGATGTGCTAAAACGGGCAAAGCAATGGCATCGTGAAGAAACCAAAGAAGCACCGTTTGCCCTCGATGACGCTTGGGAGGTTTTGCGTCATTCTAAGAAATGGGACACGCCGGAACTGGTTGATTTAACCGGCGATGTCCCAAGCCAAACAAACGAGGCTTTGTTTAGTCATGATGAACAACCGCATCCCATGGGAAAGAAATGTGCTTCCAAGAAAGCAAGATCCGAGAGCACGACAAGTACTAGGGGAGCGAGCACGGGAGGAATAAGCTCGTCAATTTATTTCACTGAAACTATGGCAAACGAGTATCGTATCAAACGTGAAACTGCCGCAGCGGCGTGTCGGGCCCAACAAATCAAAGATGAAACAATAACAAGGTTGGAAGAGATAAAGTTTTTGATGGTTGATACTGAAGGCAAAGATCCAGATGTCGTGGCTTGGATCAATGACGAAAAAGAACGAATCAAAATAAAATATAACTTGCAATCTCGTCTCTAGATTGTATTCTCATCATTTTCTTTATGTTGTAACGTTTAATTTGCAGTTTGTTTTTTTTATTCCGTTGTATTCTCATCAATTCCTTTATGTTGTAACGTTTAATTTGTAGTTTGTTTTTTTTATTTCGTTAAAACTTTTTTTTTTTTTCGTATTGTATTATGTTTTCAAATTTAATGATATGTTTAGTTTAATAAATGAAGTGTTTGTTTTAGTTTAGGGGTTGAAATTGAAAATATGAAATGTTAAAGTTTAACTTGGGATATTATTGTTGTGGGTGTTTTTTTGGGGATGTTAAGGTGAAATGTTAAAGTTGATGTAACGCTGACGTGGCAGATGTTAAAGTTTAACTTGTGTTATTGATGGAGATGCTCTAACAAATCATGTGATAAGATTAGTGGTAATAAGACTAGTTTTAATAGTCAATTTATCCATCTTTTTTAAGTCAACATCACATCACTATTTAGCACATCATTACCATATAACTTTTCAGCTTTAATGGTTATCACTTTTATCACTATCAAACTCTTTTTTTTAACAAATTTAAATATAAATTAAATTAAACTTTATTCATAATTAAAAACATTACATTAGAAATTAAAAACATCATAAATATTAAAAACTCAAATTGAACTTTACGAGAAATGTATTTGACCAAATTGGCACGAATATTTTGATGCACTTGTGACGAGTTGATTTGTCTGATAACTTGTAGCGTTTGTTCATGGGTTCATACGAGGTCTTCTGGTTGATGTGCTTCCTCCGGATACCAATAAGGAGACCATGTCTTCCTTTTGTGTTTTTGAATCATTGTGTGTAATATGATGCATGTATACATCATATTCCATATTCTTTCCAAACGCATCGCTCGTCCGGGATTGGCTAATATAGCCTATTTTTTCTTGAGAACACCAAACACTCATTCCATATCTTTCATTTCTACTTCATGCATTCGCTTATGGTCATCGTCGTCTGGATTTAAAATCGACTTAACAAGTGTCACCTATTCGAGATATCTCCCGTCAACAAAATCATATCTCCATTTGTAGTATACGCCTTAAGCCACAAATGGAACCTCTGGTTCTTTTTCGTCTTTAAGGTCGTTAAATATAAGCAATTAATGTATAACGTTGATGTCGTTGTTCTCCTCAAGAACACCAAAGAAAGCATGTGATATCCATAAGTCTTGTGACATAACAACTTCTAACAAAATGAATGGATTTGAACCTTGTTCACGTCTACATAATTTTCCTTTACATGCATTCGGATAACCATACCACTCCCAATCAGTACAATTAAGGATTCTTAACGTCCCTGAAAACTGGAGCTATTCTTCATGAAACTGATATAGCTTTTCAACCTTAGTCTAAGTAGGTTTTTGCAAAACCTCTGCTCCATAAATTTCCATAATAGAATTACAAAAATAATCAAGAGAGTCATGGAAGTTGATGTGTCAACGAATCGCGAAGGTGCACTTCTTCAATGTCGAAATGCATTCTGTTAATACAAATAAGCCGTAAAACGTTTATTACAATTATGTAAAATCATTTTAACGAAACAAATAAAATACGTAAATAGTTTGAGCCAATAGTTTACTAACACACTTACACTTTCATATAAAACACTAAACAAGTAATAATGTTTACATGGTATAGAAATGCATATGTATAACAACTAGTGTTTACATAATATGGATATGTACTTATATATACTTAGTATATATTATAATGGGTAATGTAAATGGGTAAAAATCTAAGTAGTTGACCCATTGACTTAATACATTGAATGTAGTTGGGTAAATGACCCATACCCATGGAGCTTGATACATAACCTACGACCCATTGCATGACATCATGCATGAAGTCATAGTTGGGTATTATCCATGGATCATGACCCAAGACCCATGACCCAATGTCTAGATACATTGCACCTTGGAGAGTGCTCAAGGCTCATATCCATGACCCATGACCCATGATCCATGATCCATGACCCATAACCCAAATAGGAGGAGCGTCGTACGGATCCCCCAGTTTACACTAGACGGATCCCTCATATAAGGGATCCGTGGGATCCGAGGAACAGTAGGCAGTTTTTACCTATAAATAGTGAGCCATTTCTTTGTTGTAACTCACCCCTTTTACACATACTTTCTCTTAGTATTTTAAACTCTCTAACCTCATATCCAAAGGATCTCTCTATGTGGTTTTGTGTTTGTGTGATTCTCTAGGTTCCTCTTAAAGGCGAGATCACCACCTCTTGAAGTCGAGCAAGCTCAAGTCCATGGGTTGCCAAGCTTCGTCATCATCAAGACTACTGAAGTGATCTTGTTGATAGTCTTTTCTCCCTCCTAGAAGTTTTGTGATGAAGGCATTAGTGAAAGGTGCTGAAGGTCCGTGTCAAAGGCATTAGTGAAAGGTGCCGAAAGATCGCGTCAAATGCGTTAGTGAAAGGTGCCGAAAGATCTTGTCAAAGGCATTAGTGAAAGGTGCCGAAGGTCCGTATCGAAGGCATTAGTGAAAGGTGCCGAAGGTCCGTGTCGAAGGCATTAGTGAAAGGTGCCGAAGGTCCGTGTCGAAGGTATTAGTGAAAGGTGCCAAATAGTCAAGACAAAGGCATTAGTAAAAGGTGCCAAGGAGTCGTGTCAAAGGCATTAGTGAAAGGTGCCTAGGACGTGCAATCGATATGGTGCATCAATGTACAACATAGATAGTTTGAGTACAAGGATATTGATATCCTTGATGATGTTGTAATAAAGAGTGTATCTCCTTTGGGATAGGTGTTGAGTAGTGTTGGGTAGTAGTTCCTCCTTTGTAATAGAACTCAGTATCTAGCCTTGTACCGGATAAAGTGTAGGAGACGTTGTGATAGGTTTGGTTCTACCCCGTGGAAGAACTCGGTAGCTAGCCTTGTACCGGATAAAGTATAGGCGACTGATAACATCAAATTAGCCTGATATTTTATATATCAAATTCCCGTGTTTATGGCCTCATTTGCATTAATATGGTACTTAATTCTTTCATATTTGCATTTCAGGATAAATGAGGCGTTGGAGCGGAAAAGAAGTGATAAAAGGCCAAGTATATATTTTGAAGATTGACTTACGATGGCCACTGGATTTTATGTGAAGATTACGCCGTAACTAGCTAATAAGGTTACGGCGTAAATATGAGCTTTGAAGGATACGGCGTAACCAATTCTTATGGTTACGTCGTAATTATTATCTTGAAGGTTACGGTAACATGGCAATTTAGTTCTGTTGTAGAGATTATTTCGAGGGATAAGTATGAGATGAAGAAGGATTACGGCGTAACTCGGATAATTAGTTACGTAGTAATTAATTACTTGGGCGCAAAGTTTCGACGTCCGAGGATTTGAAGCGGCAAGTTAATATTTATTTTATTCGCTCGAGGACCAAGTATAAATATATCAAGAACGACGAGGGGCTGAAACCGTAAGTATTATTAAGGCTTTTGGATTTAATTTGAATCAACGCGCTACTTCAGGGGCCAAAAGTAACATCTAGTACAAATAAGTTTCAAGATTTAGAATGGATGACAAACTACGAAGTATGATATTTACGGCGTAATTACATTTGTAGTTACGGCCTAACTTTAGTTACGACGTAACTAATAAATTTAGTTACGCCGTAACCATGTCGGGGCCTATAAATACAGCCCTAAATCTACATTTTTGAGTATCTCTCTTCACCCTCTCCTAGGGGTCGATTAGGCACCACTCTGTGGTATTTTCCACCGTCCGCCGGTTTGAAGGAAGAATTCACTGCAATCATCATCATTATTAGCTCTACATCAAGTAATTTGTATCAAACATTATGTTCAATTCAATTCATGATTTATTCATTATTGTTGGGCGTAACTCGGATAATTAGTTATGCCTTAATTAACTACTTGGGCTCAAAGTTTCGAGGTCCAGGGATTTGAAGCGGCAAGTTAATATTTATTTTATTCACTTCGAGGACCAAGTATAAATATATCAAGAACGACGAGGGGCTGAAACCGTAAATATTATTAAGGATTTTGGATTTAATTTGAATCAACGCGCTACTTCAGGGGCCAAAAGTAACATCTAGTACAAATAAGTTTCAAGATTTAGAATGGATGACAAAAACTACGAAGTATGATATTTACGGCGTAACTTTAGTTACGACGTAACTAATAAATTTAGTTACGCCGTAACCATGTCGGGGCCTATAAATACAGCCCTAAATCTACATTTTTGAGTATCTCTCTTCACCCCTCTCCTAGGGGTCAATTAGGGCACCACTCCAGGGTATTTTCCAGCAGTCCGAAGCTAGTTTTGAAAGAAGAATTCACTCGCAATCATCATCATTATTAACTCTACATCAAGTAATTTGTATCAAACATTATGTTCAATTCAATTCATGATTTATTCATTATTGTTGGTATGATTTACTATATGTTTGGCTAAGCACCCTGGTGCTGGCCTAGTTATGATTCCTTAATTGTTTTGTTTACATTTATATTACTTCGGTATAATTATTTCTAAGTGTATGCATGCATAGTTTATTGGTAGCCACCATTGGTTTGGTAGTTTTGAATGGCGGTGAGGCCAATTGCCTAGGAGATATGACCAACCCACCCTAGGTGAGCGGACCGAGACGGAAGGGTAAGATATGACCAACCACGACCCTTTCTACTTGTGTGATTTGACCAACCGATCACCTATCGTTTGGATGAACTTAAGAATTAGGGGTGCGTGTCTAAGTTCCTAACGGACGGGCATTCACTATTATAAATCTAGCATGTAGCGGTACTTAATGACTTGGCTTAGGGACCGGGAACAACAGGACTTATGATGGTCTACTGATTTCTCTGTGGTGGCATCTTTGGCGATAGGTTAGGCGAATTGACCAAATGTTGTCCTCTCAACTTTGACCCCACACAAGTAATTGAAGTAATTAGACGTAGACATTACTAGCTAGGATGAATAACTAGGTTAGCACCACTCTCCTTCTCTTGCCTTTATCTGCTTTCCTTTATTTCCTTATTTTATTAGTTATTTTTATTATTTCAATCTCATAGCAATTAAAATCGTGACATAGACTTAAGTTAATTTCCAATCCACGTAGCTCTTGGGACGACCTCGGTTTTACCGAATACTACACTACACACGACCGGTACACAGCCCGTTAGTGCATTAGGGTAGACCATAGGTATAACGAGACTTAATAAATATTAAAACCTGGTCAGTAAAACCTGCATCAGCGACGTTGTGATAGGTTTGGTTCTACCTCGTGGAAGAACCCGGTGTCTAGCCTTATACCGGATAAAGAGTAGGCGACGTTGTGAAGGCTTCTCCGCCACAAGGAGTTTGTGTTTTGTAGTGATTACGAACTCTCGAGTAGGTGACACGGGGAGTGGAGTAGGGTAAGGAAGGTGTCCTTGTAGCCGAACCACTACAAATACTCACGTCGTGGTTTTGTGCTTATTCCTCTTTATCTTTGTATTGTTCATTTATATGCTTATCTATCAACATCCAACACACACATCTAATAGATTGACATAAGTCGATCTAAATAGTTTAAAATGAAGTTTTAATCGGTAAAACTATTCAACCCCCCTTCTAGTTTTACACAATTGGTACCAGAGCTTCGTTACCAAGTTTCTTAAGAGTATATTGTACTTTTAAAACTTGATGCGATCCGTGTATGATTGAAAACTGCAAAGAAATAAATTTCTTAAAAACAAAAGGTCACATTTTAAAAATCGTCATATTTTATAATGTTGGATAATGATAGATCTTTCTAATATTTTCCTTGTTGAGAATTATCCATACTAGGATTTGGGCATCCTAAAAGATCATAAAGAATTCCGCTTCAATATTTCTTTTTCTTAAAAAGAATATATATAGCAAAGGATTTGGGCATCCTAAAAGATCATGAAGAATTTCGCATCGATATTTCTTTTCTTAAAAAGAATACATAAAGCAAAGATATGCTCTTTAATAACTTACTTACAAATAAATTATTATTGTATAATTTCTGGCTTAATTAATAATATCATTTCGTATAAACATGTTAAGATTGGTAGACTCAATACGTTTACTTAAAAACTCACTAAAGTTGTTATCTATATTGAACTCATCATCAAGAATAGTATTCTTCGTTGATCTCTATAGACAAAACAACAAGCTAGTGGTAATGATATCTTGGCTATTCGAGAGCCTTGGTCATCACTTTTCACATAAGGTTGTTGACATTTCATCTATGTCAATGGTGTCCATGTGAAACTCTTCATATCATGATAAAATAATATTTTATCATAATTCTTAAAACTTCCCAAAAATTATGATTTACTCATAAAAAGGGAACCTCGTCAAATAGGACAAGTAAAACACGTCAAAACCCCAAACCATAAGTTATGGAGCAAAAACACCAACTTTACCCAAGAATTAGAACTCCTAAATCAAAATTATCAAAGTTCAGTTAAACTGTTAACTGCTGATATGCCGGATCCCTGAGTTTAAACTAGCTGGATCCCTCATTCAAGGGATCCGTGAGAACCGGCACATCAGAAGACAGATTAAGTAATATATGATCACTGTGGAGTTCTATTCCTCACTTTACTCTCTCAACTCACGAACATAAAACCTAATTTATGATAAGGTTTTAAAAGGTACCATTTTGAGGGGTCGTTTAAGTCCTTATTTGATCACTTTTGTATCCGTTATTGCTTAATATCGTTCCTTTTCACTTTTTAGGTCTCTTGAAGGCAAAATGCTGGAATGGCACTTATTTGGACGAAAAGGCGCGAATATATGAAGAAAATGGCCAAAGTCAAAATCGAGACACTCAAAGTCACGAAAATAGAAGCGACGGCGTCGGTGTTAATTGCGACGCCGTCCGAGGATTTTTGTGACGGGACGAACCCAAAACTCTTATTTTCAAGTGACGACGCCCGCCAGTAAAAGAGTAGGCCGTCGCTACTCGGACGGCCTAGATGCAATCCGACGACGCCGGAAGTCAAGAGGACGGCCACGGACATAAGGTGACGCCGTCGCAAGGTTAACGCGCCAAGACGAAACCCTAATGAGCGGCGACACGACGGCGCCACGAAACATAAGGTGACGCCGTCGCAAATGTAATCTTATATATAGAATCCGAATTTTTCGCTTTTAGAGAGTCTTTTGGAGTGAAAACCTAAAACCGAACTTAAGGTGTCTTGTACAAGATTTTAGGGTTTTAAACCCTATCTTACATCAAGATAAGTATTTACTTCATTAATTCAATTATGTCTTTGATTATTTGTGTGTATGCTTGCATGTTCTCCATGTCCGGCTAATTTATTTGTGTGTTTGCTTAGGAAGTATGAAACTTAATTATTAAATATTGATTGGTTGTTTCTTGTCTTAGTTGATCAATGATCTAGTAATGCGATAGGTCATTCGTTGTGTACTTAATGCTTGATTCATCTTTGTGAACCTTAGAATATGATTACCTGAGTAGTTGTAGGCTAAATTATCCAAAGAGTGCCTTAGAGTAAGAGTTTATCATCCCTAGTGGGTTTTGTAGACGATACCCTTTGGTAAGTTCAAAGAGTTAGGGAGAAACGCATACCCTACAACTTTAGACACACAACGCAACTAAGAATAAGGACGTGACAATTCAACCATCAATAGGAGATAATTAAGGAGTAGTACAACCTAAGTAAACACATCTTTAAACTATCATACGAGCACACATTAATTAGACATAGACTCCCACAACCTTAGTTTAGATAATTAGATAATAGTAGAATAATCGGTAGAAATACAAAAACCCCCCAAATCCAATACCCGAGATTCGTACCTTTCCATTTCATAAAATATAAAAATACAAAAATAATCTTCCTCAACCTTAACCTTAGCGTAGTAACTTCTTACTAGCATTCCTATTCCCCAGAGAACGATATCAATACCCGTGACTTACCCTAATTACTACACTACAACGATTAGGTTCACTCGCCTAGGGTGTTATAAAACTTGCTCAAGAAAAGGAAGTTTCCTTGACCCCAACGACGCGCAGTAGCGTTATCAAGTTTTTGGCGCCGATGTCGGGAATAGAATAGCTAGTTAGTAGTCCACTCGCTTAGGTTCTTTGCTTGATTCTTATCAAGTAAATTTTTCTCATCTTTAGCTTTCTCTTAGTCTATCCCCTTCTTCGTGACCTTTGTTCGTAATCTTATCACTTTTCATCATGGAGGATGATAACCAACCACCACCGATAACCAACAACCAAACAACGCTCACCACCAAACAAATACCCACCGCTTGACCCACCTCCGCTAACCAACTTCGAGCCCGTATCATGAGTGAGATTGGAGAGCTTAGGAAATTAAATATGATAATTGAGAATACACTGAGGAAGCCCTTAAGAATCGATCAACCTCTAGATAGTGATTCGACTACAAGTGATTCGGATGATGATCTAGAAGAAGGAGATTACAAGATGTTAGAAATTATGGAGGGTAGTAAGGAGAAGGAGAACTTAGGAAGTACTTTGATTTATACCCTAAAAGGAAAGAAACCGCTTATCACCATAATGTGGTTAATTTTCCAAGACCACCTTCGAGACTCAGATAAGGAGGGGAAACCCTAAAAACATCAAAATACCGTGTATGATTGAATACTTATACAGGATCACACCTACATTGATTATAAGGCACCCATGAATATAATGTCTAGGCTCTATTACAATTGGATCATGAGCAAAAGCTAGAGCCTATGAGGACCCCTTCGCCCTAGGAAAGCAAGTAACTATGTGGGGAGGGTTAAGGATTGCACGTGTTCATAGGTAACTTCACATATTGGTGTGATTTCATGATTCGGAAAATGTCAAAGGAATCATTGATGGGTTTTAGGAGACGTGATACTTGGGAAACCATTTATGAAGAGTCTAAGATGGTGTATGATAAAGAGAAAGGGATAATCGAGTTCTCAAATGAAGCCGAAAGTGTTAAATATATAATGCCCCATAAAAATAAGAATTATAAGGGCATGGATGATTTAGATGTAGATAACATTCCGGCATTCAAGTAGGTTGGAAAACAAAGTCTACTACACCGCTTGTCTTGAACTAGGGCCCGAATATATTCGTGATGAAAGAAGAGTTAAGGAGATCGAATGGGCCTCTAAGATTAAGAAAACGAGAGCACGACTATGAGTCTAGCTACAAGACTCTTAAATAAAGAAAAGCGCTTCGTGGAGGCAACCCATGCTTAATTGTTTGCTTGTTAGTGTCATATATCTTTTATTAATTGTTTATCCTCATGTTTAAATTTGTAAAATGCTTTATTTTGTTTTTAACCTCGTCTTAATTGCATATAAAGGTATTTTACATAAGGGATAAGTGTAGGAGGATTACACACGCCAAAAGAAACGTAAACATGAGAATAACAATTAACTAAAAGATAATTATGTTTGTTTGTTCGAGTCAAATGCTTGTATCGAGTCATAATGGATGTTTTTGCGTAAATTTTTCCGATTCTAAAGATGTAAATTTTCCGAATTTTTTCGAAAATCGCACCGCTTTTTGTCGGGATAACTTGACGTCGGCCGAGAAGGAGTAAAACATCGATTACTTTTTCTCGTTTTCTCGAGCTACTTATAAATTTTGGAATTTTCCGGTCTTAATTTTCTTAGAAATTCAGAAACATCCATTCCACAAGCATTATATCCTAGTTTAAATCGAGTCTTATATATATTATTACCGCGATTTTACGCCAAGGTTTCGTTTGTTTTCTTCAAGTGTGCGAGTTTAGTTTGTCAAGAAGAAGTTACATAAGATTGGAAGGAGCTTTTCACGCAATAATTCTTCTTGAAAAGGATTTAACCACCACTTTACACGGATCCTACCGAGCTAATCGGGAGTACTAGTTTCTTTCGCTTTTATTACCTTCTTTTATCATAACTTTGATACTTTCGGGAACATTGGGGACAATGTTCGGTTTAAGTGTAGGGAGGAAAATAAACGGAACTTTGAAACTATGCTTATCCTCGACTATTTGCTTTGTCCAAATGTGATTGTGTAATAAACCATGAGAAAATGTCAGTTAGGGTAATTTTGGCACCAAATTTAAAATTTTTCAGGACATATAGGAGTGGGCCATTAGTCTTAACAAAAGCGTCTCATGGATAGGAAGTTGCATGACTAGCACAAATAAACCCTTTACCACCCAAATTCCACCAAAATGTGAGGATCGCCCTTAGATTAGTAGGAATTAAAAGCATTCATCTTCAATGCTTAGAGTGTGAACCGGTAGTATATTAGATTCTAGAACTTGTTTTGTGATGCATTCCGAGATCGCAAGTGAGACTACACTTGTGTAGTTAGAAATAACTAAATGATAAGAGGCATTAGGATAACCCTTGTTTGATACCGTAATATAATTACTTCTTCCATATCGGTTGAGTAATTCCCCACACCTTTTGCGTTGTACTCATCTTTAGTACACGATACCCCTAGTTAACCCTCGAGCCTATCCTTTTCGCGGTTCTCGTGATGTTTCGGTTTTTCCGAATATCAATGAAGAGCATTGTTTACACCCCACCCCAAATATACACCCAAATCGCCTTAGCCTACCCCTTATGCACTCACTTTTAGTGCAAATGTTTGTTATCACCCCAAACCCTTAGTTCAATTATCTAGTTGCTTGCATAAGTTGCTAAGTCGAGTCATATCCTTTGTATACAGCTTTTGGGACGATTGGGATTCATGGGAAAAGTTAAAGTTTATGAAATGACGAGAAGGGAACGTTAAATTCAAATTCCCTTTGTTTGCATAATAATGTACACCAAGTGTTTTGATCTTTTCAATTCGGGTCAAATTAGTATTAGAGTAATAAAAACTCAAGTGTAGGGATATACCTATAAATCCCTAGTATTTTGATATTATCATAGAGGATGGTAGAGTAAAAGTGTATGAAAAAAAAAAAAAAAAAAAAAAAAAAAAAAAAAAAATAGAAAAGAGAAAAAAAAAATATATATAGAGTAAAAAAAAAAACGGGATACCATCCTACATTTATCCTTTAAATTTATGTTTGTTTATTTCCGTTACCTAGAGTTTTAGAGTGTCGAGTCTTGGCTTAGCAACGCCATTCTTCGTATGCATTTAACATAAAGATTTTTGACTTGCCACCACTAAATAGCCTATCCCACCAAACCCTTGTTTCCTTACCGTAAGCCTAACGTTACAACCCTTTAAAAGACCTCTTTGATAGTCTTTCCTAGGTACTTACGCCAAAGCGATGGAGGTTTGATCTATTCTCAAGCCTATGGTAATCTATGTACTAGGACCGGTTAATGAATGTTTATCTTCCATTTCCTATTTGTTATGTTTCATATATACACCCGAGAGAGATGTGAGTATCCAAACACCCCATGTGAGGTGCTAGTATGTAATTCCGTGTTTGTTATGACTTTTATGGGCTTATATGTGTTGTGGACCGTTTTGAATTAATGCTTCATGACCCCTAACTTATAAATTAATTGGCTAAAAGCACATTTGCTTGAGGACAAGCAAATAACAAGTGTAGGGATATTTGATAAGGTTTTAAAAGGTACCATTTTGAGGGTCGTTTAAGTCCTTATTTGATCACTTTTGTATCCGTTATTGCTTAATATCGCTCATTTTCACTTTTAGGTCTCTTGAAGGCAAAATGCTGGAATGGCACTTATTTGGACGAAAAGGCGCGAATATATGAAGAAAATGGCCAAAGTCAAAATCGAGATACTCAAAGTCACTTTGAAAATAGAAGGCGACGGCGTCGGTGTTAATGCGGCGCCGTCCGAGGATTTTTGTGACGGACGAACCCAAAACTCTTATTTTCAAGTGACGATGTCCGCTTGTAAAGAGTAGGCCGTCGCTACTCGGACGGCCTAGATGCAATCCGACGACGTCGAAGTCAAGAGACGGCGTCACGGACATAAGGTGACGCCGTCGCAAGGTTAACGTGGCCAAGACGAAACCCTAATGGCGGCGACACGACGGCCACGAAACATAAGGTGACGCCGTCGATATGTAATCTTATATATACAATCCGAATTTTTCGCTTTAGAGAGAGTCTTTTGGGTGAAAACCTAAAACCGAACCTAAGGTGTCTTGTACAAGATTTTAGGGTTTTAAACCCTATCTTACATCAAGATAAGTATTTACTTCATTAATTCAATTATGTCTTTGATTATTTGTATGTATGCTTGCATGTTCTCCATGTCCGGCTAATTTATTTGTGTGTTTGCTTAGGAAGTATGAAACTTAATTATTAAATATTGATTGGTTGTTTCTTATCTTAGTTGATCAATGATCTAGTAATGCGATAGGTCATTCGTTGTGTACTTAATGCTTGATTCATCTTTGTGAACCTTAGAATATGATTACCTGAGTAGTTGTAGGCTAAATTATCCAAAGAGTGCCTTAGAGTAAGAGTTTATCATCCCTAGTGGGTTTTGTAGACGAGACCCTTTGGTAAGTTCAAAGAGTTAGGGAGAAACGCATACCCTACAACTTTAGACACACAACGCAACTAATAATAAGGACGTGACAATTCAACCATAAATAGGAGATAATTAAGGAGTAGTACAACCTAAGTAAACACATCTTTAAACTATCATACGAGCACACATTAATTAGACATAGACTCCCACAACCTTAGTTTAGATAATTAGATAATAGTAGAATAATCGGTAGAAATACCAAAACCCCCCAAATCCAATACCCGAGATTCGTACCTTTCCATTTCATTAAATATAAAAATACAAAAAATAATCTTCCTCAACCTTAACCTTAGCGCAGTAACTTCTTACTAGCATTCCTATTCCCCTAGAGAACGATATCAATACCCGTGGCTTACCCTAATTACTACACTACAACGATTAGGTTCACTGCCTAGGGTGTTATAAAACTTGCTCGAAGAAAAGGAAGTTTCCTTGACCCCGAACGACGCGTGTAGCGTTATCAATTTACTTTTCACAGGAGTACATATATCATCTTTTCAAAGGAAACAATCACTTGTGTAAGTATAATCTTAACTACATTGTTATTTCCATTCTTTCATTCCTACAAGTACAATTTCATCTTGAAAAATTGGGTTCAAATGGGTTTGTCACAATTTGGTATCACATTGTTTTCTAAGACAAGCTAAATCAAAGAATCAATATTGTTAATACAAATTAAACTCATTTTTGAATTCACTGAAGATGTATTGAGCAAAATTGTGATGAACCTCATTAGGATACTATTCACACAATTAACACCACATTATGGTTTTGATGTTTAGGACCAATCATGCCTAGCAATAGACAACAAGATTACCAAGACACGGTACATTACATTCCCATGTATCATAGGAAGGAAGGTTTAAACCCCGATGCTCGAAAAGTATTCAAAATGTTGGAAAAAAGATTATTCCACGAAGGTCGTGTAGTTCATTCCTCATTCATCATTGTTAATGCAAATATCGTCATTAAACGTTATTTATATTTTTGATCTTTACCTAAGTTTTGTTAACTAAAAAAGTAAATTTAATTTTTATAAAGCTTAAAGCTTGTCAAGTTTAATAGATATTAAAACAAGCTTTTTCAAACAATATCTTCATCACTCAAGCATTTACATTGAGATTAATCATATCTTAATGTAACTCTAACCAAAATGTATGATAGTAGTTTTTAGAATGTTTTAGTTTCTTAAAAACTAAACATTACTTATGTATTTGCATATTTCTAAAAATAGAAAAACAATATATGACATCATGTGATGCATCATGGAAATCATTGGAAGATTTCATTAGATATTTTGTGTAGATTTGTACTCTTCATATCTTACACAATCTTGAATAGATATGGTTGACTTTGGCAAGATCTTGATATCGTGTTGTCGGACCTCGGCGGCACAAAGGCCATAACAGGCGGAACCCTTTTAAGGGGTCCACGGTCCGTGGTGGTCTGGCGATAGTTTTAGCTATAAATAGCAAAGCCAAACCAAGTAGTTTTCATCCCTTTCTATCATACTCTCATACATATCTTCTCTCTAACCTTTCTAACTCGGTTTCATATCATATTAGTGATCTCTTTTGTAGCAAAGAAGATCAAGTCACATTCAAGCTTCAACGAAGTTGGAAGTCTTGTTTGTTTAGTGTTGTATGATCTTGTGTTGATTCATACTTCATTGTTCTACTAAACCATCATAATCTTGTGAGTGTGAGTGGTTAGTATTTTAGTCCTCAAAATACATTGTGTGTGGGAGTGGTTGTACCCTTGGAAAGAACTCGACATTTAGCTTAGTGTCGGAAATAGTGTAAGCGAAGTATAAAGGTTTCTCCACCGGTGAAAGAAGCTTGTTGACTAGTGAAGTTAAACTCTCGAGTGTGAGACTCGGGGAGTGGAGTAGGGCAAGGAGAAGGAGTCCTTGTAGACTGAACCACTATAAACAACTTGTTGCGGTTTGATCATTTCTTTCCTTATCTACTCTTTACATATTGCTTACATATTTCATTAACATGTCAAAGATAAATATCAATTGATCTTTCAATAAGATTCAAAACAAAGTTTTTAATTGGTAAACTATTCAACCCCCCTTCTAGTTTTCTACAATCATCAACACTGACATTCCCCAAGTCTTTGTAAGAATCAATTTCCAATGCCTCTTGAACATCAATGAACAAATTTTTCCGGTGTTTGTCCTAGAATTTTACAAAAGCATGAGGATCATTCAAAATGAAGATGGAACCATTTCGATAGATTTTACCATCAATGAGCACGAATTCACCTTCACTCTTGAAGAGTTTGCTAAGATACTTCGTATCCCTTGTCAAGGAGTATGCATGTACTCAAATGAATGGTCATTGGCCGATCTTAATGACATGGTGGATCATCACGAGGTATACTTCACACCCATCCCGGAAGCGGCTACGGTAAGAGCTACCGTCTTCATGGAAAGAGCCTCTCTGTCAAGAGTCACTAGGAATTCCAAGGTCATCTATAGAGATCCTTTTCAAATGGAGCTTTCGGAAATGTTCCCATTATACAAAAATGGGAACTAGTGATAAGGGAGAACGTCATTTGTTTGGTGGGAAATAAGGATCATCCCAATGCTTGACTAAGCTTCATGATCTATTGCCTTGTTACTGGGACTCATTTCAACCTCGCTTATTACATGGTTAAACGGATGGCAAGTGTGAAAAGGATAGACAAGATGGTGCTCCCCTATGCTATGCTCTTAACTCGCCTAGCCAATTTTGTATTTGCTCTATATCCATCTCCCTACTCCGGTGACCACATATTTTGCAACAAGGTCATGGTGCCCTTGTCCGATGAGAAGACTACAAGGTTTATGGTTGAAGGCAAGAGACCTCACCCACCAACGGACTCATCAGATGAAAGAGAGGGAGAAGGAAGCAACCCCATTGGCAACGTTCAACTTGACCCCCTAGCATACATTGACCAACTGCCAGATATCCCAAGCCCATCACAAGAATTTAAACAAACAAAGGAGATGTTCAAATGCTTTTCTAACTTCCCATGAAGAAGAAGAAGTAGGGGTGAAAGGTTGAAGAGTGAAGAGTAGAAGTGATGGAGTAGGAGTTTGAATGGGAGGGAAGGTAAGATCGTGGACCTTAATTTGTGAACAATGGTCTGTAAAACAACTTAAACAATATTTCTGTAGTTTAGTACGTAGCTCAAGTAGATGGCACAACATGAACTAAAACATTTTAACCTAGGGAACCCAAAAAAATGAGAATTTTACGATGGCTTGATTACAATCAATAAGTCGGTCCTGCTCATTTTGCTTACCTTCTAGTCGCCCTTACTTACTATGCGTAATATTTGTTGCTTGCATATTTGATTATTGAATGTAGAAATGATTAGGATGAGTATTTGCTAAAGAGTGCAAATTCTGCACATTTGCTGAGAAGCTACTGGTCAGCAGTAGTCGGATCCCTGAGCTATAACTTGTCGGATCCCTCGGATGAGGGAACCGTGGGATCCGGGTAAACACACAAGGAATTTTTACACTTTCACTTCAATCCAATCCTCTAGACCTTATCATACTAGCTAAACATGATACTTTAGGATCACTTAAGTCTTCCTCAAACTCAGTAGGTCTCACACTCACTCATAGCTAACATAGGATCACACTCTAGGTACTTTTGATTTATCACTTCACCTAAACTCACTATATTTCCGCTCTAATACTCACACATTGTTCCTCACATCTCAAAACACTTAGTTTACTATTTCTCTTAATTTTGACAAATTGATTTTAGTCATCTTTACCTCAAAATAGGCTTAAAACTAATTTTTCATTTCTTTTTATTTTTTTTTTTGGGATTTTCCAAATTTTTCTTTAGCCACCATCTAATCTCTAGGATCAATTGTCCTCATTTTTCATCCTCAAATCATTAGTATCATCCTTAAATACTTAATTGTACCCTCAAAAGTCTACTTTCTTACCAAAAACCTTCATTAGGCATCCTCACTCCTTATGGTTGGACATTTAAGTCCCATACCATTTAAGACATCTTAGGGAACCCAAACACACAAGACTTATAGGTTCTAGACCCTAAAAGAACATAATCACTCCACCATCTTACTGTCTGATAGATGGATCCCTAGTTTATAACTAGACGGATCCCTAAAGATAGGGAACCGTGGGATCCGTGTCTCCAGAACAGCTTATGATCAGCTTTCTCCTCTAATTCAAACTCTCTTTGGTAGTCTAAACTCTTTTACTTACCATAAAATGACTCCCTAGAATAGAACAAGACTACACTTGACCTTAGTGCATGCCAAAATTTTTAGTGGTCAAGAATTTAATTCATTAACTTAACCTCATCCTTTATAAACCAAGCATTCTTATGAGCTAAAACCACCATTCAAACCAAGTAGCTAAGACATATATTACATCCTCTCTTTCACTATGACTAAAGCATCTAGCAAGAACTCTTCAACCAAAGGTTCATCCAAAAAGAGTGCTCATATGGTTCATGAGATTTCCTCTACCGAATCATCTCCCGTAAGAAGTCCAAATGCTAGAATCCCTCCTCAACAAACTCAATCGACCAAAGCTAGAAAAACCGCTGAGATTGGAATTCGAGCTTTTGAGACGGAAAGGGCTTCATCAAGCACTAAACCAAACACACCTAGCTCTAGTAAAACACCCAAGCCTTTATTTCTATAACCTATACTACATTCCTTTACCAAACCTCTTTTCCATCCAAATCTCTACTCGTTAAAAGACTCACCACCAAGGACTTCCCATTCACCAACCTTCTCGTTAAATAGGGAACCACCTTCACCATCAAATAGTCAACCATTGGAGACAAATCACCAAGGACCCAACCATATAGAGAACTTCCCATCTCCACCACTAACTCGTGCATCGTCACCCTCATTTCTAGGGGAACCACACCCTACATCGCTCAACTCACCTTCACAAATTCCACCATCCTTTGTGGAGCCTCCTCAAAACATTCCAGCTCTTTCGTTTCCTAGTAATGACAATAATTGCTCTAATTGTCAACCACCCAAGGACTTGTTCAAGAAGTACGAAATGAGTTGCATTTCATGTTTAATCATCTCCTTGAACGATTGGACCAAATCAACAAGTCTACCCGTCCTTAGATTTCAAGCACATTGATGTTCTTTAAGTTTCCGTCACTTCTTAGAAATATTAGGATTTGTATTACATGTTTTAGTCATTCTCTTAGTTTAAGAGATATGTATATCATTTCTCGTATTTTTATTGAATGAAATTACATGTTATATGCCATATTGTCTTGTGTATATGTTCAGTACCTTAATACATAACTCAATTTGACATTTAACATCACATTTTACATCACCATTGTTGTCTTAAGTATGCAGGTAGACGGATCCCTAACTTTGGTCTACACGGATCCCTCCCAGGGAGGAACCGTGGGATCCGTGCAACAGAAACAATTTTTCTTACTAATTTGAGTCTCATTTGCAGGAAATAATGCATCATATACTTGTTTTCTAACCTTTTTTGTAGATTTTCAATATACACATGAAGACTTTGACACCCTTAGCTAGGGGGAGTTTCTTGTCAAAGCAAAACAATTGCAAAATTATTTGCAATACTTTCACATAGGATTACATTAACTACATGACGTCCTCCTTACAAAGGAGCACTTGTCAAAGGGGAGCATGCTCATCAAAAAGACGAAACCATTTGCAAACAAAAATGCAAAAACACTCGTTTAGCTTTCCTAATTACTTAACACCCTCAACAAAGGGACGCACCCGTCAATGGGGAGCTAAGACGAGAATTCATCTATTCTCTTACTCTCTACTTTTTTACTGTTCACACGTTTTTCTTAAAAACAATATGTTAGTTTCTTTTCGACGCTTTTTTGTTTTCGGCAAAAGGGGAGAAAGAGTAAAACTCAATTCAAACTTTTACAATTTTAGTTTTCCTTAAAATAATCTTATGTTTTGTCATCAACAAAAGGGAGAGTGTTAATACAAATAAGCCGTAAAAATTTATTTATATTTTACGATCTTCTAATGTTTTGTCGATAACAAACGTATAATCATTTTAACGAAACAAATAAAATACGTAAATAGTTTGAGCCAATAGTTTACTAACACACTTACACTTTCATATAAAACACTAAACAAGTAATAATGTTTACATGGTATAGAAATGCATATGTATAACAACTAGTGTTTACATAATATGAATATGTACTTATATATACTTAGTATATATTACAATGGGGGGAATTGCAAATATATCCAACCAAAACTCATAATTGCATATATATCCTTTCAAAGCCTTAAAACTATCATATATATCCAACCAAAACTCATAATTGCATATATATCCTTCCAAAGCCATAAAATTGTCATATATATCCAAATTATTATTTTAAGTACATTTAATAGAAAAAATGTCTAAAATTATAATTGATATAACGATTATTATTTTATTTTTTATTTTTTACAGTTACAAAATATTTTTTTATTGGTTTGAATTTTATTATGTCATTTGATTTATATATATAGGAGTTTACGTTTAGATGGAACGATGGATGGTGCAGTTGATATTCTTATTCAAGATTCGTCGATAACGAACACGGTTGAGTAGCCGAACATGGTTGCCATTTATTTTCTTAAAAAATGGTTTAAGAATATTTTGTAATTGTTAAAAATTAATAATTTAATAAGTATAAGGGTATAATCGTTATCTATACTACTATATAAAGAGTTTAGGACTTTCTAAATAAGGAAGTCTTAAAAATTTTAAGACCAACAACATTACTATAAAAGGAAATTTAAGTAGCTTGTTAAATACACACATATAAAAGTAACATCTAAAAAAATTAATTGTCTTAAATTCATAAACTTGTAAAACCTATAAAATTAATTGTCTTTAACCATCATCTATAACAATTTCATATCCGCACCTCACCACCCTCCAGACCTCAGCTTCTACCAAAATCGCATTTCGATTCGGTTTTGGTTTTAGCCAAAAACCGACTCAAACCAAACCGTGCACACCTCTACATAAATTCATTATTACAAAAAACATGTAATCGAAATATATCGTTCATCAAAAAATTAATTAGAGTACCGCCCATAACGCTAGCGGTACCCTTCTAGTTTTATATATGTTAAAAAATCGTTATTTTATATATCAATTATAGTTATTTGACATGTTTAAGGGCATAATCGTTATTTTATATATCAATTATAATTGATATATAAAATAACGATTATCCTTATACTTATTAAAATTATTATTTTTTATTTATTATAAATTTTTTAACAATTATAAAATTTCCTTAAACTATTTTTTAAGAAAAGAAAGAGCAACAATGTTCGACGACTCAACCATGTTCGTTATCGACGAATATTGAATAAGAATATCAACTGCGCCATCTATCGTTCCATCTAAACGTAAACTCCTATATATATATATATAGATCAAATGACATAATAAAATTCAAACCAATAAAAAGATATTTTGTAATATAAAAAAAATAATAATAATAATAAAATGTTATAATCGTTATTTTATATATCAATTATAATTATTAGACATTTTTTCTATTAAATATATATTTAAAAGAATCATTTGGATATATATGACAATTTTAAGGCTTTGGAAGGAGATATATGCATTATGAGTTTTAGTTTGATATATATATGACAATTTTAAGAACTTTGAAAGGATATATATATACGATTATGAGGTTTTGGAGGATATACATGCAATTCCCCCATATATATATATATATATATATATATATATATATATATATATATATATATATATATATATATATATATATATATATATATATATATATATATATATATAGAGGTTGGATCAAATAGAAAGTGTGTAAAGATAAAAGGATAAAAGGGTTGAAAATGTAACATTTAACAATGATGTATTAAGGGCATTATAGGTTTTTAACCTTCTTTTACTCCATATCTTTTATTAATTAATATAAAACATATATTTCAGATCCCACTAAAATCACATTACCACTCGAATCTCTCCACCATTCTCTCTGATCAATAAAATTCATCATAAATCAAATGCCTTATTCTTTAATGATTTCTTAATCGTGTAATATTTTATCTCTACAAGATCTATACAATATTTCAAAATGAGGTGGTTCATCATATTCACTTCAATCTTTTCTTCGAAGTTACTTCAGTGCCAACGTCAAGCACTCAATACTCTTTTTCGGTATCATTTTTTTTATTTCGGTAAGTGATGAACAACCATTCTTAATGACATTTCATCTTTTAATTCACTGGTTTTCCCACCACCTCTGAACACAAGAAGATTTTGTCATGGTGTTTTCCATCTCGTCGGCCTAGGTCCACAATGTTTTTTCGCCTTTCGGCAAGCAGATCTCACTCATTCAACCACCGATCTGGATCTCGATAAGGTAATTTGTATTATTGATTTCAAAGCTCTACATGTCAGCTTCTTCCATTTAAGAGGTGTTCGCCCCTTTATCCATGTGGTTTGAACTGGATTTTTGTCAAAAGATGTTTCGTTGTTCAAGTGGTATATTTTCTGGTTGTACATCGTAAGTTTCGTTATTGCTTATGTCCGAGTTGAGGCTTTCAAGTAGTCCATTCAAGGTAAGTCAAGGCCCTTTCGGATCTTATTATCATAATCTAAGGCAAGCAACACCAAAGATTATCCAAGCTATATATGTGTGTGTTCAAAAGCAAGCAACACCAACGATTCAAGTGGATGAGCAACATCAAATTTTTAGTTCAAGTGCAAGGAAAATATCAAAGATCTAAGTTTAAGCAAGATCGATTCAAGCTTATTTCAATTTCACAAGTTTGCTTTCAATAGATTCACTAGTGTAATTTAGATCTTAATCAATATATTTCTTGTTTTTTGTTAAAAAAACTAAAAGAGATGCATTGATTTTTTTAATAAAATTGTATCATGTATATATCGTATACTTGTACACGAAGACGCGTCATGCAATTGCGAATATATTACTGTAATGACTTCATGTATCAACTATGTATTCTTTAATATTTTCTCGTGTATGTCTTGTTCGTTTTTTGTATTTTTGTGACGTTGTTTTTCCATATTTTTATTTACAAACAAAGTTTTATGACACACATCGTGATGCATTTCGAATGAGATACTACGTTTTTTTGACACATTATTAAAGACACACAGTCTTTTGATACATTCTTTTAATGATACTATTTTCTTACACACTAACATTTTTTTTTGACACACGTAGTTTCATTATATATATCAAGTGACCCGCTACTATTTTTACACACTAGATTTCATGATATATTAAAGTGACACAATAAGTTTTTTGACACACTTAATTTCATGCTTTATGTTTCAACTGACACATAGAGTTTCTTGCCAAAATTTTCTTTTTTTGACACACTTGATTTCATTCATGATACGATTTCAAGTGAAACACTAAGTTCTTGACACATTATTTTCTTTCACATTTTTATTGATACATTAAGTTTTTTTCTACACATAATTTCATTAAACATATTAAGCGACAAGTTAATTTTTTTGACACACATTTTATGTTATATTTTAAGTTACACACTAAATTTTTTTGGCACATTTAATTTTTTGATACATTTCGAGTGACACACTAAATTTCTTGACACACTTGATTTCATGATATAATTTAAGTGACACATAAAATTTCTTGCCACACAAAGTTGTGTGTCAATATCATATATTTTTTCCATCAATTTAGTTTTAGCTATGTGCTCCGGTCATACTACCTATGTGTCATAAATGACAATTGATTTATCAAGCTCTTAATATGCGTCTCACTTTTATTTTTTAAGTAAAAAATTGATATCTCCAAATGTTTACTTTAATTGTAAAAATGATGCATCATAATGTAATCTACGTTACAAGTTACATTGAATAAATTGAAATGTAAACTTAAATTAGCATAATGTCTATTAAATGCTCATAGTGGAAACTTATAAAGACTTTAATACCCTTATGACCAACAAAGAAGTTACACTATGCACCTTCAATTTTAAATTATCTTAAACATTACCTTACTAGATCTAGCCACTCATTTAATAGATTGCATGGTTGAGATCACTTCCTATCCTTTTTACCCAAATACTCTTTTACAATAACCATACTCTATATATATATATATATATATATATATATATATATATATATATATATATATATATATATATATATATATATATATATATATATATATGATCATTTAAAAGTTGATCCCAAGAGAAAGTGAAGAATCTCAACTCGCACCCCCGCCCCCCCCCCCGCCTTGGAAAAAATCTGCAAAAAATTTTTTCTGGGCCAAAAATTTTTTTGGGCCAAAATTTCGCCAAATTTTTATAAGCGTGATGCACTTTTTATTTTGGTGCATCACGGTTATAAATAATTATAACTATGATGCACCAAATTTTATAAGCGAGATGCACCCAACGATTGCTACCTAATATGCTTCAATAACATTGCAATAACTTAGTATACTATGCTCTTTAAGGGCATTAGTTGTACAACGAGAGCAGAGCTATGGTAGCCATGGTAGCGTCGCGTGCTTTGTCATTGGGATAACTCTAGTGCATATATTAACAATCGTGAATTGATGATAAGTAAGTTAACCATGTGATTAATAAAATGACTCTGAAACATGTTAGGATAATTGATTTCATTGTATATTTAACCATGTGATTAATAAAATAAGTGTGTTGAATCAGTTGAAAAATCTCTCTTTTATACACAAAGGTTGACGGTTCTAATTCAAAACTTTTTATGGAATAAGTTAATAACATATGCGATCCGATGCACCTTTTTATTTTGGTGAATCATGCTTAAAAAGTAGTTATAACTACGATGCACCAACTTTATAAGCGAGATGCGAAGAAAAAAAGGTGCATCGAGTTATAAATTTTATGGAAAAAATTGCCTCAAAAAAAATTTTGCTTGATTTTTTTTTTTTTTTTTTTTGGGCGGGGTGGGTGGGGTGGTTTTCAAAATTTACCTCAAGTTTGAGATGTTTCAAATTAGACCCTATAGTTTTTTTTTCACTTTTCTCTAATTACACTTTTCTCTAGAACCGCACTATATATATATATATATATATATATATATATATATATATATATATATATATATATATATATATATATATATATATATATATATATATATATATATATATATATTGAACGGCGGATAGCATAAGACTAGCAAAAGCTAGAAGGAAGATTACATAGTTATTATACTAGCTATAGGGTTTTGTAACCAACCTATCCAACTAACTTTACAATTAGGATTTCTAGAAGAAAACCACAAAAAAGATTGAGAAACAATGAAATCCCAAAGAGTAACCTTCTTAAGGGGGGATTAGAGAAGATTAGCTTATTTCGAAAACACCAAATAGCCCACATAAGAGTCCCCCCCACGCCTTCAAGAACCGACCGAATTTTAGAAGCAAGATGAGCGTCGTCAAGCCAATCATACCATTCCGAAATGTTAAAGCAAAGAGGAAAATCCAACTCCCACCACTTAGCCAAAAGAGACCAAAGATCTCTTACCATCTCGCAATTGAAGAAAATGTTTCGACATCAATTTGGCACATAAGACATGATAAAGAGTTGACCACAATGCCTTTCCGATCTAAGTTCACTCTAGACGGGAGTTTGTAAGATATAGGATTTCACAAACACATTAAACCATAACCATAAGAGGCGTTCAAGTATGTTTAGAGAGAAAGTTCTAGAGAGAAAGGGAAGAGAGTTGGGAACTATGTGAAACAAAGAAAATTGTATTGAAAGCTCCAACCCTCACCTTGGGAGGTGAGGGTATTTATAGTTTCTTACAAACAAACGCCACCTACGGGTCGTGGATCGGGCATACGGTGGGTAAAGACCCGTCCGTCCTCCACGGTGTTACATAACAAACAACTTATTAATATCACAAGACTACGACTACGAGCTTTCTAATGAATACATATACTTGAGGTGACCGACTCTTTAATGACTGAATTTTCTAATTCCTAACAATCTCCCCCTAAGGGAGGTCACCTCAATTTATAATTAATACAAACATATATTATATTAGATTGCTCTAGGTTTCTTGATTAAGTCCTTTGCTCAGTAGCACGTAGTCTTTGATTCTTCATGTTTTGCATGTTAGGATAATTCAAGTGGAGGTCTTTAAGTGATCCACGTGATGATGAGTGTTGAGCCAGCATTGAGATCATCGGCTTACATAAATCTTTGACACTTCCATTGTGGTGTTGGTATTATGTGATGTTGTGACTATTGGACCGACATGCTCACACTTTCTGGATCATGGCATCTTCTCATCAGAGTAGCGGAAGCTTTTATTGATTCATGATATTGGCAGCAGCGTAGCAGAAGCATGGAGTGAAAATATCGAGTCATTGATGCACTAATCATGATTTCTTTTAAGATGAATGTGTTGAGTGAGCATGCGGCTATGGATTGACCGCTTCATTCGAGCGACTACAAACGCCGGGCGTACTCGCATACAACGATTAGCAATAAAGTGCGCGAAAGTGTCTTTGATAACTTTCGTTGAATTGAGGTACGCCCACGGTTCCCGTTGATCGATACATGTACCGCGTGATCGGTATAATTCAAGAATTTCCTTGACAGGGTTTCGCAATGCTCTAGTTGTTCTCAAACCGAACGTCTCAAAGAAGACAACACGGAGTGAGTGAACCGTGAATTGAGATTCACCGATTGATAAATGAGATTTGAAAAACAATCGTGTATTGCGTAATAGAAATTGTTTTTGCAATACAACGAAGGTTTTAATGAAAATCAATTATCAATCATAAACACCTTTTATTTTGAGAAATTAGTACACATCGATGTGCTAAAGAAATGAGTTTTAAGCACAACAACCGGTTTTTCAAAGGTATCCGTCAATCCATAACTCGAACGTGATTGATTCAAAAGATTGAATCGCCCATTGTTTCTGCTCGGTTGTCACATGGTTGATCTATTGAATAGATGTCACATGCCACCCACCGTGAGCTTGTTTGATGTTGGCTCCGAAGGCTTTCCATCTTCATTGTGAATATGTTAGCATATCACTCGGATGTTCGGAAATACCACAAGGATAATGCGTGGGACTCATAAGATTTAATCTCTCTTCCACATTGTGTAAGCAAATGAGAGTCTTCAAGAATAGTGTCCTAATGAGATATTGTGGATGATCTCTTGGCTCTAGACTCAATTGTGCATTTTGGTTTCCTATCCTGAGACTAGGAGAGGGTCTCCTTCTTCAATATCAACAATCTCTAAGAGAAAGTCGATAGATAATGTCGGTTCCCGTGAGAATGAAACAATCCCTTTTAAGAGGAACTTGAGTAGCTTGGGAAGTTTAGTGCAGTGCCACCGGGTCCATGACGTCTTGTCTTCAATACCGATGTTACCTTAGTAAACACCAAGAGCATATGTATTGAACCCGGTTTCGCCTAAGGTTGAATTGTTGGAGGCTATTTCTTTTCACCCCTTTTCACATTCATTTTCTTTTCATTCTTCAACCCCTTGATGCTTCACCGAGACTTCATAACTAGAACCTTGTTGGGTTTATTCGAAGACTAGCTCGGTCTCGTCGCACTCTTCCCATATCTCATATTTCTATTTTTTTTCAATATACCTAAGGACTTCTACACTATCTAGTGGATTGTCCTGGGTAGATCCCTCCGGTTCTGGCGGATCATGGGAACAAATACCTAACCTTATCATCCTTATATCATCATACATAAAATAAAGTTGGTCGGTCTATTTGGTATCGTTCATCTACCATTGGAACCAATTGAAAACCATTTGAAAATCAATCCAGATACTTGTGATATATTATCAAAGCATTTTGTACCTGAATTGTTTTTGCTGTTTTTAGAACAAGAGCTCCCCCTCAACATGTGCTTCATGTATTTGAAATCTTTTGGCACACGGAGGCAAGAGGAAGAATTAACTTTGAATTCCATTTTCTAAAGATATCAACATCACTTCCTAATCAAATCAAGTAGATGAATCATATTGGGGAAGGATGGGGTTTTCAAAGTTTGCTCCCTCAATATGTGCATAGATATTTGAACATGTTTTGCACATATTAGGAAAAGACTGCACATTGAGATAAATTGATCACGTTTCAAATCTTTGTGGTTTAAGATAGATGCTCCCCCTCAACATGTGCATGGAAAATTTAAAATCGTTTGGCACATGTGGAAAGGAAAGCTTGTACATCCTTATACAACCATTTACCGAATTATCAGATTAAATCCAATTTAAATCACAAATTCTCCCATGATCACCATTTTCAAATCTTTTGAGATTTGTGATCTCTGTAGATTTAAATTGATTTTGAAAACTTTTTAAGGAGAATTGTGAATTGATTATGAACACGTTTTAACTGATAAGGATCGGATTTTGAGATTTTAACTCCATTATTAAACATGCATGATTGTCTTTTGAAAACATAATATTAGCAAAGGTTTTGAATCAACTGTGTAAAACATAATTTCTTTTGATTTTTCAACAATAAACCTTGCTCATTTACGTGCCAATTGTTTGAAAAATAACCTTTTTAATTCGAATAAAATCATTCTCCCCCTCAATCAATGACACAAGTTGTTGATTGAGAGATAGATATTTTGATTTACACGAGTAATAGAGTACGAGGTATTTTCAAAGCAATTTTAGTTTTCATTAGATGGCAAATATTTTTCAGAAGAATCATTAGACGGAAAAATATTTGGAAGGATAAACATTTGTCCTTTAGATGACAAACATTTGTTTTAAGAATCAGGGCATGAGATTTGAAAAATAAGATAAAGCATGGCTCTGTTCTTTACTTTTAAAACGGGTTACCGAAAAGACAATAAACCACCATTTTTCTCCTCATTTTTTTTTTTTTTTTTTAACACTAACTATGTGCATTCAAGAACATCTAAAACCCGTGACATTCTTTGAATGTCAACACAAAGTTCGTAGATGATATCGAATAAGGAAAACATGACAAAATAACAATATTTTTGGAATTTTTCAAGATTTTCTAATTTTTATGGATTTTGGGAATTTTATATTTTCTTTTTGAGGGTTTTTCAAATTTTGTATTTTGCTTTTTGAATAAATATATACAAGAGATAGATGAGTAAAGACCTTTACTCCTCTTCTTCCTCTTGGAGACGCTTGAGAGTTTCCGGTTGTGAACTCTTTAGACCAAGACGTGGAAGGATAAACTCAAACGTTCTCTAGGAAGAGCTTTGGTGAAGATGTGCGCACAATGGTATTCATCCTCACAAAGTAGAGTTCCACCACACCTTTTCCACTTTTTCCCGATGAAATGATGTCGAATGTCGATATGCTTAGCTCTTGAGTGTTGAACGTTGTTGCATGAGAAAGCAACAAGACTTTTATTATCACAAAGACAGAGGATTTTGTTGAATTCAAAGCCATGGTCATTAATTGAGATCTCATCCATAGGATTTGAGCGCAACAGATGACATGGCTATGTATTCACCTCGTAGAGGAACTAGAAGTACTCATTTGCTTCTTTGACGACCACTCACAAGCTTATCACCCAAAAACCGAGCACCACCGCACTTACTTCGACGAGTATCTTAACACCTGCGTGATCCGCATACGCATATGTCGTTAGTGACATACCGTGTCCTTCTGTACCAAAGTCTCATATTGATGGTTCCTTGAGGTACCGAAGACCCGTTAACCGCTTCAAGGTGCTTTTGATAGGCTTAGCACGGTATCTAGCACACATGCATACAAATGAACAGAATATCGTGTCTCGGGTGTGAGGTACATCGTGGATCCGATTATGCTACGATATTTTGTTTGGTCTATCATGATCCCCGAGTGGTCCTCATCCGCTTTAGTACGCTCAATCATGGGAGTGTCAACAGGTCAATAGAATCAAATCCAAATTTCTTTAAAATTTCATTTGCATATTTAGATTGATTTATAAAATGCCTCGGGACTTTGTGAAATTTGTAATCCCAAGAAAATGACATTTGTCCCATCATAGACATTTGAAATTTTGAACCCATTTCATTAGAAAACGATCACATTCATTGGGGTCGGTCGAGGCAAAGATGATATCATCAACATAAATTTGAACGTGAATTAAATGTTTGCGACTTCGGTGAACAACGTTGGATCAACTCGCTCCTTTGTCGAATCCGGTAGATAGAAGAAACTTTGATAGCGATCATACCTTTCCTTAGAGCTTTTTTAAACCGTAAAGAGCCTTCTTCAAACGATAAACGCGTGAGTAGGATGCTCGATTCACAAAGCCGTCGGTTGGTCGGCGTGACGACTTCTTTAAGATCTTCGTTAAGAAACGCCGTCTTTACATCCATCCGATAGACTACCATGTTCTTACTTGCGGCGTTAGCCAAGAAGATTCGATTGCCTCGACACGAGCAACAGAGCAAATGATTCTTCAAAGTCAATACCTTCCTCCCGATGGTATCCTTTGCAACCAATCTAGCCTTATTCTTTAATACATCGCCATGCTTATCAAGCTTCACTTTGAAGATCCACTTTAGAGCAATGATCATAGCACAACTGGAGCGGTACTAATTCCCATACATCAAGTCGATCAAACTCATGAATTTTTTCTTGCATGGCATTGAACCAAATGTCTTCATTCATAGCAGCTTTTAACATCTTTTGGTTCGACCTTAGAGTACTTGAGTTGAAGAAGCACCATAAGGCATCGGTTGTAAGTTGTTTCCGTGTGGATACCGGACGAGAGGATTTCCAATGATGTTGTCCAATGGATGATCATGAGTCCATTTTCTAAGGTGTTCTGGGGTCGTTGTTGAGGGATCAAGTAGCAAAGTCGATGTCTCGATGAAGATGGTTCGATGATGATTCGTGAGCAAATATGTTTTCAAATGGAGCATCTTCAGAGTAGCAAAGGGATTAACTTCATCGGTGATGCGATACGCTTCCATGATGTACATTCAAGATTGATGATTTGTTGATGAGACAGATGATCGCAGCGCTTCTTGACTTAATGATATTGAGATCAAGGATTGACTTCATTCGAGGGATATGAGCATCTGTTGTAGGAATTGATGATCATTTACACGGCTCATAATGTTCATCAAACATTGGATCAAACAGCTTCTTCAAGTCATCTTCTAAAGGAGGTACATACGGAGTTCTTGGCGGAGTCGAAACAAAGTAGAACTGATGGGACTACATGATGATGCGGGTCCGTAACCTGGGTTGTCCCGAGCCATTGGACCGGTCACCATCAAACGTAACGTGAATTGTTTCCATGATATTTCGGGTTCTTTTGTTGTAGATTCGGTATCCATTTTTGTTCGTGCATATCCCACAAATACTCCAATGTCCGCTTTAGCTTTAAGTTTGCCTAAGTCTTGGCCTCATTAGTTGGAAAACACAATGCACCAAACACACGAAGGAATGAGAGATTAGGTTTTCTGCGGACAAGTTCATATGGAGTTTTTCCATGAACAGGTGAATCGTGGATCGATTTTGTGTGTAGCATGCGGTGGCAATGGCTTCACCCCGAGAAACATTGGAACCTTTGAGTAAATCAAGATTGTTCTTGCGGCTTCCACAAGAGTTCGATTTCGCCTTTCAACTACACCGCTCGCTGAGGAGTTCGTGAAACACTTCTTTGATGACCGATTCCAATACTTTGATAAAACTCACTAAGTTGTTTATTAACAAACCGGTTCCATTGTCTGCTCGGATGATTCTCGATAGCTTTTGTTAAGTCGAACTCTGCAATTGTTTGATGAGTTTGATGATGATATCGGAGTTTCATCCTTTGTCCTTAGGAACTTGACCTCGGTGAATCTAGAGTAATCATCAACCACAACTAACACATATTTCTTCCCAAAGATATTCGTGACTCTCATTGGTCCACATAGGTCCATGTGAATCAGTATGAAGAACTTCAGAATCGAGTTTGTAGGTTTGGGTTTATGAGCATACTTCTTGCTTTTTCCCAATTGGCATGTTGAACAAAGATGATCATTTTCATACTTAAGTCTAGGTAAACCTACAACTATGTCCTTTCCGAGAGATCATTGATGGTGCCAAGTTCAAGTGATTGAGACGACGATGCCATAACCATGACTTTGTTTTCGAAGCCTTTGACAATAAGCAAATTGGAGAAGACTTCATCATATCTTCGATAGAGATGGTGTATAGATTTGAACCACGAGTTCCTCTTAAAAGTTCTTTACCATCAAGTTCTCTAACGAAACAAGTATGTTTTCCGAAGGCTACTTCTAGATCAGAGTCACAGAATTGACCAACAGAGAACAGGTTATGACCAAGACCTTCTACATAATATACCCTGGAGATAACACTTTCACCAACAACATAATCTTCATAACCCATAATTGCACCGAAATGATCGCTCTCGAATCTAACTCGTCTCCGATAAATTTGCTCACGGTTCATGAGCCGCGACCGATCTCCAAATATATGCTTGAACAACTGAGTCCGTGTACTACGTAATCGATTTGAACGATCCGCAGTTGAACACGCACAAGAATGGATAAATGGATAATTGGGAACCCCATGCAATAATGGGTTCCACTTGTTAGTAACGAAAGGATTGGAACACCCACATCAAGTAGAAACATTCATATCGAAATAGAAGCAATGGAATCATTAGGAATAGATGCAGTGCTGGTGTCTGTATTTGACCTATTCAAAGTATGTTCACTTTTTAAATGAATAGTTCTACTAGTAGGCATCCATTTTCTAGTGGGCATTGTCTTAGCAGATTGAGGAAAGAACTAATTAGTCTTATGACCAAAAGGTATCCATTTATAACCTATCTTACTAAATGTTCTTCCTGTGGGTTTCCACTGTTTTCTAACTTTCTTTCGTCTTTGCCTTTTAGCCTTCTTAGCATGATTTTTAGCATTAACAATTTTAACTGGGCACTTGACAAAGATTAGACAAAACATTCACACCACATTCATGATTAGCAATGAATTTAGCGAGACATCATTACATGGTTTGCGATAGTATCGAATTCAAATTAATTATAGTATGCCTATGGCTAATACTAGAATCAACACGATTCGTTTTATTCAACACAAACATAAAGTTCCTAGGTTGGTCTTCTACTCTCTTCCAATGCACATTCTTAGCTTGCGAGGTCCTATCTTGCTTGGTATTTCCTGGAGGCTTTGAACTTCTTGCCTTAATGTCACTGATTACTCATGTAGAGGGATTTATGGGAACATTAGTTGGTTGATCTACTTTTTGCATTCTTGAACTAGATGTGCAAGGATCTGAACTATTGGAAGGCACATTAGTGTTCACTTTCTTAAAACTGGGTAAGGAATGGTTTGTATGCTTGGCACTAGGCATAGAACAAGGCATTACAGCTTTACCTTTCGCACCTAAGGAGTTAGGACATGTTTCAATTAAACATTCTAGCAGTTCCTGAGATCGTTTGGCCTGAATGCATGCAAACCTAATTTCTCTATCAAGAGGCTTATTTATGTAATCCTCCTCCACAATCTCATGGAGACATTCTAAACTATCCTTAAGGTGAGCACAAGAGTTATGAAACACAAGTTCATTATTCCTAAGATGAGGAGGAATGTATTTAATATCACAAGATATTTGCAAATGAGGATGACTTTGAGCGACATTCTCATTAAACAAGTGGCGCTTTCCTTTTTCCCGACCCCTCAGATTCTCAATTTCCTTTGTAAAGAAGTTATTTTTTCGTTGTTTTTGTCACGAGTGACTTTCATTGAATCATATAACTCTTTAAAGTGATGTTTAACTTTTCATTTTCTTCAGAAAGCTCTCGCTTTTCCTTTTGTAAAGCATTTACTAAGTTTTGAAGATGAAAAGTTTGAGAATACGAGAATCTAAAGTAGGAGGCATTTGGGAGCCACCACATTGTTCTTTTCACCCTTTAATTGAGAAATTGGGCTTTCAACTTTCTCGATCATGCAACAATGAGCTTGAATCTGTCGTCACGCTTATTAATCTGAAAATCAGATCAAACTCGGAACATCCGAGGATGTCTTGATATTTGAGGTTTTAACATTTTCTTTAAGATGTTGATATTTTAGTTGCAAGTCAAAATGTTCAACTTCTAGTTTAGAAAGATGTTTTACCAAATTATCGTGATCATCTCGATCAATTTTCTCACCGAGTTCGAGTTTCGTTTTCAAGCTCAATGACACGATCATGGGAAGCTTTCAATGCAATAGATAATTCATGAAATCGAGAAGCAGTAATAGAGTGATTCGTAGCAGTGTAAAACACATCTTGAGCAATACATTCATAAATAAGATTCTCATTTAATGTATGCAAGTTCTTCCTCTCAATCTTATTATATTTTAACTCTCGCTCATAGTCACTAGCCTTAACTATCATTGCATCAAATTCCTTTTCCATTTCTTTAATATTTGAATCCATCCCCTTTTTAAGACTCTCAAATTGATCTTTTAGTTGTTTAAAGAAGGGCATGACCTCGCTTAAATAGCATTCTTTAGTTTGCTCAAAACCCTTTCCCTTCGCTTATACCAGTGGGTGTGATCCTTTTCTTACAAGTTTTCTCAAAATCAACAAATAATTGAAAGATAACGTATTGACTGACTAAGGTCTTGCTTTTATTGGCAATAGTCCTAGGGACTAAATGCATTGGTGTATTAGGAGGATACACAGTTGCTGAAGGCATTTTCCTAAGGGGAGGGTTTGTAACAACAAGATTCTCTGCTTTTTGTTTATCCATATCTTTCTTCCAGAACACTTGTTCGGGTGTTAACAACGTTTGAAGCTTAAACATGTTCAAGGAAATCCAATTTTCCTTTTTGTAGTCATGGGGTCTGATAATTATGTTCCTCTCTTTACATATTGGATTTTCTAGCTTCTTATTCAATTTCTCCCTAGTGACTTCATCAGATTTCTTATCTTCCTCAGTGCACTCAATGCAACTAGGTTTTTGTCTAGGCTTAAGGATTTCATTGCCATCATAAATTACCTTATTAGCAGTTCTTGCCTTTTTAATGACCTTAGGATTTGGTTCCTCAACAAGGGGAATGCTATGCTTATCGCTTAAGACTCTATGCTTAGTAATCAAGTGAGCAGTCTGAATGGTATTCCCTTGTACGTACAACTTATTTTCAAGCTTGTTTTTCAAAAAATTTAGATTGGAAAAATCATTCTAAAGTTTTGATTCCTTAGCATTGAATTCTTGCTTAAGCATTTTAACATTTTCTTGAAGTTCTTGTTTTTGTTTAGCAATTTTAGAAAGCTTTTCTTGTAAGGAGTTTAACTCTTGTTTTAATACTTCTTCTAAAATTACTTTTCGAATAATTGTCGCGATTTGGTCATCCATTTCCTGCTCACGTGTGGTTAACTCAAACTTAGTACGCTGTTCATAAATAGCAACTTGTTCTTTATAGGCATTTAGTTCAGAGATAACAGAATCATCAGGGGTACATGCAGTGTATTCATCAAAGGCACAATCATCATTGACTGTAGAAGATGCATTGCTCGGTACAACCTCACTTTCACCTTGTATCACATATTGATCATATGGGACAATATTGCTATTACCCTCATCATCAATATCTGATTCATAAGTCTCAAGAGATTGTACTTCATTATGCATCTTTCGCTCATCAACATCATCATATAGTTTTAATACCTCTGAGATGATTGATTCTTTGGATGGACCAATTGTTGTGATGATGAGACCTTAGGAGAGACCATTGGAGAAATGCTAGCCATGAAAATAGTTTGTGCGAGAGGTTCATCATCGACGCCGAGTCGTATGCATCACAACACGACTTGGAAGGCATTCGATGATTATGACCTATCTCCGAATTGGTCGCCATCCACATCGCATCATAGGTCTTGGCATTGCCTTGAAGAAACAATAAATCCTCTTCATCCAAAGTCGCCCATTATCCCGAGCTTGCACGAGCAACATTTTATCCACAAGTACTCAAGATTCGAGGCGCTTGGGCGATGTGCGCGCCTTGCAATATGACCTCTCCTCCACAGTTGTAGCACTTTATCGGCTTTGCTTGTCCCCGATTTCCATTCCTTCCCCTGCTCGATTTGCCACATATCCTCTACCAATTCCACCTCCACCTCTTCCTTGTTCGTCATCGCTTTCTTGAATTGGCCGCACCATAACCTTCCCATCTCCGACGGTGGCTTGATTGTGTGGATTGGATGTCGCTCGAGGTTGTTGTTGGTGCGTGGGAGAGAGTTCATGTTTTGACTAATCATGAGAGCCGCTGATTAATGAAGTTTCCACTACGCATCGGCATCGACTTGTTTGAACATTGGATCGGGAATGAGTTTGTGATTACCATTACCCATGGGTATAACTTGAGAAGCTTTGGTGGTAATTCCAACATTGGTGTAGAAAGCTGTAGAATCATTTGGTGAGCTTGATTCTCCCTGATTGGTTTTGAACTGATCCAGAATCCTTTTCTCAAACATAGCATGCCTCTCATTCTGAAGAAGAAATGCATACAATTGCTCATAGTTTGTATTCTTTAGTCCTTTGGTTAGCTTCACAGAAGTGACAAATTTGTGCCACTCGGGATTCATGTTGTTTACAAACTTTGAATTCAAATTAATTTTAGGCATAGTCATTTTGATGTTCCTCATGTCATTCACAAGCTTATGTAATCTCAATGTAGTACTCATAAACAGCCTCATCCGGTTTCATCTTGAAGTGCTCAAACTCATCATATAGCCAGGATTCTCTGCTTCGTTAGTTAACTCATAACCGAGAGAAGCATCTTGACATTATCCCATACTGACCTTTGCTTCGTTGTGATTGATAAGCTTGTAGATGTCTTTGGAAGACCTTGAAGTATAATGTTAGAAGCCACGATATCCGTGATCGAATCTCTTTTCTCCTTATCGCTGAGCTCATCATACGCCTTTGGTCTTTCTATTCCATAGATCATTGTTCCATCCGCAGCTGTATCAATCAAGTCTCTAGTAGTCTCAACTCGACAAGGTCCTTCATCGATTGACTTGAGAATGTTGACTCCGCTTTCTTTTCCCAAACAAGACAATCGGATTCATGTGCCCATGAGTCATAATCGCTTACATCAAGCATGGGTGGCAGATCCGATCCCCGATGTGAACGCCTCGCCATCAAGAAACAATAGTAGAAACGATGTTTGCCATGATTACAAGTTCTACGGATTTTACTATTCTTTGATTAAACCGGAAATTGATTCTTTCACGGATTTTACTAAACCAAAAGAACAACCGTAAGAAAGTATCACGAAGAAGTAACAAGTCTAAATAGACAAGTAGCTAAACACTCAACTCGCTTAGTTATCAACTCGCTTAACAACCAACTCGCTCAAAGAAACAAGTCGCTAAGGAATCAACTTGCTAAATAGCCAAGTCGCATTAGTATCAACTCGCAACACAATCAACTAAGCTTAATGAAACAAGTCGCTAAATAGCCGACTTGCTTTAGTATCAACTCGCAACACAATCAACTCGCTTAATGAAACAAGTCGCTTTAAGAATCAACTCGCTAATAGCAAGTCGCAAATGACACAACTCGCTTTTACCACCAAGTCGCTTAAAAGCTTAACTCGCTAAATAGCCAAGTCGCATATATCAACTCGCATCCAGTAACAAAGCAACTCGCTATGAAGAAACTCAAGTCCGAGACTCAACTCGCTTAGTACAAAGTTCAAAAATAACCACTTTCTCAATCAAAAACAACCAAACCACAATGATTTAAGCATTCCAATTCAAAACATAAACACATATGATGATCCTAAACACAAAAGTACAAGCAAAATTCAAACTTTAACACTAGAATTTGTCCAAATGAATCAAACTCTTCTAAACACTTAATACCCCAAAACCTTATGAAATCCACCAAAACAAAGAGCATGAAAGATGAGTGATCAAACCATGGCTCTTGATACTAATTGTAAGATATAGGATTTCACAAACACATTAAACCATAACCATAAGAGGCGCTCAAGTATGTTTAGAGAGAAAGTTCTAGAGAGAGAAAGGGAAGAGAGTTGGGAACCATGTGAAACAAAGAAAATGGTATTGAAGCTCAACCCCACCTTGGGAGGTAGAGGGTATTTATAGTTTTACAAACAAACGCCACCTACGTGTGGATCGAGGCATACAATGGGAAAGACCAGTCCGTCCTCTACGGTGTTACATAACAAACAACTTATTAATATCACAAGACTACGACTACGAGCTTTCTAATGAATACATATACTTGAGGTGACCGACTCTTTAATGACTGAATTTTCTAATTCCTAACAGAGTTTATTAAGCTTTACTCTCCAAAGAAACACATTGACTTTGATAGGGATATGTCGAATCCATCTAGTGGCCTCAAGACTAGAATCAAGCATCTTATCATCCACTAAAGCACGGGCAGAAGCAACCGAATACCCAGCAGTAGCATCGATAGACACCTCATTTATATTTAAAATATAAAAATATTATATCTATAAGTTTTTCTTTAAAAATAATAATAACGTTCTCCAATTAATAGAAAATATGTCTCATATGCATTTAACTTTTAAACGGGCAATACGCTCATTTCAAAAAAAAAAAAAAAAAAAAAAATTACAAATTTTCTCAAATTAGCACATCTTTTTTATTTTAGACAAAAATTATCACCTCAACTGCAAGCGACAAAAAAAGCCCCGTACCAGGTTCTCTTATAATGTAAGATAAACATCTATTACATAAATTAGTTTCGCAATACTTCAAATTTTCGAGAGCTGTTTAGATGAAATCAATGTCTAACCATTTAAGAGGAAATATTTTAGATAAACAATATTTTACTGTCACATTCATAGGGTTGTTCTTTTTAAGGTTATGCACAGCAGTTCGGTTGTAGTGTAGGTTGACCGAATCGATCGTCGGTCACGGTTGATGTGCCCTATCGGTCGCAATACAGTGGTATTTTTTTCTTTTGTTCGTCTGGCTGATCGATACAAACACACACATATTGACAAAAATCTCCCACTTTCCAATACTATTAATGTTGTATATATTTAATAATAAAAAAAATGATCATCTTGGCGTGGTAAAAACTCGATTGTAAATCGACGGAGAGAAAAAGTTTATGTGACAAGCAAATAAAAGATCATTGTAGATCACTGGTGTGTATTGTCTAATAAAGTAAGAAACTTCACATTTTCCTAAGAGATTAATTATGTTAATCGCGTTATTCTCTCGTCTTTCACGAAGAAGACAGGCCATTTGGATGTCTTTATCAAAATAGTGGGTCACATGTCTTAATCATTCACTAATTTATACCGAACTCCGCATCTCAAATTAATAGTTGATATTTTCTTTTTAAAATATGCTAAAGTAATTATTCACTACTAAATATATATTGTTACAAATTTAAAAAAGATACTAATTAATTAAGGATAAAACTGTAATTGTGCCAAAAAAAATAAAAATAAATATATTCTTTCAAGTTGTATACTTTTTGTGAGAGGATAATTGAGACGAAGAGAGTAACAATTCATGTGATAATGTTAGGTTACTCACAGTCGTGATTTGGGTCATCACCTGTTAAATCAGGTTTCTTTCTCCGGTGACTAGACACGATCAAATTATCACAGTCGATAACCGAGGGTTTTTTTTTTTTTTTTTAAGTTCAAACATTTTAAACAACAAATTTAAAATTAATTAAAAAAAAACATTACAATACTAAATTCAAATAAACATTAAAAACATTATATAAATTATTCAAATAACATTTAAAACATTACAAAAATTCTTCATCGTCTTCCTCATCATCATCATCATTGCCATCTTCATTCTATTGATTAACTTGATTTCTACGATTTCTCTAAATGTGTTCGATCAAATCAGATTTTAAGTGTAGATGAGTTGATGAGTCCAATAACTCATGAGTAACTATTAACGATTCTTCATGCGATCTTAAGTGGTCGTGATCACGATGGCCCTCATCTTTGAATCATGGAGGACATATCGCCCTCTGCTTGTGTCGAATTATCAAATAATGTAATATTATACATGTATATATAATATCTTTGAGATCCCATTTATACAACAATCGACCAGGAATTTTAAGCATTTTCCACTTCTTTTTCAACACATCAAAAGCCCGTTCCATATCTTTCTTTGTTGGTTCGTGCTTCCTCTTGTACAATATTCTTTTTTCATCACCCGTGGGAGGATTTGAAATGGACTTAATAAGAACGGACCATTGTGGATATATCATTGAAAACAGGGGAACGATGTAAAATATTTACGTCGTTATTCATTCCGGAGACACCAAGGAACACATGCCAAATCCATAAATCTTGGGAGGCGACCACTTCCAATAAAATGAATGGATGTGTCCCGTGATCACCCCTAGCATATTGACATCTCAAACTATTTGGGCAATTCTCCCACTCTCAACTTGTACAATCAATGCTTCCCATCATCCCAGGAAACCCATGCTTATGCTCGTGGTGAGCATATAATCTTCCAAAGTCATATTACATAGGCTTTCGCAAAAACTCAACATCATATAACTCTATGATAACCGTGCAAAACTTATGGAGACATTCACGGGATGTTGTTGCAGCCAATGCCAGATTCTCGTCAAGAGAATCAAGAACGGCCGCGTATCCCAATTGACGAATGGCCGCAGTACACTTGACCAATGGGCTAATACCAGGTATGCCCTTAGCATCAAGATTTTTTTGAAAATACGAAGAATAATCGGTTACCTGTAGAAAAATTTGTGTGAATAGTTATCGGCTCATTCAGAATCGCTGACAAAATGTTCTTTTGTCAAACTAAGGGTTTTCGGAGAAGTATGTCGCCACTATACGATTATGAGCACCCTTATGCTCCCTACGTATGTACCTTCGTGGAAATTTTGGCTGTGTTCCAAGCAAACTCCGTAAACACACTAAAAACTTCATCATCGTTGGAAAACGAAGAACCAAATAATAGCTTGTACGACATAATTAAAAGAATGTGTTTGAAGGTATTGATAGAAATGTTGTTTGAAATTGTGTGTTTAGGAGTGTGTTTGAGGTTGGTATTTATAAGGTTGTAAACTGGTAATTTTTTTTTTAAGTTTTTTTTTTTTTTTTTTAATTAAATGGTAAATAGTTGGATTTTTGAAATTGGAGTGTGTATAAAGTCGGTCAAATTTGAGACCGATACTTAACTTTTTTATGAACTCGACCGAAGTTTGACCTATGTGCCTCGATGGGCATGACCGACTTCAAAGTCAGTCGACCTTTTCTTGTGACTGATCAATTCCGACCCATTGTATTAAGTCTTATATATTCTTTTCCTTTTAGTATTAAGTTACTATTAACCCGCTCATTTGAGCCGAATACGAGATTAGCATGGTTCAACGTCCATATGCAATTCAACATATCTAAACGACAAATCAAACCAATATGACATAACTCCATGCTTCCATTGTTAGGATAATCATGAAAATAGTTTTAAAGGATCATCTTTTAACCTATTCGGGTTGGCGTGTTGACGGGTTAGCATAACCTTTACCCAAACACGACCCATTTATTAATCGTGTCAAGAAATTCAACCCTAACCCAGACCTGCATAATACGTTTAACCCATTTGTGACCCGTTTAACCCATTTAAGTAAATAGGTCAATCAGTGAATAAAGCTGGTAGTTTGTCGATTTAGCTAGTTTAAATGCAAAAAAATGATATAAAGATCTAAAATATGATAAGAATAACATACAAATAACTATGCGACAATTTTATGAATTATAAGCGTCAATTTTCATGATAACTAAGGTATAAAATTATAATTCACTCATACTAAGTAAATAACAAAATACATTTAATCCACATTTAACATAAAAACCAAAATATATATTTTATTCTTAAGATTTTACTCCATCCGTCCCAAATTATAAGTCCACTTCCATTTTGCACAAAGTTTAATAAATTCTCACTAACTACTCTATTAACCAATCAAATATCATTTCTCTCCACTAAACTCTATTTTGATTGGTTGGGATATTGATGAGTGTGTAAAACTCATCATTTTAGTCAATCTGAATCGCAAAACATCTAAAACACTCCGAATGCATCAAAATATCGAAAATATCTCAAAACTGTTTTATATGTTTCGATGCAAAATTATTGAAAACAAATGAAAAACGAACAAAGTTTGCATAATCGGCGAGCTTGGTCCCCGACTTTCAAAATTGGCGTAAAAAGTCCTCGAGCACGTACTTTAAAAGAAAAGTCACCAAAGGTCCTTTTGAAATCATAAGTTGTCATAATTATTCCCTTGGTGAAAAATTTCAAAAGTTTTGAGAAGTTACAAGTTTAGTCCTTCAAGTTTCAGAAAATGGCAAAAATGATCCTTCAATTACTCGAGATTTGCAAGTTTGGCCCTTGGATTTTTGGAGAGTGTCAATAATAGCCCTTGAAGTACTTTTCAGAAGTTACATGAATGGTCCCTACAATTTCAGATTTCACAGCTTTGGTCCTTGGAAATTCAAATTAACACATTTAGTCCCTAAGCTACTTTGGTCCAAGTTAACCACAAACCCAATAACAATCCAAGGCCCGGTCAACCCACCAAACCCGGTCAATGTTTAACCCGACCCAACACCCTCTTCACTTTCCCTCTCTTTTCCATCTTCCCATAAACCCTACCCTGCTCCTTTCTCTCTAACCCAGAACACTCAACCTCCAAAACCTCTTTTACCCAGCTTCATCAAAACCCCAAAACCAACCTCAAGCTTTTACCCAGTCACCCCCAAATCCCAAACCCACTCACTGTTTTCCCACTCTTTTTCCCACTGCCACCATGGCAATCCAAGTCAAAAAGCACCAATAGATGGCTCGGATTTGCTCCCATCTATACCTACTTAATGGATGGCTCGGATCATCTCAAGAAAGCACAAGTGAAGTCTTTGTTCTGTTTTGTCTCACAGCAGAAGCACAACACAAGGAGCAAATGGAAGACCATCAAGACTTTAGTATAAATACATGATGTAGCCAAGTTATAAGGCACCCTTTAATTTAGTTTTTCAAAAATTAGTTTTCTGTTTTTAAGTTCTATTGTAATGAGTTTTTAATTAATGAACTTCTTTTAGTTAAGGTTCTTGTTTATTATTTATAGCTTATTTACCAATAAGCACTTAGTTGCTTATTCTCACTTTCCAAGTTTTTCAATCATCTCCTAGTACCACCTGAGTTTTAATTTAGTAGTTAGTAAGATTTAATTTCAAAATAGATATCAGTTAAAGGGGTGTTTGTTTCACGGTCTAAAATGGGCAAAACACCATTTTTCACCCAGTTGACTCTTGAAGTCAAATTCCTTTTCAAATCATGGTTCTAACTTAACTGGTCACACTTTGTTTTGAGTAGGTTATGAAGGAATCAAGTAAAAAAAATCTTGTTTTTTCGCATGCAGCAATGACAACAGCTTCTTTGTTAAGTGGGCTTATTTCGTAGCTTTTTAGAAGTTCAAAAAGTATAAAAGTTAGTTTTATCAAATCTCTATATGCCATACTTTGTTTGTGTCTAATCTTGTATGCATCATAAATTCTTTCAGCATAGTTTAGCTCGAATTCAAAAGTTGCAATTTCAAATTTTTATCAGCAATCCAGTGGGTGTTTCGATCTGATCTCAGCTTATTTTCAAGTTGTAAACAGCTTATCCTTGGGTCTCACTTTGTTTTTCTTGAATCTATGCTGGTCTAACTTGGTTGTTGTAGCTTTTGCTTGCTGTGGAACGCCTTATCTCAGCTTAAAATAAGCTCCAAAGGAGCCACGCATGTTGTTCCTAGCCTGCAGTTGCAACAGGTCACCCATGTTTTTTTTTATTCTAGCTTATCAAGGTTTGTTAACTGCTTATTAGTTATAATTTAGAGCATTTAGGTGGCATAGCTTAGTGTAGTTAATCTTAGCTTATTAGGCATCCCCTTAGAACTTATTAGGATAATCTTAGTGCTTATTAGTTAACTATTATTGCTCCTCTTAAACCTGTTTTAGTTTAGGAATCCCCTGCATACTTAAGCCAACTGAATTCCTTTTTATTTTTTTTTTATCAGTCTCCCTTTTTAGCTATAGCTGATTGGCTTTCCCTTTTTATGTTAGTTTAAGATTTAATTTAAATCTCCTTCCCTAACTTAATCAGTTCTTATAAGTTTAAGAGGTGTTGGGTTGTCTGCTTATAGTGCTTGTTTAAAAGAGGGGTGTTTAGCTTGTTTACTTGGCAAATCAGTTGCAATAAGCTGTCAAAACAGCTTATTGAATATCTTTCTTTCAAAAAGATTTTACAAAAGTTTCAAGAATTGGTCTCATTTTCAAGTTTCAAAAGAAAATAAAGAAAAAAAAATCAAGTTTACAAAAAGAGAGCCAAGGGATTCGAACCCTGGTCTCTCAGCTCAAAGCACACGACCACAAACACATCATCACAACCAACTGCCCTTGGGACTTGTCTCGTTATTTTCATGCAAAATTAATTTCTTAAAGACACTTAGGCAGTTTTAACAATAAGCTCTTAGAGCTTATTTACAGCTTAATTTACAAAGCAACCCAACTGTTTCTTATTTTCCTTAGGTTTAGTTTAGATTGAAGTACTTTTAGTGAATTTTTCAGATTTTTCAAAATTAGTTTAATATTTTTAATCATTTAATTAGAGTAAAATAGTTTTTAATTCATAGAAATTAACTTAAAAGTCAAAAAATACCCGGTCTTTTTCTAAAATTATTTTTAGTCAATTAGGACGTAGGAAAATTAATTTCACACCCGTAGCCATTAAATTGCAAAATTTTTACGCTTATGGCTCCTGTGGTTTGCTGCTTTTACGCTTTTTAGTTTTAGCACCCTAGGACTTAGTGTAGCTTCGTTTTATCATTTCTTAGACTTAGTAGTAGTTAGTTTGTAGTTTATTAGGGTTCCCTTGCCTTAATTACCTTCCCGTTAATTAATTCGTAGATAACGTAATTCAAATCAACAAATCATCAAAACCAATTCAAGTTCAAATCACGAAACTCAACGAATCCTTCTATTTCACACCTCGTTGGGACACGACCCGGGAAATCACTTTTCCGGTATCACTTTTATCACACCCGTAAGATTTGATACGTTAGCCTTTTTCCTAAAGGGTTAATTTGTCGAATTTTACGGTTATTTTGATATACGTTGATATTGTGTTTTTCACCACTCACTTTACACGAATCAATATAAAATGGACAAACATTTTGGGACAACAAAAAATAGCAATATGGACTTATAATATGGGACGGAGGGAGTATATACTTAAACGGGTTCACGGGTTGACCTGTTTAATACTTACTCAACCCAAACATGACCCGTTTATTAAACGGGTTAGACGGATTGACCCTTTTTTTTACCCAAACCTGTTTATCCTCAACCCAAACATGTTTAACTTCGTGTCGGGTTCGTGTCGTTTATCGTGTCGTGTCAAGAATTGTCACCCCTACCGAGGACCCAGTGACTTGACCGGGTCAATAAAAAACCGAGTTTTAAAACATTGTTTTCATCCTAATAATAATTTGTCATAACAAACGCGCCCTAATATCCATACAGTTTTGTTAAAAGATGTCTACAATTTACTCGTTGGTGAATTTAAACAAAATAAAATCACCTTATAGTAAAACGCCGACAAAATCAAAACAAAAACAAATAAACGATAGTTAACAACTTAACATACCAAATCGCATAGAACAATGGTTGCGTAAATCCTCTAAGAGGGGAAGGTGTGGGCTTGTTGTGCCTCGCCGTCGTCCCACGTGAAGTCTCGTCGTGGCTCGCCGCCACACCGGCGGAGCTCGCCGTCCATGGCCTCTTCGTGGTGACAACGAGCTTGAAGCTCGACACAAAGAATATAATTTAATTTGGAAAATTATATATGTTGGTAAACATATCTTCCTCAAAAAAAAAAAAAAAAAAAAAAAAAAAACAAAACTTACCACCCCTATAAATAACATATCATAACCACCATTTTATCATCTTCATCTCCTCCATCTTCATCAACTTTCTATCCCTTTATTCAAAAAAAAAAAAATCTCACAATGTTTCAAACCCAAATGACGGAGGGTATTTCACAAACCTACTAAATTCAAACCCACCACAATACGGGGTTCTTCTAACCCGCCTACCCTCCTCGCAAAATTCTAACCCGTCTCCACAAGAAATTTTTGTTAACCAACAATATGCTTTCAACAAGGATTCATAAGTTACCCCACCGATTTCCATCACCACGGTTTTTAACTCATTACAACCTCCAGCTTTTTACCCACACAACCTCAAACGCTTTCCCCAAATGAAATCACAACCGTCGTTCACAATTCAAAGTACCAAAATCACGTGAACCGCCAAAGGTAGAGGAAAAGACGAAGGTAAAAAAACAAGTCGTGGATTCGACGCAGACGATGACAAAGATGTGGAAGTCATAGGCCGAGCGAGATGGAGGAAGTGGAGCAAGTCTCGAAGAAAGGTTGCTTGCGCAATGTTGGATAGAAATTTCCAAGATCGAGATATGAGAAATGACCGTTCAAGATTTCTTTTGGAACGACATTATGGACATGTTCAATAATCAGACCACCGGTGACTAGCGTACCAAAAATATGATCACTGGTAAATGGTCGATGATTAACGGTGACTGCCAAAAATTCAACGCTATTTACAAACATCTGCAGAGTCGAAGTGGTGAAAATGACCACGATCATGTCGAGAATACGAAACTAAGCTTTGCGCAACGTTATGCTGGGAAGGAGTTTGTGTATGAAAATTTGGGATACTTTGAAAAATTACCCGTGGGATGTCAAGATCCGATTGACATTACATGTCTCGAGGATATATTCGCCCGACAAACGACTCGCCACGAAAGAGATGACGGCAAAAGAATCGAGCCGCAAAGAAAAAAGTCGACTTCAACGTCAAGTGACTGCGAGCTCCAATGTGAGTCAATCGAGTACTTTTTCGGGTCATATATCCGAAAAATATGGTCAAAAAGCCGACGCTCGAATGGCTTTTTACGAGGCGAGGCGTGGCGAGAGAAGCTATCCAGGAGATGAAGTTTCTCATGCTAAATCCCAGTTTGGCCGATGACCCGACAAAAGCAGAGATCATCCGAAAGAGGCAGGAAAAGATAATGAGGAAATTTGCCGAACTAGATGCTTGGGTTTCGTAGTATTAGTATATTTTGTATTTTTTTCCTTTCTTTTTCTTTTTTTTTTTTTTTTTACGATCATGTTTATTTTTCTTATTATTGTGTTATTTAATGTATTTTTATTTTTAATGGAATAAATTTAGTTTATTTGAAAATTTGAATAAAAAAATAAAGTTGTAGTGGTGGACCCCAAATTAAGAGGTTGAGGTTTGTTATGAGTGAGGGGGTTAGTTGTGGTTAGTTGTAGATGTTTGTTATGATGAGGTGAAGCTGACGTGGCGGTGATAAAGAGGTAAACCCTCTTCACCACACCTTCCACTCTAAGAGCACAAGGTGAGCGAAGAGCGAATAACAAGTTATTGGTATGTCACATCGGCATCACCACATCACTTCCCCAATAACACACTAATAACTAAAACACTCTCCCTCATAACACACGTCTCACAAAATACCTCACTAAAAATAATCACTTACTCACAATACACACACAACATCACCAATGGCTTAAGCCGTTCAAATGGCTTGAGAACCTTTGGCACACCAAAGGCACATAACACGGTATGGTAATAACATGTTATTGATTTATAGTTGGGACGAATGACATGATATCAATATCCTATATCGAGTGCTCTAATGTTACTCATTTACCGCACTATTTGCCAAATTTACAATTCTGACTAGATCCAAAATTTTATCTCCTATTTCAGTCACTTAGAGCATCCCCATTGTTAACGGAGTAACGCCCGTTAACGAGCAAATAACGTCGTTAGCGGCGTTACACCCTTGGAAGTGTGTTTGTTTAACGCCGTTGGTCCCTTTGCGTTACCACCTTAACGCGCAGGGGGAAAAAAATCAAAAATTTCATTTCTAGTCCTCTAACGGCTACTAGCCGTTAAGTTTTAAAAAAATTCAAAAACACCCTAACGGCTAGAATTAAAAAAAAAAAAAAAAAAAAAAACCTTTTTACCACTATAAATACACAATTAAAACACCATTTTTTTTCACACTTCCACTACTAAATCCTCTCAATACTCTCAATCTTTCAACTTCAATTACCTACAAAAAAAAAACAATGTCTGGGAGGCAACGGCGATACTTTCTTCAATCTTCTCGATGGGTGAAATCCTCAAACCGGGTTCATCATCTAACCCGAACGCGGTTCATCTTCAAACCCCAACACACTAGGCTTCTCGAGCCAAGAAATGTATCAACAACAAAGAACACTTACTTTTGGCAACAACAAAACCAACAAAATACCCAATTAAACTCCAACTTTCAAAATCTACAATTCACACAACAATACAACAATCACAAACCGAAACACAAGATGTTCACGACACACCCACGCCTCTCCTCCAAAAAAGGAAAAGGTCGTGTTGCTTAAATCAAAGAAATCTAAAGACCCCGAGCCCGAACCAATTGATTACGATGTAGAGGAGGTTGTCACATCGCGTTGGAATTCAAAGAGAGGAAGCATTCTGGCAAGGTGTTCGTGAGCCGTTTGAGGATCCGAAAGTTGGAAAGTGCCAACCTAGAGATACGTTTTGGTATCGGGTCAGAAATGAGTTCAATAAAAACAACTTTCAACGGTGCACCAAGGACATGATGTCAAGCAAATGGAAAACGTTGAACGCCATATGCACAAAGTTCAACGCTTGTTACTTACGTGCGCAACGGGAACAACGAAGCGGGGAAAGTGAGGTTGATGTGATGAAACGGGCAAAGCAATGGTATCGTGAGGAATCCAAAGGTGCACCGTTTGGTCTGGAGGATGCTTGGGAGGTTTTGCGTCATTATAAGAAATGGGATACGCCAAGACCGGTTGATTTAACCCATGATGTGCCAAGCCAAACAAACAAGGCTTTGTTTGGTAATGATGAACAACCACGCCCACGGGAAAGAAACGTGCTACCAAGAAAGCAAGATCCGAGACTACAACAAGCACTTGGGGAACAAGCACGGAGGAACGAGCTCGTCAAATTATTTCACGAAAACTATGGCAAATGAGTTTCGATGAAGAGAAGTCTCGAGCGTGACGGCCTCGCCGAGATCGTATTCTCGTCATTTCCTTTAATTTGTTGTAACGTTTTATTTGCGGTGTTTTTTTTTTTTTTTTTTATTTCGTTGTAATTTTTTTTTTTTTTTTTTTTAATCTCGTATTGTAATATGATTTTAGTTTTAATGAAATGTTTGTTTTAAACAATAAATGAAGTGTTTGTTTTAGTTTAAGGGTTGAAATTGAAAATATAAAATGTTATTGGTGTTATTGGGATGTTATGGTTGTGGGTGTTTTTTGGAAATGTTAATGTTAAATGTAAAAGTTGATGTGGCGCTGACGTGGACGGTGTTATTGGTGTTATTAATGGGGATGCTCTTACAAAATTATAAACTTGCATAAATGTTAATCAAAATTATAAGGCTATGCGTAGTGGCTTCGGTGAAGCTCGGTTGGCAAGGTCAGTCGAGGTCGGTCCTCCCTTTGTGGAGGTGTCGGTCGTGTTCGGTTGGGGAGAAAAGAAACCCAAACTCAGTTGGCCTCACAACCGAGTATAAGCTCATACTTTCCACTTTTTTTTCCATACTTTACTCTTTTCTTTTCTTAATTGTTTAAAAAAAGAAAAAAAAGAAAGAAGAAGTTTGTTTGTGAGATGCAGGAGGATTATAGTGGAGAAGAAGACTTTTCTTCTTCTTTTTTAATTTTTTTTATTTTATTTTTATAAATAATGAATTTGACGCCTAAACCCTTAAAGTTTGATCTTATTATCATTTTTATCTTATACTTTTAATTTTCTTACATTTTAACATAGAAAATGTATAAAATTAGTAATTTACGTTTATTAGTTTAAGTTTTTAATTATTGTTGTAATGTTAAGATTTTTATTAATGAAGTTTAATTTTGCTTTTAAAAATATTTGAATTAAAAAAATAATAAAATAATCTCGGCCACCACCGCAAGAATCTGCGTCGTCGCGTCGTCGGAGAGAAAGCGATGTGGCAAGACCGATTTAACCAGTGAATGTTGTCACAGACAATTTCAAGAGTGGAAGGTATGGAGTCGTTGTAGCTCGCCGTGAGCCTACGTGGCTCTTCGCCGTGGGCCGCCGCCACACCGCCGTCCTTCGCCGTGGGGCATCTCGCCATGGTGACGACGAAGATGGATTTCTGACAAACCAATGGATACTATTTGATTTGTGTGTGTAGTAGTGGGCCCCAAATGAAGATGTTGGGGTTTGTTATGAGGGAGTGGAGGTTTGTTGTGGTTAGTTGTGGAGAAGTGGGATGCTGAAGTGATAGTGATGAAGATATTGAGCTCACACCACACCTTCCGCTCTAAGAATCAACTTAATAACTGAAAACTATGTACGACACTCTTTAAAAAATCACATCAAAACTAATAAAAAGAAAGGTTTAACCGTTTAACATAAAACAAATTAATATAAAATAAATGAAAGAAAAAAGAAGCCTCAGGCAGCCTAGTTATCATCAAAATAATATCAGTCGGTAATTCCAACATAATAATTTTAGATCATCACTGGCTTCTTCATTTCTTCCTTCAACAAAAGAAAATATAAAAACAAAAACATCACATATTTTTTATTAAACTTTCTATAATTTACGAAAGAAAACAGATAAAAAAAAAAGTTTTGGATGAAAAGTGATAGTCGAATGATGGTGTATATGAAATTATTTATACTAGGAACTTTTAACTAAATCCTAAAATATATCATAATCAAGTGCACAAACGCTAGTAATAAAAAGTCAGTGCCTTGGTAGATTAAGAATGTTAGGTTGTTCGAAGTATTTGACTCATATTTTAAAAGTTAAACACGATCAGATAGTAGATCTATCATCAAATACCTCAAACAACCTCACAACCTTAATCAATCATCACTAAGATTTTCTTTATAGTAGGATTTCAAATCATTTTAACATTATTTCTAAATTTTTTGCCAAAAAATGTTAGTAGGGAAATATGTTTTGGGACTTTTTAAGAAAAGCACAACTACACTCACAAAACACAAACCTCCACTAACATATTAGTACAAAAACTAAATACCAAATAAAACCTAATACCCATTTTTGACACAGATATTTTAACTTTTTGTATGTACTTGAAAAAGAGGTTAAATGAAAGAAAGTGTGAAGCCTCAGGCAGCCTAGTTATCATCAAAATAATAATATCAGTCGGTAATTCCAACATAATAATTTAAATCATCACTGGCTTCTTTTATTCCAAACAACAAAAACATTTAAAAAAAAATAAGTAATCAAAGCATACTGCTAGTGAATAAGAAAAGAGATGCATTGAAAAGAAAATGAACTAGGTTAGAGATGAGATGTGTGACAAGATCATGGTGTATATGTAGGGAGTTGTAACCCTAATTTTTTAGGTTAAAGTATTGGGCTTAAATTGGCCCATGGTAGCTTGTTAAAACCCATAAGCTAATGTTGCTACGTGGTTTTTTAAAAAAATCGGCCCATGAAGTCAATTTATGTATGTCAAGTATAAGGGCGTGTTTGTTTTTTGAAAAAGTGTCTTACTAGTCTCTTATTTTTACCGAGTTAGAGGCGGTGAGAGGTAGTTAGACATTAGTGTTGTTGTTTTTTTTTTTTTTTTGAGTCATATCCGGTCAGACATGTAACATCTTACTTAATAAGAGATGAGGGATTGTCTTATTGTCTCTTACTCGATAAGAGATTTAAGACTTGTATTAATATAATATATTTGATGGTTTATTAACAATGTTATATTTATGATAAAAAAATCTTGTTTCATATTTACATAAGTTACTTATTATCGCATTTCGTTGATTTAATAAATAAATTGCACAAACGAGCACTTAAAATCATTCGGACAATTCTACAAAAACAAACAAAATTATTTCGTTCAGATTTAGACTTTCTAGCCACCTCTTACAGGTAAGATGTGGTAGTCAGATTCAGACCTAAAACATCTTAATCAAACAAACATAACCTAAGATTTCATATACTTAAGGGTGTTTATCGGTTGTTCAGTTTATTCGGTTCAGTTAGTTTGGTTAAATTTATTGTTTTAGTGAAACTGAATTGAACCAAATTTAAGTTGAATTAAACTGAATTGAATACTGAATTTTAATTTGTTTATGTTTTTGGGTTGACCTGAATAACCGAATTGCATAATTTATATTTTTTCATCTGATTATACATATTTTTAACAACCAAAAACAATTCAAGGCTAAAAATGTTATAGTTATAACGAGTGTTGGAAACCCGCGATCGCAATGGATTGCTAAAGGACTTACTTTGCAACGACATTTAAACTTCGTGGGTTGTTTTGCCAAGTTGCGAAAGATTATTAATGTTAAAGGACTTACTTTGCAACGACACTTGAACCTCGAGGATTGTTTTCGCCAAGTTACGAAAGATTATTAATGTTAAAGGACTTACTGCAGAACGACAACTTAAACCTCGAAATTTATGCTTTCAAGTTGGCAAGTTTGCATTAATGCACACAACTTTGCACAACTCGGTCCTGACATTTAGTATATATATAAATGTGAAAGATTTTTCATATGCCAATGAATTTGATCCGCCTCGATTCGATCAATAATGGGATTCTTGGCTAAAAAAAGGTTATGTGACATGGACTCCCAACCCAACTCGTTCGGTCGGTTGGCCCACCTAAGATATTAAAAATGATCGATCGATTTGATCAAATTTGAAAAAGTGTGTTTAATAATATTATATATATATATATATATATATATATATATATATATATATATATATATATATTTATGTGAATTCTTCGGTTTCATTAAAACCATATCCAAACCGAAACCAAATATTTAATTTGGTTTAGTTCGATTGGTAAATTCGCCTTGTTCGCGGTTTCGGTTTCGGTTTCGATTAAGGTATTACCCGATTTGAACACCCCTACATATACTACTAGAAATTATATCAAATTTATTTTTCATCAGTTCGGTTTCGGTTAAGGTATTACCCGATTTGAACACCCCTACATATACTACTAGATATTATAAAGTATTGTGACATATACGAAAAGGCTTATGTCACAATACCTTAAGGTATTACTCGATTTGAAAACCTCTACAAATCGATTTGACATAAGCCTTTTGGTATATCTTATATAACATTTATTATCATACCCTGCTATTAAAAACTGCTCTACAGCTTCATCACTTAAGTTCTTTAATGCCAACGTTTAAAGCCATGTTTGGCTTACAATAGTATAACCCCATAACTAAGTTATGAACCAACCTTCTTACAATCTCTCTTAAATCATCATAAGACATTCTTTCAAAGTTAATATCAATTATTTGTTTTAAATCTCCTTGGACATACCTCAAAAGATCAGCTCTGAAAATGCCATCATGATGTAGATTCACAATAAAGACGAATTGATGAATGACATGCAAATAAGAAAAATACTGTATATAACTTAAAAATAACATTGTCACATGAACGTTTTACATCAAACTGAAAAGGTCACTTTAAAATAGTTTAGCTGATATGACAAGTACAAAACCAAACTAACTTCAATAAATTATTAAACAATATTACAATACATTACAAGTAAAGATAGGCGGCTTCTATGGACAACCCCAAGTAAGTTTGAACTCAGAGAAATACCCGACAAGAGGAAGCCCATCAAGCACACTTAACGAAGCACTAGTTAGTTTTTCCCATTTTTCGTAACAACCATTTCTTATTTCACCATATTTAAGGTGTTGCCCAGACACCTTTCCAGTTTTATTTTTCCTCACCGCCCTTTTTATTAGCTTTAAGAAGTAGGTAGCAACTTTGAGCCTCAACTGACCTTCTGCCCTTACATACATGGGTTGGCAAATAGAAAAAAATGCATCAAAGAGCAGTAAGTTATCCCACAATCCGTCGCTTGAAAATGATTCAAAAGACAGAGTTTCAACATTTGTAGCCGGAAACGGGACCCTTGTTCTCACATCATCAATGTTGAATGGCACTAGACCAGCAGATTCATAATTTTTTATTTCAATGTTAAACTTGGATGATAAATTGAGTGTTTCCCATATCTTAAGAAACAGCAAATGATCTATTGGATTATTCAACGACAGACTTAGCTCAATTTGCTCAGGAGCCATGGTTTGAAACAAGAGACTAGGCATTGAAGCACTTTTGTACACGAAAAAAAGTAACTTGGGAGCATTAACTTGTACCTTGATTGGAATTTCTCAGGCGATTGTATCTCCAATCTTTGCAATGTAGCACAATTGATATCCATGATCCCCACCTTACAATGCTTGATTTTAAGGGTCAAACTCTCAAGAAAAGGAAACTTGGATTTGATCATGTCGGAAAATGCATCATTGAAGTACACATTCATTAAATATAACTCTCTCAAGCTCCTTATCAAATCCATCTTGAATACTACAGGCCTATCCCATAATAACATTGCTGCGTCGTAATAAAACGAGCGAAGACTTGGGACATCATAAATTTCAACATTATAAATTTCAAACATACCATCATAATTTCCTGGAGCTATTTTTAACTGCTGAAGATAACGGAGGTTATTTAGCTTGAATTTCTTCAAGCCCTCGGTAAATTTGATGTTGATATTTTCAAGTAACTTACATGTAGATAGAAGGTTATGAAGTGCCTCTTCACTGATGTGTACTTCAAGCAACTCTAGTACTCGCAGGTTCACGCAATCAATCAACGGATTCCTACTAATGTGAAGGGAATGGTTCTTCTTGGGGAACCCCATGCGAAGGGGATAATCGAGTTTTATACTTAACGTATTTAGGTTATCACTTGAGAATATCTCATCTGGCAAAGTAAATGAAGCAATGTCATCAAAGATAGTGAGGCGAAGCTCCTTGAGACAAGTTTTGGAAGCTAAGCTCTTAAGCCATTTTTCAACACGAGTAGCCGACTTTTGCTTGTGTATGGCAAAGTGAAGATCACAAGTTATGATTGGTATATTGTCCTGGTGATACCTTCGTATAGTCCGTCTGATCAACCTCATGTACCTTCTTTCCTGTTGTTTGCTGAAAGGCTTGTCGGATCGACAAAGCCTGAGAGTGGGGATGGTAGACCAAGCGTGTAGCCATGACTTTGACAAGATGGAGGTGCGGGCTGCATCTTTTACCGGCAACAGTAACTGTATATGTTGAACCAACTCCGGAACATCTTCTAGTTGTTGTGTGTGGATAAGCCTCATTCTCTTCGCTTCCTTCATCTATTTAAGGGGTGCCACAAGAATAACAAAAGACAATGAAAGAGATGGTTATGTTTAATATACAAATAAACACATAAGTCACAATTCTGTTTCGTTAAACAGCTTAAACGTAAAATAATTACTCTCTAAAAACTCGCAAACATATGAGATAGAGGAACATGTTGAATCGATTCTGTATCCAGTGTTTTAACACGTGCAGGAAGAAACCCTCCTAATGCTCAACAACTTTGCATTTAAGCTAATAGGGTGGAATCTAAAGGACGATATCATCAAATTTGGTGGCCTCAGGGCTGCTAGTGACTTACTATGAGTCTATCAATCAGCTCTACAGATCGAAAGTATCCATTAACTCAGTTTTACTTACGGAACTCCCTTGTATCCACTAGAAAATAAAAAAGAAACGAACTTCTCATCTACCCTTGTTTGATGTAACTTAAAGAACTACCGTATTAACAAATACATAGCAATAAAGTAAACATCAATTCAAAGTATTTTACCAATTTTACTAAAATACAAAAGACAAACTTTGAATTCAACAGATTATGGTGTTATGATTTACTGAACATTAATTCAAAGTTTCGATTTACATTGTTTAGGGACATAATAAAGATTAACTCAAGTTCTGATAAGAAAATTAAAAATTAGCTTAAACTTGAAATCGTAAGACTAAGCGGGTGTTTGTTTTAGCTTTTATAAGGGGCTTATGAGCTTATCAGCTTTTATAGCTAAAATAAGCTTATCAAAGTGTTTGAATAAGCAAATAAACTTAAGCTTATGAGCTTATATAAGAGCCTTAGAAGCATAAGCACCAACTACATATTACTTATTCGTTTGTCCGAATAGACACATATGATACATATTGTTTTTATATTATATGTGATGTTACAATGTTGAGGATGCTTTACAATTAAATTGAAATTGTAATGAATCTAACTATGTGCGATGTACGTACGTTTCTTAAAATACTTTATGAGTTAAAATTCTTTATATTTTCGATGAGTTGGTGGAAACTTTATGTTAGTTCATAAGGATTGAAAATCCCCGAATCCCCAAGGGGATCCCCGATCCCCATTAGGGACGGGGATGGGGATGTAAAGCAATTCCCCGATGAGGATGGGGACGGGGATGGAGAGTGAAAACGGGGATGGGGATGGTGAATACAATCCCCGACATTCCCCGCCCAGTTGCCATCCCAAGAGGGTTTCAATAAGCCCATTTTGTATGGCTTACTAAGGGGGACTTGGGATTATATGAGACGTGTTATAGCAAAGGATAATTTTACCCTTATTGTAAATTATAAGGATTCTTTCATATACACTTACTAGTAAGGTAGTGCAAACAGTTGAGTATATCAATTACTAGTAATTTTTAACATCCTAACACAAACACTCAACAAGGGCTTATTAGCCCATAAGCTTATACGAACACATCCTAACCTATCTCGCAAATAGTAAAAAGATCCCAACTTTGCATTTAAGCTTAAGTTAACCGTCTTATACATACCCATTTGAAAAGCTTATGCTTAATTGCTTATCCAAAGAGCTTAATAGCTTTTTGAAAACAGAAAAAGCAATTAATTAAGCTGCCTACCTAAACACACCCAGAGTGAATCAATCAGCTAAAAATGCAACTATCTCGCAAATAGGAAAAAGATCCAAACTTTGTTCAATTACTTGTGACTAATAAAAAACATACATTCATCTCCCAACCTAAATACTACTCCAATAAATAACCAAATAAGCTTATATAAAGACCATATATAATTATCCAACTAATAAAAAACATACATTCTCATTATTGCTTCCATTAAACCAGTGCTTTCTTAGTAATAGAGATAAATCAAACAATTTTTATTACTAAAATAAAGAATAGAAAGACAAACTAATTCCAAGTTTCGATAAACAAAAAATTAAAAAAATTTACCTTGAAACTTGCGCTGTGTTCTCGAGTCGGATCATTAAAGAAAAGAAAATGAAAGGGAAGTAAAGTGAAGATATTTACTTCCACATTGTGTTCTTGAGTTTTACTTAAGGGGGAAAAGAAAAGGAAATGGAAGTAAAGTTAGTGTAATTTGGGTGATTTTGTTTCCTCCCAAAAGTGGGCGGAAAAGGAAGTAAAGTGTTTTACTTTACTTTACTTCCATTTTCTTTAATGACAAAACTCAAGAACTGAGCGTTTAGTGAAGGTTGAAACTATAATGGGCAATCTGCAAAGCTGCGTTTCTGTTAAAATTTTTGCTCTGAAATATGCTTTTTTTATAAAGGGCTATGAGCAGTGGCGGAACTTGGCCATTTTTTTTGGGGGGGCCGAATCAAAGATTTGTTTATAACCTCAACTAAATTACCCCTAAAACCTATAATATTTACACTGTGTTCATGCATTTTGGGCATGGACCTCCCCGCCTCTATAGAGTTCCGCCCACAGCTATGAGCCCATGTAACTATTTGTTTTATAGCTTATTCTTTTTAGAGGAGCATAAACCGGTTATTTTCTCAAACCGAACCGGTTTCGGTTCGAGTTAACAAGTCAAAATCGGTTTTGCTTTAAACCGGTTCGATTAAAAATCGGTTTTGGAGAGAGAAAAGGAGGATTCATGACCTAAAACCGGTCCGATTTAAATCGGTTGACAGCAAAATATGCAAATCGGTTCAAAAAGCCGGTTCGGCTCAAGGGAAACCGTTTTTTAAGAAAACTGGTTTTTTGGTTTTTTTCGAATCAGATCGGTTTTTCGGTTTTTTTCACCTCTAATTCTTGTTAGATTGATACTTTAGCTCTTGCTTTTATATTACTTCATCCGTCTCAAAATTATATAGTCCATATTTTCTTTTCAAAATGTCTCAAAGTGAATTTAATGAGGAAATATTCTATTTGAGTGTTGAGAGTTAAAGTGACCCCACTTTTATTAAAATTTACGAGTATGATTTTTGTATCGTGACAATAATTTTGAGACATAGCAAGTACTAATTTTTTATAGTGCGGTAGTGCTTGTTGCATGGGATATTGGGTTTTCACCTAGGGATTGGTGACTCGAGCCATTATGGGTACCCATGTAGATATTTTGAGTTGGCTCAATGTATGCATAATAATCTGTGTCTGGTTATTTTAAGATTAAGAATTTAGTATAGTATTTTTAACTGTTTAAGAGTTGTTTCATACATTATAATTACAACTATAGTTAGGTTATCAAACATTTTTATAGAAAAATAAAGCTATCGCTCACTACTATAACTTTTTGTTACTGCTTTGTTACTGTTATTTTTGCCAAACGCATCTTGATTACAATTTAAACTACTAACTTTTTTTACTCTCACTTGCTCCCCATCTATATATACATAAAAAAAATTTACAACACTATTATAAATCATCGCCGCTACGCACAATTAAATCAGTTTTATTTATAAATTTTGATGAAAAATGAAGTATCAAGTACTATCAACCCATGTGTCCTTAGTTCAAAGTTCAAACATGTTATTTGTATGTTATTCCGTAGACCATACTAAAGCTTTAAAAATAATAAAACATACAACCTTGAAAGTACATAAAGTGATAAAACTCAATACTTGAAGAATCAAAGTACGTTGACGAAAAAAACATTAGATTAAAACTACAACTGAAACAAAAAATATCTACCACATAATATTAACCAAACAAAATTAATAAAAGGGCAAATTATAAAATATTATACTGACACTATTTCTTTTGATATCGAATAAAATTTTTTCTTTTGTGGATCTATATTTTTAAATTCATCCTCTTACGATTTTTGCGAAATTTTTGGACATTTTCGCCTCTTAACTAATAGAAAAAAAAAATCCGGCAAAAAATATCACATAAGACCAAAGAGGATTTAATTGAAAGATATTACCCATAAAAGCAAAAAAATTGTTCACTACCCACAAAACAAACGATAACAAGATGATCTTTTTTTTATCATTTGCCCTTAATAATAAAATGATGTATCATAATCACTATTAGCTTCTAATATGTGATGATTTCAACAGGAAGATAGAGAATACCACACATTACGCTTCATTTTAAGGATTTTGTTTTGTGCAAATTATGTGATTCTAGCATATTTTTAAAGATGGCGATGCGAATTTTTTTGTCTTGAACAAACGAAAAGGGAGCACCACCTCTCTCATCTTTACATGGGAAACCATTTAAGTTCGTTGAGTTAATTTTTTTTTTTTTTTTTTATATCTTTAATTTTGTAGGAATTCAGGCGAAGAAAGAGAGATTATCTTCACAAAACACTTAAAAAATTTAAAAATCACAATTAATTGATGTTTGTGTTGTAAATGTAACGAACAAGATCGAACACAATAATGAGAGAGGAAGATAATTCTTATTATTTGAAATGTATTGATAATGTTACAACAGGAGGTATTTGTAGGAAAACCCTAACTTGATAATCAAGACTATGATGAATAGACATAAGCTCATAAGCCCATAATATTTTACAATACTCCTCCTTGGATATTCATCGTTCATCATACTTCATAGACTACCTCATCAAAAACCTTATCAAGAAAAACCCAATGGGATAAAAAAAAAACTTTATGAAGGAAAAGAGTGTAGTGAGTATAATGTTCCTCCTCCTCAATTTAATGTATATATTTCAAACATCACATGCTAATCTTCTAAACGAGTTGCTCATATACTTTTGTTGGCAACAACTTTACAATGAAGTCCATCAACATGATGATGTTACGAATAAGTCCTGCAAAAATGACAAAATAAATGTGTAGCTTTCAACCCAATATCAAATCAATTGGTTAGAAAGTATACAATGCATGTACAAATATTAAAAGAGAAAAAAAAAATACACTCTCGTGACGCATATTAATTACAAAATTGGCATCCAAACCTCAATTGTACTTATGTATGGTACTTGAGGACTTTGAGATATGTGCAAAAGCAATTTATATAATATGCGTCCAAAATCATTTTGATCCATATACGGATTCATTAAACTTTATCAAATAAAGTTATTGAGAACTTTATTAATCGTATTTAGAAGTTGAAGTTGTAAGCCATATTTGAGACATTACATATCCTTCATAGAATACGAGAGCTCTAGTAAACCCAATTTTAAGGAAAATAGATACTTATCTCATATTAATAAGATATTTACATCCACCTCGAGATAATTTGTCTCTCAATAATCAACTTATTGTTTTGTGAATTTATTTATTTCATAATTCAAGTATTAAAACACATAACTTTAGAGCTATTATTTCGGCTTAGCACAAAAAACCGATTTATATAAATTTTACACATTCATGTGTATGGATTTTATGTCCCAATACTTCTCGTATTTTCCAGAGATTGCGTCTTTTCACGTTGGCCAAACGTTTCATTGAGCGCACTTTCGAATAACAATTGATTTATGATCCTCATTATGCTTAATAGCAAGCGCTATATTGTATGTAACAAATTTATCGACGTCGTTTTGTGTTGATTCCATAATAATTCAAAAACAAGATAGAATTTACTGAGATCTCATTAGCTTTATGAGATTCTTTTGAACCTTAATGTCTAGTGTCTTTTTATGAGACTATCATGGGGTCTTTTATACCTCGAACAACCATCTTGTTTTCATGCTCCATATTTTTCATCGAGGATTTTATTTGGAATTGATTTGTCTACCATGCTTGAGGCATGTCATAATAAAATAATGTCCTTGAGGGACAACTTCTAATTAGAGCATGAGTAGCTGGAATTTTGTTTTTGGTCAATGTTTATTTATGGCTATTAGATTATCCATTGAATAATCAATTCATAAAAAAAAAAATCGATGATCAACAGAATATGATAATTCATTCTGAATTCGCAGCTACTTTACTCCTCCTGAAGGAATTATCCATCTTCTATATCCCATATATGTGCATTTAGGTGGAGTAATTTGCACACAAAAAACAAAAATGGGATATGTTTGGTTTATAACTGATAAGGTTTTAAAATGTACCTTTTGAGGGTCGTTTAAGCCCTTATTTGATCACTTTTGTATCCGTTATTGCTTAATATCGCTCCTTTTCACTTTTAGGTCTCGGAAGGCAAACCGTGTAATGGCACTTATTTGGACGAAAAGGCGCGATATATAAAGAAAATGGCCAAAGTCAAGAATCGAGACACTCATGTCGCTAAATTACAAGGGGACGGCGTCACTTGCTATCTACGACTCCGTCGGAGGATTTTTGTGACGATACTGAAGCCAAAACCCTATTTTCAAGTGACGACGTCGGGCTTTAAAAGAGTAGGCCGTCGTTACTCGGGACGGCCTAGATTCAATCTAGGCGGCGCGGAAGCTAAAGAGGACGGCGTCACAAGCATAAGGTGACGCCGTCGCAAGATTAACTCGCCCAGCGAAACCCTAATGATGGCGACACGACGGCATCACAAATCATAAGGTGGCCGCCGCACATGTAATCTTATATATAGAATCCGAATTTTTCAGTTTTAGAGAGTAGTCTTTTGGGTGAACTTTTGGAGTAAAACCTAAACCGAACCAAGGTCGTATTTTAGGGTTTTAAAACCCTATCTTACACCAAGATAAGTTGTTTACTTCATTAATTTAATTATGTCTTCAATTATTTGTGTGTATGCTTGCATGTTCTCCATGTCCGGCTAATTTACTTGTGTGTTTGCTTAGGGAATATGAAACTTAGTTATTGAATATTGATTGGTTGTTTCTTATCTTAGTTGACTAATGATCTAGTAATGCGATAGGTCATTCGTTGTGTACTTAATGCTTGATTAATCTTTGTGAACCTTAGGTTATGGCACCTTGAGTTGTTGTAAGCTAAACAATCCAAAGAGGCCTTAGAGTTAGAGTTTATCATCCTTGTGGGTTTTGTAGAGCGAGAACCTTTGGTAACTTCAAAGAGTAGGAGAAACATACCTATAACTTTAGACACACAACGCAACTAGGAATAAGGACGTGACAATTCAACCACCAATTGGAGATAATTAAGGAGTAGTAAAACCTAAGTAAACACATCTTTAAACTATCATACGAGCACACAATAATTAGACATAGACTACCACCACCTTAGTTTAGATAATTAGATAATAGTAGAGTAATCGGTAGAAATACCAACCCCCCAAATCCAAACCCCGAGATTCGTACTTTTCCTTTTCTAACAAACATAAAAAGATAAAAAATAATATTCCTCAACCTCAACCTTAGCGTAGTAACTTCTCACTAGCATTCTTATTCCCTAGAGAACAATATCAATTCCGTGGCTTACCTAATACTACACTACAACGATTAGGTTCATCGCTGGGGTGTTGAAAAACTTGCTCGACGAAAAGGAAGTTCCTTTGACCCAACGCTACTGTGTAAGCGTATCAAGTTTTTACGCCACGGGGAATAGAATAGCTAGTTAGTAGTCCACTCGCTTAGGTTTCTTTGCTTGATTCCTATCAAGTAAACTTTTCTCATTTTAGCTTTCTTTTAGTCTATCCCCTTCTTCGTGACCTTTGTTCGTAACCCCATCACTTTTTATCATGGAAGGTGAAAACCCCTCAAATCATTGTCCCGCCAAGAGACCGTACTCTTGGTGAATACTCGAGACCTAGCCACCTAGGCTATAGGAATACCATTGAGCTTCCCGACCAAGCCCAAATTACGGCCGCGATCCGACACCATCCGGTTGGTGCAAAATGGATGTGCATTCCATGGACTTCGTTCGAAGATCCAAATCGACATCGAGGATTTCCTCAAAATTGTCGATTCCATCGACCTTGATGCTAATACTCGGAGACCACGCGTCAAGGTCTCTTCCAATTCTCTCTACGGGACCAAGCTAGTAATTGGCTTGAGCGACTTCCGCCGGCTCCATCTCAAGTTGGGATGATCTCACCACTGCTTCCTTGCTCAATTTTTCCCACGGGAGAACCACAAAACTTAGGAATGACATCTTGATGTTCCAACAACATCAAGGTGAATCTCTCTGAAGCATGGACTCGATTCAAGGACTTACTCCATAAAGTCCTCATCATGGCATTGATCTTTGGCTCCAAGTCCAAATCTTTTATGATCATGTCAACTTCCCCACTAAGCGATCCATCACCAAGCGGCCGGTGGAAAACTTAGTGATCTCACCACGGAAGAATCATGGGGTATAATAGAGGACCTTGCTCTATGACAACGAAAGTTGGAATGACCCCGTGAGTTGCCCAAAACCGTTAAGGCAATCTCCTTGCCTCCAATTGACTCACAACCTTCCAACCGTAGGATGCTCGAACTTGAAGATCAAGTAAAATTCCTCATGAGCTCCTACAAAAATCCTAAGTCTTCACATCAAGTGAATTGAATTATGTAGTGGTCCCCATAACACTCGTGATTGCACAAGACTCCCCGAACAAGCTTTTGCGGACTACGCCTCCACGCGCACCGACGGAGTGGGAGAGAAGTGGTACACTTTCAAGCCCGAACAAAACAACTTAGGAAACTCTTACAACCCCTCATGGAGAAATCACCCTAACCTTAAGTGGAATCAAAACTCAAGTACACCCCAAAGCTCATCTAGTCCACCTAATAGGTTCAATTTCTAAACACCGGAACCCCACTAATCTTGAGGCCATTGCATCTAGATTCATGTCATCTCAAGAGATTCGATTGACTAAGCTTGAAGCCGATTTTAAGCGAAAGCAAGGCGAGATGACAAACAAGCTTGATGCACTCTTAAAAGCCTTCAATGAACGAGAAATTAGAGCACTTCCAAGTGATACCATAAAGAACCCAAAAGTAAATTCGATTTCGTCGAATTCATGTTCTTGTTCACCTTGGGAGAGTACTCATCCATGTCCCTCACACCCAACGGTTTACTCGGTAAATGCTATCAACAAAGGTTCTAAGCAATCCAAATTTAGGTACCAAGGCCCTGCACCATTGGTAGAACCTACTCTTGAGAAACCCGTCAACCAAGAACCCAAACCCAATCTAGAGGAGGAGTACAAGGAACTCCATCAAGAAAAACTGGTTCTTGAAGCCTTAGCTCATGCACCTTATTATAATGCTTTGAAAGAAAAATATGAGTTAGAACTTAAACTTGGAAAACATGGGTCCGCCTTTGTGAGAAATAATCTACCTAAAAAGTTAGACGATCCGAGGCTATTTACTCTTCCGTGTAGGCTTGGAACTTCCAAACCTCTCGATGCTCTAGCCGACTTAGGATCATGCATCAATCTTGTTCCATTGTCCCTCCATAGAAGCCTTAACCTAGGTAAAATAGAACCAACGGAAACCATTTTAGGTCTAGCGAGATGGTAGTGTTTCATATCCGTAGGGATAATAAAAACATGGTAGTACACGTGGGGAGTTAACTCTTTGGCCGATTTCCATGTGCTTGACATGAATAAGGACCCGACATGCCCATTACTTGTAGGAAGAGGATTCTTAGCTACCGCTAGTGCCATCATTGATTGTAAGATGTCCAAGATAGTGGTAGGAGAAGGTAGTGCTAGGTCGATTTACGATGTCAAAAGGCATACATACTACAAAGAGGAGGAAATTCCACATGAGATTAGGATGGATAGAATACCTTCTAGATATGGACCTTGGATTGATAAAAACCTCATAGGCCCCCAACGACCTTTCTATCTTGATGATGCCTTTGCTAGCAAAGCAACTTTCCATGAAAAAGAGATGGCTAGAGACATGGAAGTAAACCCGTTCGAAGACGCTTTAGTATTTAGGAAGATGACCGAGTTCTTAGGAAGTTTGCCCGTCAACCTCGTTATGAATAGGTGGAAAATTGAGAAGCCTAAACATAAGTGGGATTGGAGTAGACCGCCTAGTAATGGAAATGGAGAATGGCACATTAGGATAACAATCTATGATCCCGATGGAGAAAAGTTTGAAAAAGCATATCGAACCTAACGTACTACTAGGAACCTAAATGATAAGTTTGATCCTTATGACATTATTAAGGACAAGCTTACTTATATCGATGCGTAGGAACACGACTATGAGTCTAGCTACAAGACTCTTAAATAAAGAAAAGCGCCGTGGGAGGCAACCCATGCTTAATTGTTTGCTTGTTTGTGTCATATATCTTTTATTGATTGTTTATTCTCATGTTTAAATTTGTAAAAATGCTTTATTTCGTTTTTAACCTCGTCTTAATTGCATATAAAGGTATTTTACATAAATGATAAGTGTAGGGAGGATTACACACGTTTTCATAAGAAACGTGAACATGAGAATAACAATTCATTAAAAGATATATATTTGTGTGTTTGTTCGAGTCAAATGCTTGTATCGAGTCATAATGGATGTTTTGCGAAATTTTCCGATTCTAAAGATGTAAATTTTCCAGATTTTTTCGAAAATCGCATACCGATTTTGTCGGGATAACTGACGGCGTCAGATTGCAACTTTGTGGCGTCGGAAGGAATAAAACATCGATTACTTTTCTCGTTTCTGAGCTACTTAAAATTTTTGGAATTTTCGGTCTTAATTTTCTTAGAAATTCAGTAAACATCCATTCCACAAGCATTATATCCTAGTTTAAATCGAGTCTTATATATTATTACCGCCGATTTTACGAAGGTTTCGTTTGTTTTCTTCAAGTGTGCAGGTTTTGTTTATCAAGAAGAAGATACATAAAGTTGGAAAGAGCTTTTCACGCATACATTCTTCTTGGAAAGGATTTAACCACTACTTCACACGGATCCTACCGAGCTAATCGGGAGTATTAGTTTCTTTCATTTTTATTACCTTCTTTTATCATAACTTTGATACTTTCGGGAACATTGGGGACAATGTTCGGTTTAAGTGTAGGAGGGAAAATAAAACGGAACTTTGAAACTATGCTTATCCTTGATTATTTTCTTTGTCTAATTGCATTTGCGTAATAAACCATGAGAAAATATCGGTTAGGGTAATTTTGGCACCAAATTTAAAATTTTTCATGACATATAGGAGTGGGCCATTAGTCTTAACAAAAGCGTCTCACGGATAAGAAGTTATATGACTAGCACAAAACCCTTTACCACCTAAATTCCACCAAAATGTGAGGATCGTCCTTAGATTAGTAGGAATTGAAGCATTCATCTTCAATGCTTAGAGTGTGAACCGGTAGTATATTAGATTCTAGAACTTGTTTTGTGATGCATTCCGAGATCGCTAGTAAGACTACACTTGTGTAGTTAGGAATAACTAAATGATAAGAGGCATTAGGATAACCCTTGTTTGATACCCGTAATATTATTACCTCTTCCACATTGGTTGAGTAATTCCCCCACACCCTTTCCGTTGTACTCATCTTTAGTACACGATACCCCTAGTTAACCCCTCAGAGCCTATCCTTTTCGCGGTTCTCGTGATGTTTCGATTTTCCGGAATATCAATGAAGAGCATTGTTTACACCCCACCCCAGAATGTACACCCAAATCGCCTTAGCCTACCTTGTATGCACTCACTTTTAGTGCATTATTGTTATCACCCTAAACCCTTAGTTCAATTATCTAATTACTTGCATGAGTTGCTAAGTTGAGTCATATCTTTTGTACACGCTTTGGGACGATTGGGACTCATGGGAAAAGTTAAAGTTTTAAATGACTAAAGGGCATGCCAATTCCCTTATCTGCGTAATAACGTACTCCAAGTGTTTTGATCTTTTCAATTCGGGTCATATTAGTGTTAGATTAATGAAAACTCAAGTGTAGGGATGTGCTATAAATCCCTATTATTTTGATGTTATCGTAGAGGATGGTAGAGTAAAAGTATATGAAAAAAAAAAATCGAAAAAAAATAAAAAAAATAAAAAAAACATACGGGCTACCATCCTACATCTATCTTAAAATTTATGTTTGTTTATTTCAGTTATCTAGAGTTTAGAGTGTCGAGTCTTGGCTTAGCAACGCCATTCTTCGTATGCATGTAACATTGAGATTTTTGACTTGCCACCACTAAAATAGCCTATCCCACCAAACCCTTTGTTTCCCTACCGTAAGCCTAACGTTACAACCCTTTAAAGACCTCTTTGATAGTCTTTCCTAGGTGCTTACGCCAAAGCGATGGAGGTTTGATCTATTCTCAAGCCTATGGTAATCTATGTACTAGGACCGGTTAATGAGTGTTTATCTTCCATTTCCAATTTGCGATATTTCATATACACCCGAGAGATGTGAGTATCCAAACACCCCATGTGAGGTGCTAGTATGTAAATTCCGTGCTTGTTATGACTTTTGCGGGGCTTATATGTGTTGTGGACTGTTTTAAACCAATGCTTCATGACCCCTAACTTATAAATTAATTGGCTAAAATCACATTTGCTTGTCCTCAAGCAAATATCAAGTGTAGGGATATTTGATAAGGTTTTAAAATGTACCTTTTTGAGGGGTCGTTTAAGTCCTTATTTGATCACTTTTGTATCCGTTATTGCTTAATATCGTTCCTTTTCACTTTTTAGGTCTGTGGAAGGCAAACTGCTGTAATGGCACTTATTTGGACGAAAAGGCGCGGATATATGAAGAAAATGACCAAAGTCAAGAATCGAGACACTCATCTTTGCTAAATTACAAGGGACGGCGTCATCGCTTATCTGACGCCGTCGGAGGATTTTAATGACGATCTGAAGCCAAAACCCTATTTTCAAGTGACGACGTCGGGCTTTAAAGAGTAGGCCGTCGCTACTCGATTTACCTAGATTCAATCTAGACGGCGTCGGAAGCTAAAGAGGACGGCGTCACAAGCATAAGGTGGCGTCGTCGCAAGATTAACAGCCAAGACGAAACCCTAATGATGGCGACACGACGCGTCACAAATCATAAGGTGGCCGTCGCACATGTAATCTTATATATAGAATCCAAATTTTTCAGTTTTAGAGAGTAGTCTTTTGGGTGAACTTTTGGAGTAAAACCTAAACCGAACCAAGGTCGTATTTTAGGGTTTTAAAACCCTATCTTACACCAAGATAAGTTGTTTACTTCATTAATTTAATTATATCTTCAATTATTTGTGTGTATGCTTGCATGTTCTCCATGTCCGGCTAATTTACTTGTGTGTTTGCTTAGGGAATATGAAACTTAGTTATTGAATATTGATTGGTTGTTTCTTATCTTAGTTGATTAATGATCTAGTAATGCGATAGGTCATTCGTTGTACTTAATGCTTGATTAATCTTTGTGAACCTTAGGTTATAGCACCTTGAGTTGTTGTAAGCTAAACAATCCAAAGAGGCCTTAGAGTTAGAGTTTATCATCCCTTGTGGGTTTTGTAGGCGAGACCCTTTGGTAACTTCAAAGAGTAGGGAAACGCACCCTATAACTTTAGACACACAACGCAACTAGGAATAAGGGCGTGACAATTCAACCACCAATAGGAGATAATTAAGGAGTAGTAAAACCTAAGTAAACACATCTTTAAACTATCATACGAGCACACAATAATTAGACATATACTACCACCACCTTAGTTTAGATAATTAGATAATAGTAGAGTAATCGGTGAAATACCAACCCCAAATCAAACCCGAGATTCGTACTTTTCCTTTTCTAACAAACATAAAAGATAAAAAATAATCTTCCTCAACCCCAACCTTAGCGTAGTAACTTCTCACTAGCATTCCTATTCCCTAGAGAACGATATCAATTCCGTGGCTTACCCTAACACTACACTACAACGATTAGGTTCACTGCCTAGGGTGTTGAAAACCTTGCTCGACGAAAAGGAAGTTCCTTTGACCCCGAACGCGCTGTGTAAGCGTATCAATAACCAAAACCAATTATAAAAGGAAGGATTTATAATAACATATTGGCATGATGCTAATTTTGTTGTTGTGCATATCATAATATGGCCCCATACAACAACACAAGTTCTTCTCTCAGTTTCATTTGATAATTTAGAAGTAATTCATCGTATTTTCATGATTAAATACTCACTCCGGAATGTTAGGCACGCATTAAGCTCTTAATCATGCAAACTTGAGGTTGCGATTTAATGACCATTTAGACGATGCATCGATTTTAAACTCTAAATGGGTTACAAATAAAAAAGGAAACAGTTATGGAATGTTCATTGCTAATTATTTCTTTTGTAAATAAATTCTTTAGAACAATGTGATGTGAATATGTTTCTAATGGTTTAAAATAAAGGTGGAAACGAGCTGAGTCCAAGCTCGAGCTCGACTCGTTTATATATATAAAGCTCGAGTTCGGGCTTGAGTTCGTTTCGAGCCTCATATTGAGCTCAAGCTCGGCTCGTAAAAAATTTCAAAAGCTTGGGCTCGGCTCGGGCTCGACTAACTTATATAACGTGTTAATGCTCGAAAGCTCGTTAATCACACTAGGCTCGACCTCGTTTATTTTTTTATGCTCGTTTATATATGGTTACATATGTAGAAAATATATATAAATATATTTTAGGGCTCGTTTAGGCTCGCGAGCCTAATCGAGCTTTATTTATAAGGGGTGTTTAAAATGGGACACGCCGAAACCGGTTGATGTAACCGGAGACTTACCCGGTGAAAGCAACCAAGAGCTATTCGGTGATGATGCACGTCCACTTCTGGCCGGAAAACTACGCGCCAAAAAAATAAAATAAATCCGATACCACGACAAGCCCGGGGGAAGTGCGTCAAGCCAATTGGAAGATAAGTCATCCGAGATTCGACTTAGATGGGAAGCGGCCCAAGCGGCGTACAAGGCGGCTAAAGAGAAAGACCAGACGATAATGCATTCGGAAAATTTTACATTTAACGGTATTAATACGAAAGAGATGGATCCGACCGCTACGTTTTGGATCGAAATGCAGAAGAAGAAAAACACCGAAAAATATAATTTGTCACCCCACCCGAATAATTTTATATTTACTTATTGTATTTTTTATGTCATAACTTTTTTTTATGTACTCGTAGTGGTATTTTTCATTTCGTATTGTAACGTTTTTATTTCGTATCGTAACGTTTTTATTTTGTATTGTAATGTTTTTACTTCGTAATGTAATGTTTTTATTTCGTATTGTAATGTTTAATTTTATTAATAAAGATTATTTAATGAATAAAATTATTGAGGGTAGAAATTGTAGATTGTAATTTTACAGAAAAAAAATGTGAGTCTCAAAAGATGGTGTTATTTAATGTTATGATAAATGATGATTTTTTGGTATTATGTTATTTGGTGTTAAAATGATGTAGTGCTAATGTGACGGAGTTTTTAGTGTTATTTCGTGTTATGACTTCTAGTGCTCTAATTATGGTTTTTTTTTTGTGTTTGAGAATTATTTCTTTAGAGTATGTAACTATCTATCTATATATCTTTCTAAAAATATTAATTAGTGTGTAGCATCAGTATTAATGAATGATTTAAACTGTGAGTTGAAAATGACTTTAAAAAATTGTGTTTGATTATCATTTTAAATTAAGTACATTGAGTTGGCGGAGTTTAGTTTTTGGTTTTTAATGGAGGTCCGACGGGTTAAGTGGGTATAAATAGGGTATGAATTATCTAGGTGGAATTTAAAAAATCAATAGGTGGAAAAACAGGAAATTCCATTCTGGGCTAAAAAAATGACGTGAAATATAAGGGTGGTGGCAGTCATGATCTCATATCTCACTCATGCTTCACCATTCACCAATAATATCATTTCATCTCATTCATGCCTCATCATACTTTTTTAGTAGCAACCATGATCTTATGCCCAATCTAATTTTATTTTTTCATTTTTTATATTCATGTTGGGGCAACCTTACCAAGCACCCCTCAAAATAACTCAACCTATATAATAAACTTTGGAAAAAATTACCAAAAGAGGCAATTTTTTCAAGTTTGGTCCATTTTTAAGACCTTTTTCTCATCTCTTTCCCAAAAGAGCCATGCTCAACTGCTGGACTCCATACATATTACGACACGTGGCATCATCATGTCCTTTTCTAATTGTACACTAAGTGTCACATCAAATCTCAAAGCAATATCTTATTTTGTTCTTTTATACAAAGTCAACGCTCAACCGACGACCCTCAACCGTAAGTGCTCAACTGGGGGCGTACTTTTGGCTTAGGAAATGTAAAAAGCAAACCAATAGATTTCCTAAATCCAAAGTGATGTGACACTTTTTTTTTTTCTTTTGCCACTTTAACGTTGCAATATCATCAAAAAAACACACACTAAACACACACTAACACACACTGATCGGACGTTTGATCCAGATGACAAAGTAGAATCAAAAAATCAAAATGGTAAGTGTTCACACTTGATTGATTTTGTTTCTTACTGCAACTTAGGGTTTTGTTGCATCCCTTTTGTTGCAACTTAGGGTTTTGTTGCATCCCTTTAAGTGCATGCATTCTTTTGTTTACATCATGTTTTGTTTTATGTGAAAATTACCAAAAGAGGGGAAAAATCCATACACAGTTGTGTTTTTTTTTTTTTTACTTTTTTTTTTGCCTTTTTGAGATGGTTAAGAAAAATGAATAAAAAGTCGAACATGGGAAGACCTAATGACCTTTGTAGTTTTAATTTCTCCAATGTTGAGTTGATTGGTAAAGCGATTGTGTGATAGAGCTATATAGGTGTAAGTAACATATATTTTGTATTAGTCTCAAAATGAGAGGGTTGAACTGTATTAGTCCCATTTAATAAGAGGTTTAGGTTAGTTCTCAATTGAGGTGGCTTGTAGTGGTTGAAACGTAAAAGCGATTGTGTGTTAGAGCTATATAGGTGTAATTAACGTGTATTCGTAGTTGATTATTCACACTTGATCTAAATGAATGAACACTTAGCGATGAGTTCTTAGTCCCGAATCTGATGTGTCGTTTAACCATTCATATTGTTGACAACTTCTCTTGTCAAGATTTGGTTGTCCTCTCTTGTCAAGATTTGGTTGTCAAGATGCGGAGATGCTTTTACTTGTAGATACTTGTAGTTTAGATGTTGTATGCCTGTCTTGATGAGTGCTTTTTAAAAGCCAATGATAGTGTGCTTGTAGCAAGTTTTACCGCTTTTAGATGTCGTATGTCTTATTTGTTTTAACGTTTTGAATATGTTATTTCTTGTAGGCGTATGATGCTAGAGTTATTGTTAAAGCAAAGTGCATTACTTACTTATGAAGGATCGATTAGACCGGCCAGCGCCGTTCCATGTTTAAAGCCACATGTTTTGGACCATGGCTCGATCTTACCGTGTCGATAACGAGGAAGGGCTTGTTCATTACATGCTTGAAACAATTCCATCAAAACAATGATAGCTATGATCTTCCACTTGTATACTATTTGAATGGACATTGTCTTTATTTTGGTCGAAATGAATTACGCACAGTTCTTGGTTTTAGATTTGGTATGGTCGGGTTTTAGGAAATGGCGTGGTGGTGATATCCCTTTCCGTCCTCACAGTATTTCAAAGCATGTAGGTCAACATGTTAAATTAATTGATCTATTATCGGTTATTGAAGATGAAGAGTCATTTATAAATCATCGATGAGGATGCGATACGGGTTTTGTTGCTAACGCTTGAGGTGATATTCATGGGTAAAGACTTGGGGTCTATCATTGATGATATTTTTCCGAGGATGGTCGAGGATCTTGATGAATGGAATGCATTTCCATGGGGAACTTGTTTGGAAGCGACTTTATGAGTCAATTAGAAATGTCTCTTCAAATCATCCAACGGTTTACCGTCAAAGAATTGGTCATAAAGAATCCACGATGTTCCTACCTATAGCTTGAAGGGATTCGTTGCTACTTTCAAGGTTAACACTAAAAAATTTGCTATCATTAGTTTCTTGTTTTTTCCTTTAATGGAAGGGCTTGAAAATTATCTTCATATGTTTCTCGTCCTCGTAACTTATATTTGTTGTGTTAACTTTTGTAGATATGGATCATAGAGAGTCGTCTGAGTAAAAGTAAATGATGGTGGAACAAGGCTCGGGGGTGATCCTAAGAGCACTTGCATGGTTGAAACACACCATTTAGAAAAGACCGATTATTTCGACCAACGTTTTGACAAGGTAGAAGTAGAAGTTGTTTCGTTGATGAGCAGGTTAAGGCTTTGGAAGCCCACTTTCAAACTTGAGACTATTATTCAAGTTAGTTTTTTACCTTTATCAATTGTTGACCAAGTTACATTGCTATCAAACAATTACCATGTGGTATGCTAATAGGCGGATTTTCTTTCGAAATACTTTATTCTGCAGGTCATAATGAGTGACAGAGACAAAATGAATGAAGAAACCTATGAAAAGGTAACTATAAATTGTATTAATGTGAGTATACCTTTAATTCTAATGTTCTACTAATAGGTGTTAAACACTTTTGTATGCAGGTTTATGGAAACAAAGTTAACACAGTTGATGGAGACAAAATGAAGAAAGGTACATATGAAAAGGTAATTGTAAATGGTATTTATGTGATTATACCTTTCATTCTAATGTTCTACTAATAAGTGTCAACCACTTTGGTATGCAGGTTTATGGAGACATAGTTAACACAGCTGATGGAGAATAGGTAATTTAATGATCTTTTGTTCTGTTTTTATTTCATTTCTGATATAATTAATAACTTGCGATAATAAAAGTTTGTTAACCTTTTTCATATCATTCGCAGCCTGTAGATCTTGCTAATGAGTATTGCAGTCAAGTCAATGATTTTTTCAAGTTGTTTGATACGCCACATGTTGATGTGGATGACAAGGTTGAGGAGTTGGAAAATGTCTCAAAATCAAAACTTGAGAAAGCTGAAAAACACGAGGAAGAGGAGGAGCAGAGGGACAAGAGTATGAAGTTGAGTGTTGAAGCTGAAAATAGATTGAAGATTATTGAGAAACTGAATTCACCTCCCATGGGGTTTTGGAGCATTGCGAAACAAAGAAGAGGAGGCTTGAACATGTTCCTAGGTCACCCTATGTGGAGAAGCGGAGTAAAACTTCTGATGTTCCTAGCCTAGAAGATATGTTGAAGGGTCGAAAGTATATACATGTTCATAGTCCAATTATGGTTGAGAAGTTAGTAGAAGTCAAACCATGGGTAGAGGTATGAGAAATGATTCATTTGCTTTGAAATATCAGTTAGTAGTTAACCGTAAACGTGTAAACGTATTATTACATGAATGATTTACCTTTTCTTTATTTTGTTTTATTTTTAGGTTCTAGAACGACCATACCAAAACATTGAGAAAATTTATGTTAGCTTTGAAGTTGATCGGTTCCTGGTTAGGGACGGGTGGCGTATCGTGTGTTCCACAGGTCCGATATCGTTGTTGATCGTCATTTCGGGATTGTTTAATCGGTTTCGACGATAATCGTAAAGGATGGCTACGTGACGAGGTAAAGTAAATTTTATTTACTTTGCTCAGTTTTTTATAAAACATGCTTTTGGTTGTCTCTGCCTGCCATTTGATTTTAAGTAATTTTTACATATTAGTGTTACATGAGATACTAGATATCAATATCATTAATCCATCATTTACTTTAAGCACTTTAGGTATTTTAGTATAACATCCACCAAATCCATTAAATTTTTTCTCAAATGAAATTACTATTTGTTAAAAAAAGTGTAGTGTAGCCACGAGAGAAGTATATTATTCATGACTTCAAAACTTTCTTTGCTTTTAGCGATCAGATTTTACAAGTCTTGATCAACTTCATTTTTTTCTTGTACACAACATTTTTTTGAACCAAGAGTGATCTTATTTGAGAATTGATTTTGTAATTTGGTGGATGTTATGCTAAGATGCCTAATTCTTGGAAGTATTTTGATCCAACTTTCTATTTTGAGTTTCCTCAAAATCCATTGCCATGACGACGTAGCAATGGGTGTTGGTGTAAGCCATTGTACATGTTACGTCGTCATGGAATGGGTTTTGAACGAGGCTAAAAGTAGGAAGGGTGGCAATGATGCTTGTCTCGTAACACTATCGTACTTGATATCTAAATGCGGTAGAAAAATGAAAAGCACAATTTTTTATAAATGACCAATATATATGTCAATTTGTTTACCTACAAGACATTGATCTTTGGATTAGCTACATGTGGCATACGGACCATCGATATGGGTGGTCTATGGTAAGTCGCTTTTCCTACCATTCTTGATGAATGGAAGGATGCACGTGCAATACGCAAACAAAGAAAGTTACCCTTTGGGTTGGGGTGATGTTGAGCGAGTTTTCATTCCATAAATCACCGAAACACATTGGTCCTTCGTCATGTCAGATCCGGACCGGTCGAGTTACATTCTATGACGGTGGACTGTATATGATCCCGAAACTTCGTCCATTCTATTTGAGTGTGAGGAAATGTCTAGAGACTAGGCTTCCGTAAGTGTTGAAAGAGGCGGTGTTTTGAGAAGAATGGAATTGATACTATGACCTATAGGATTACTTTTAACAATGCTATGAATGTTCCCAAGCAGGGTGGATTGTATGATGATTGTGGTGTGTGGGTCTGCATCTTCTTATTCAGGTTAGCGATCTTTTTAATGGACTATTTGTCATGTTAGTATGAATGTAATCTTGAACGTAAAGTACGTTTACTAGTTGGAAGTGGTATTCTAGGGTGTCGATTGATATAACTGTAATGTGAAACGTAAAACATGTTTACTAGTTTAGCAGCTACATTAGGTTAGTATTGCTATAGTAGGTGTCCACTCAAAATCTCACTCTTAACTGAAGCTTATAAATGTACAGGTTAGGGAATGGAAAACTTTTGGATGTGGATAATCCAGTTCAGGCTGCATTGGCGTACCGTGAGAGAATGGTTAAGTTTTATTACAAGCACAAGATCCATATTGGCTGAATATTTTATGTGCTTGTTTTGTTAAACATTTAGTTGTCGAATTTGTAAACAATTGTATGGTTTATGGGTCTTAAACACGTATGCATGGTTGTCACTTTTGTGTTTTGTAAACAATTGACCATCCTTGGCACCCTAGATCAATGTATGTATCCCTCCTGGATAACTTTGGCACCCAATTTTCTGTATATATTTGCTGCTCTTATGTTTCTAAATTGTTTTTTATTCCTCCTGGATTGCATGACTAATAAGGTGCAACATAAGCAGTAGCAAACAAGGTTCAACGTTAAGCGTCTTACATAGTCAAACTAAACAAGTACATTAAGCGTCTTACATAATTCCACAAAGAACGGTGATTGTTTCTGAAAAGTACATATTCAAACTAAACAAAAACAAAAGCGTCCCATATAATTCCACAGCAACCAAAATAAGGAAAGTAGCAACCCATCTAATGTCTCAGCTAGTTGATCTTACGGGTCAGCCAAGTTAATAGGATCAAAGTTTTGCACCATATCAATCTCCATCGATGGTAGTTCCATACTTGAGCTTCCTCTATTAGATACATTTCCCTACAAAGTTTGAACATTTGTGATATTTCTTTCTTCGTTAGTTACCAATCAAAATTGTGTTTTTTGAATACAAATATTAGTCACTTACATTCTTTTTCTTTGGCAATGGCTCCCTGCATGTTGTTCGCCTGTGTCCAATGGATTGGCACCTTGAGCACCTTACCGGGTTGGTTCCTCTCCTTGAGATCTTACACGATCTTTGTTTTTGGGTCTTCAGTTGACGCACTACCGGTATTGGTGGCTTCACAACTTGCAAGCCATTAGGAAGTTCCCAACTTGACATTTCTCCTCTGAGATAAACCAATCCTTGGTACATACCTTCCAAAGTTGTTTTCTTGAACCAATCAAAAGCCAAATGATTACAATCAAACAATCTAAGAAGTCTAGTAACCGTTATCGCATGACCACATGGTATGCCGGAAATTTGCCATTTACGACAAGTACATGAATTACCAACTAGATCGACGGTATGTTCTTTTCGACGATCATCTACCATGTAGAGTTTAAACTGTTCAATCCCATACACAACCCAGTTAACGCTCTTCAACAAACTGTCCTGTACTTTCGCGGTAGCCTAATCACTAAGTTCTCCCTCGGGTGCATCTAAAATAATATTTATAAAATAAAATAATAGTTCTTTTCATCTTATATTGACTAATAAGGAAAAAACATATTTTAAAAAGTCCATTACCTTGATATTTGTGTCGGCGGTCACAATACCACCGTTATAAAGCTTTACGTACCACTCCATAAGCATTGTTATTGGTACTTTTCACATCCATTGTTAATGCATTTATTGACCTGCACCTTTGTTTGAAGTTATGTAGTTGTACCGATTACGGTGCAATGTGCCTAGACCATTTATCAAACCCGACTTCAAGAAGTTTGTTATAAGCGCACCATTTCTATATACCCTAATATCCAAATCGCTCTATCAAATTCTTCCTCGGTGTAAACTTTGCATGTTTTCCAATATTTTGCCTTTAACTTTCTACTACCGTTCAAACCATGTTCATCATCAAATGTCTACAACAAGAACCATGAAATGAATTTGGGAAGACCGTGTTACACGCTTGTCCAATAGAATAATGTCTATCCGATATAATAGCCAAACACGGTCGTTCCCTATTCATTCTTTCAATTTGGACAAAACCATGTCCATGCCTCCCAGCCTTACCTTGACAAACACGGTAGCAATAGGTATAATTTGATTGTTACCATCCATTCCACCGACAAGCAAATTTGTCCCAAGGTACTTGCCTTTAAGATGTCTTTGCATCAATTATAAGCAATGGTCGCATATACCGTAAGAAACTCAAGTCGTTTTATGTAGAAATTATTAGTGACACAAAATATAATATATTAAAAAAAGAAAGAAAATGTAAAAATACAAATACTTACATGAACACCAAATGCTATAAAAGCATTTTATAGTGTCCTTCATCATCGGTATCAATATGTATTACAAGACGTCATTTTCATCTTTAAATTATGACAATAAAATGGTAGCTGCTTAAACGAGTCGTTAGGGCAACCATTTACCAATTCCAATGATCGGTTTCTTCCACCCCATGCTTTCTTATAAGAAATGTCAATTTTATACTCTTGACTAATATCTTCCATTATGTTCTTTGGGATATAAATTCGACTGATATCTTTCATCTTGGGTTCGAATAAATGTCCCAAAAGTTTTTTTGTAGCATTACGGTGATTAGGGTGAATTTGTGTTCTTGAACAAGTGTGAACATAAATAAACTGCTCCTAACCTCCATTTACACCAGATTTGTTCTTACGGACACTATCTTCCATTTGCACCATCTTGCACACAAATTACATCGCACCTAGACTTATTTGTTTTCCTAGCCTTAAATTCAAATCCATCTTTGATAGATTTTTTAGCAATTGCAAACATGCATAATTCTTTAGTATCAAATTCATCACCCTCTTTGAGGATGATAGAGCTATTGTTGTATTTCAATGTATTCGGGATCTTAATTTCAGGACTTGGTGGATCGGGTGGAGGAGGCATATTTTCGAATGTATTTGTTGTTTGCCATTTAAGCAGAAATTGATCATTTAACGCAGAGTTACTCCCAAGATTTTGGAAAATTTCATTTTTTGGCTGGTTTATATAGTTATTGGCACATTCATTGTTAGATTGGTTAAAATTGTCAAAAGGTTCGTTTTGTGGTATTTCCAATGATTATAAAAACATTGGGGATCAAAATCATTACGAAATAAGGAATCATTAAGATCAAAATCATTAGAAGAAGATGGATTTACCTTTGAACTTTTGACAATCATTTTGATTAAAAGTTTAGGCAATGCGACCTTGGTTTACAAACCGTTAACGAAAAATTCAACATCATCATCATCGACTATGTGGACGGACCGTGTGGCATTTTGTAAGAAAAACCTAAATCGTATCCTTTGCTAATTTTGAACTTTTTCTTCACAAATGAAACTAACCCATCATATTTAATATATCTGCTTAGCGAAACACCATAACTATTGCCATCTTCAAAGACAAGAAACACACGAAATTTTTCCATATGAATGGTATGGACATGTGAGAATAAGTTTCAATAATTTTCCATACGAATATATATCTATTAAAAATTTTGGTAAAAGTCGAGCAGTCGATCAGTCGATCTGTGTTTGACGCTCAACCGGTAGTTGGGGAGATGAATATTTAATTCTACATTTATTAACACCACCTATCATACAATAACTCACATTTAATACCTATTAACTTTACCAACTAACTCATATTAACTCGCATTAAAATTTTCAACTACCTCACCACATTAAATATCCATCTCCCCAACTACCAATCGAGCAGTCGAGCATGGGACACGTGTCAAAATATGGCTTGAGTTGACTGCTCGGCTGGTAGTTGGGGAGATGGGGATATTTAATGCAACAACTGTTCAACTGCTCAATTGGTAGTTGGGGAGATGGATATTTAATGCAACATTTATTAAAATCACCTATCATACAATAACTCACATTTAATACCTATTAACTTTACCAACTAACTCATATTAACTCACATTTAATATCATTTAAATTTTCAACTACCCCACCACATTAAATATCCATCTCCCCAACTACCAGTCGAGCATAGGACACGTGTCGAAATATGGCTTGAGTTGACTGCTCGGGGTAGTTGAGGAGATGATATTTATTTGCAACAATCGCTCAATCTGCTCAATGGGTAGTTGGGAAGATGGATATTTAATGCCACATTTAATATAACCAACTAACCACATTAAATTTTTCATCTACCTCACCATATTTATATTAAAATTTTCAACTACCAGTTGAGCAGTTGAGCAGTTGAGCACATTATATATACCCATCTCCCTGCGTACCAGTTGAGCTGTCGAGCACGTTTATATTGAATCTCAAAGAATCATATCCCCAAAAAAATTCGTATGGATCGATTTATGTGTCGATGTGGAGCTGGAAACATAGTGCTACGAAAATCACACAAGGAGCATAGCTATGGTCAACTTTTCTATTCATGTCCTCGTTCAAAGGTTAGCTATCTTATGTTTCCCATATATGTAATTTAGGTGTTAAAAAGTTATATCATAACCATCTCTTACCTTAAATATTTAACAGCCAACAAAAAAAGAATACGGGTGTAGATTTTTTATGTTGAAGGAAGAATTTGATAACAATCCCGGTTATAATCCTTCACAACAGCCTAATTTTAATTCTCCGGGACCTTCAACTCCACCAGCTTGTACATCGGAACTAACAGAATGTTCCAACTGCAAGTTCAAAGATTTGCAGATAAACATGCTAGAGACAAGAATAAAGATGTTGGAGACCAAACTCGAATTGGCAATGAATTCAGAAAACCACGCATGTATGTCAGGTGCATTGCTAAATGAGCTATTAGATTCGGTTGGAAATCTTAGTGTGTAGTAGTAATTAACATATGTTTAATGTGTTGACTTATGTTCGACGTTAGTCAAATTGGAATAAAATGCGTCTCATTTAGTTATTTTATATCTTATATTGTTTGATTGTTGAATACCACATCACATCTAACTAAGTAGATTAAAATATTGAATTAATAGAAAATTACATTAATTAAAATTGATTACACTTCCACTACTTCCAACTCCACTTTCATTGTTAGGAACACTATCCTTGGAGAAAACCTTAACAACATTTTTAAAGTAATATTAAGATAGTGATTTCCAGTTGTTTCGGAGAAAACACGAAGCGTTATGAAGAATCAAAACGACTCCGACGATGGCGACTTTTCATACCTCTCGTCATTAACCACTTTGTGATGTATTGAACACGATATAAAACTAGAAATATCTTTCAATGATCTTGTGAGATCACCCAGGCGTTTGGGGTACAAGACTTAATTATAGCAACAACGTTGTCAAGTTTCCCTTTCTTGGTAAATTTATTGATATCGGTAAAACGACCAATCATGATACCGCCATCGGTTTCATATACTCAATGCGCTAACCATGGCCCACTATTAAAATCGAATCCTCTCCCACATCATACACTACTTTTCTAATGTACTCACAGTGTAGCCATTATACCATCATCCACACCCATCGTTCACCGTTTGAACAATACCGCGGACCTCGTATTATCCTAACCGGCATTTTAGCATAATTTTGAGTTGTAGTGTTTCCATATGAAACTGGTAGTTGGGAGGTGGCTGATAGTCGGAGATCGGAGTCATATATATCAAGTAATTCTTCCCAATTTAGTGGTGAATTCATTTTGTTGTTTACTTTCTAGAACACTAGAAAGTATATAATTGTTTGTGGTGAATTCATATGTTATTAACTTATATTTATATCGACAATCACACAAGAAACATTAAATGTACCATCTCTCCAACTACCATCTCCCCAACCACCAGTCGAGCAGTCGTGCAATATTTAATAAAATGACCATACACTAGCAATATGATACATTAGCAAGATTAATGTTTACATAACCTGTTTACAAAAAACGACCATACTCTAGCATATTAATGTTTGCATAACCTGTTTACCAAAAACGACCATACTCTAGCATATTAATGTTTACATACCATGTTCAGAATAAGCCATTCTTAAATGGCAAACGACCATACACCAACATACACTAGCATACCACATTGCCTATCCAACAGCAGAAGTTATATTGTTTACATAAGTTAGATTGTTTACAGAACTTAAATGTCAAATGTCTCTCGGAATTGGAATCTTGTATTTCCAGAAATATTCAGCCAAATACTCACGGTAAGCCAAAGCGGCTTGGGCGATTCTTCAACTTCAATGATAGCTTATGAGACAACCCAGTGCAAAAGTATACACACCCAAACACCACAATCCCATAAAGACCACCTTGTTTAGGGACATCGGTGCATCTTGAAAGGAATCATGATAGTTATTGGCATCGATTTTCTTCTTTTTGACACCTCACTCTCAACAAGATCGTGGGTAGTTGACAAGCAAAACTTCCCTTAAAGTTAGCCATCACCTCGTGTTTTAACTTCGGGCTCCCAAGGCTATCATATAAAGTTATAACACTGTTTTGATGGATAGTTCGCCTGAACACCAGTGTGTTTCGGGTTCATTGATTGGAAAGATCACCTAAAGATGTAAATAGTTGCATCAGTTCATCGGAAAGCCAAATGATTATAATGTTTACAATCACAAAAGTCTCCATCGAAATGGAAGTTTGACGATCAAAAGTAAGGCTCGGATCTTAAAATGTATTAACGGTACAAAAAAACCCGCCATGGCTGCAACCACATTCCCTAAGATGTGGCTACCCTGCCAAGATACGGGTGTTCATTAAATTCTAGTCCGATAAACCATTTGCAGAAAAGGTTCGTCATCGCCTTACTAAAACTAAATCTGTTTGATGGACCAACCTTGAAAAATTGGCCTCTTTTCGAAAAAGTAAGCCCCTGGTTACAAATGTCAATTTTATATTTTTGACTGCTAAAAGTAAGGCTCAGATCTTAAAATGTATTATTGGTACAAAACACCCGCCATGGCTACGACCACATGCCCTAAGGTGTGGCTACCCCGCCAAGATACGGGTGCCATTGAATTATAGTCCGATAAACCATTTGCAGAAAAGGTTCATCATCGCCTTTCTAAAACTAAAATTGTTTGATGGGTTCGAAAAAGTAAGCCCCCGGTTACAAATGTCAATTTTATATTGTTAGACTGCTTAAAGTAAGGCTCAGATCTTAAAATGTATTATCGGTACAAAACACCCGCCATGGCTGCAACCACATTCCCTAAGGTGTGGCTACCCCGCCAAGATACGGGTGTCATTGAATTATAGTCCGATAAACCATTTGCAGAAAAGGTTCATCATCGCCTTTCTAAAACTAAAACTGTTAACAACCTCTCTAGTCAACGCAACCCTTCAATATGAAGGTGTCATTGAATTATAGTCCGACAACGCTCATTTGCTCAACTACATTCATATTATGACATGTGTCATTCTCTAGTACTTTTTCTATGGTCCACTAAGTGTCACATCAAATCTTTCGCAATCTCTCAAGATGCCAAAGGCGTAATAATGTCGTTCTTGTATGTTTGGTTCGGTTCCACAAAAGGCCCCGATCAATAATAGATGCGGTTCTCAAAGAAAGATGGGAAACAAAAGAGGATGATGCGAAAAAGTAACTGCACCAAAATACTTGCCACAACATTCTCTTTAGTGTCCCATCTTTCTTTGGTGAAATGCGCTCTCCACGATCGGGGCCTATTATGGACCGAATCTAGCAACATGCATAAAACAAGAAAATTACCAAAAGAGGCCCAAAACACCATCATGGTCGCAACCACATTGCCTATGTTGTGGCTACCACCTTGAATCTACGGTTTTTTGTCAGATAAACAATTTCAAGAAAATTTTCATCATCGCCTAATTTAAGCATATATAATGTATGCTCATATAAAAGTAACTCGCAACCACATTCCTAATTTGTGGCTACCACCAAGAATCTGATTATGAAATTGTAGTCCAATAAACCATTTCGCGAAAATATTCATCATCGCTGACTAAAGCATATATAATTTATGCACATTCGAGGCTTACTTTTACTTGGGTAATTGAAAAAGATACACCAACAGATTTACCATGTCCAAGTGATTTGATAGTTTTTCTTTTTCCACTTTTACGTTTCCCATATCAACAAAAAAACACGCACACAACCCACCCATGGCTGAACCAAAACAACGCTCAGATCAGCAAGGCTCAGATCAGCAAAACAACATCAGGACGTAACCACCCATGGCTGCAAAATAATGCTATAAAATTGCCATGCCAAGATATGGTACATCGCATCATTTGATTCATCGTAATCACAGCCTCTTACATATCACATCACTGTTGCCAATCAAAAAGTTTTTTTTGTTTTTTAGTCTAGTTGAAATGATAACAGTTTTGACAATAATATATATCAGGTATTGTTGATCAGGAATATTTGCATGTGATTTTCAGATTTTCAACTGTCAGTTTTGACAATAATCCATATTGGTCAGGAATCAAGTGTCATTCAAAACCAAACAGTATTGATTATGCCTTTGGTAGGTGTGGTTTTTCCTATTTAATAGTGGACACACTTAATTCAACATTAACCCTACTTCACTTTATTCTAAATATGTCAAAGGTAAAAGTTACATTCAAGGTCGATCTTGATGATATGGAATGGTCAATCAAGGCACTAAGAGGGTCATATTTCACGAGATTGAAGAGATATGGCCCAAATCTTTGAACCAAGGGACCAATTACCACTAAAATTATGAAGAGCTAAGACAATAAATTTACATGGATCAACAAGTAGAAGGTGGTAAACCACGTGGTACTATTATGTAACATATTGGATTTCATAAACACATAATAAACAATAATATGGTGAATTATTTAGAGGTTTTAGAGAGAAAGTGGGAGCCTTTCTAGAGAGAAAAGTGAAAGAAAACATAGAAGGTTAGATTAAGATGAATGAAAGGTCCAACCCTCTACCTTGGGAGGTAGAGGGTATATATAATTACAAACTAAACGTCCCCTTCTGACCGTGGATCGAGCATACATGGGTAAAGACCGTCCTTCCTCCACGGTGTTGCTCTAAACTAAATAACTAACTAATAAAGCGATAAATAACGATATGTCTGAGCTAACTTATGCTAGATTATATTTGGGGTGACCGACTCTTCACTATGGAATTTCTAATTCCTAACAATCTCCCCAAGGAGGTCACCCCATATTTTACATTTGAATCCTAGCATTCTATTTAATCTTCGCCTTGAGCTCGTAGACATTAATTCTTCAACATCCGCATCTTTGTGCTTTTGCGATGATTCTTTAAAGTCGATAACTTTGTACTTTAAGTGGAGGCCTTTATAATGATCCACATCATTGATGATCTTGAGCTTTAATTGAGATCATCGACCACGATAAATCTCTGGATCACCCTTTATTGTGTTGCCATCATGTGAAGTTGTGACTTTCGGACCGACATGCTCACACATTACGGATCATGACATCTTTCCATCGAGTAGCGGAAGCATTCTTGGTTCATGATATTTGTAGCGTAGCGAAGCATAGTATAAAAATATCGAACGAGGTTATGTAGATATGCACTAGTCATGATTTCTTCAATTAAGTGTGGATCTTTGTGAGCATGCGGCTTTGGATTGACCGCTTAATTGATCGGTGCAACCGTCCAAATGTACCGCAAACAACAGTTAGCAATAAAACACACGAAAGTGTCTTTGATCACTTCGTTGAATTGAGGTACACGCCCACGATTCCCGTTGATCGATTACAAATCGCTTTGTGATCGGTGGGATTCCTAAGAATCTCCTTGTGGTTTCGCAATTGTTCTAGTTGTTCTCAAACCGAACGTCTCAAAGAAGACAACACGGGTGAGTGAACGGTAATTGAGATTCAATGATTGATGAAAATGATTTGAAAAACAATCGCGTATTGCTTGAAGAAAGAGTTTTGCAATCCGGCGAAGGTTTTATGAGAAAGATCAATTTTCGGTCAAAATAATTTTGTATTAGAGAATGAGTACACATTCGACGTCTAGCGAAAAGAAGAGATTCGCGCATCGAGCGGTTTTCTAAAAGTATTTTCAATCGAGATACTTTTGAATTTGAAATGAATACACATTAGGCGTGCTAGAAAAGAAGGTTTGCACACCGAGCGGTTTTCCAAAAGTATTCGTCAATTCCATTCACGGACCAAGGTTGATTCACGAGTGAATAGCCCCATCGTTCTATCCAGTTGTCACAAGTTTGATCTTTGAAAAGATCTCACATGTCACCACCAAGAGCTTGTTTGATGTTGGCTCTAGAAGGATTTCCATCTTCATCGTGAATACTTTTACATACCACTCGGATGTTACGGCAATACCACAAGGATAATCGTGGGACTCTCAATATATATACTTACTTTCCACATTGTGTGAAACGCAAGTCATCATTAATTTTGTGTCCTAATGAGATATTGTGGATGACGCATTAAGCTCTTAATCATGCAAACTTGAGGTTGCGATTTAATGACCATTTAGAGCGATGCATCGATTTTAAACTCTAAATGGGTTACAAATAAAAAGAAGCAGTTATGGAATGTTCATTGCTAATTATTTCTTTTGTAAATAAATTCTTTAGAACAATGTGATGTGAATATGTTTCTAATGGTTTAAAATAAAGGTGGAAGCAGTGAGTCAAGCTCGAGCTCGACTCGTTTATATATATAAGCTCGAGTTCGGGCTTGAGTTAATTCGAGCCTCATATTGAGCTCAAGCTCGGCTCGTAAAAATTTCAAAAGCTTGGGCTCGGCCGGGCTCGACTAACTTATATAACGTGTTAATGCTCGGCTCGTTAATCACACTAGGCTCGACCTCGTTTATTTTTATGCTCGTTTATATGGTTATGTAGAAAATATATATAAATATATTTTAGGGCTCGTTTGAGCTCATGAGCCTAATCGAGCTTATTTATAAGGGTGTTTAAAATGGGACACGCGAGCAGGTTGATATGTGGGAGACTTACCGGTGAAAGCAACCAAGAGCTATTCGATGATGCCGTCCCACCGGCGGTGGCGCCAAAAAATAAAATAAATCCGATACCACGACAAGCCGGGAAGTCGTCAAGCCAATGGAAGATAAGTCATCCAGATTCGACTTAGATGAGGCGGTAAGCGGTACAAAGCGGCTAAAGAGAAGACGAGCGATAATGCATTGGAAAATTTTACATTTAACGGTATTATCTGAAAGAGATGGATCCGACCGCTCGTTTTGGATCGAAATCGAAGAAGAAAAACACGAAAATATAATTTGTCACCCACCGAATAATTTTATATTTACTTATTGTATTTTTATGTCATAACTTTTTTTATGTACTCGTAGTGGTATTTTCATTTCGGTATTATAACGTTTTATTTACGTATCGTAACGTTTTTATTTTGTATTGTAATGTTTTTACCGTAATGTAATGTTTTTATTCGTATTGTAATGTTTAATTTTATTAATAAAGATTATTTAATGAATAAAATTATTGAGGGTAGAAATGTAGATTGTAATTTCTGAAAAAAAAATGTGAGTCTCAAAAGATGGTGTTATTTAATGTTATGATAAATGATGATTTTTGTATATTTATTTGGTGTTAAAATGATGTAGTGCTAATGTGACGGAGTTTTAGTGTTATTTATGTTATGACTTCTAGTGCTCTAATTATGGTTTTTTTGTGTTTGAGAATTATTTCTTTAGAGTATGTAACTATCTATCTATATATCTTTCTAAAAATATTAATTAGTGTGTAGCATCAGTATTAATGAATGATTTAAACTGTGAGTTGAAAATGACTTTAAAAATTGTGTTTGATTATCATTTTAAATTAAGTACATTGAGTTGGCGGAGTTTAGTTTTTGGTTTTTAATGGAGGTCCGACGGGTTAAGTGGGTATAAATAGGGTATGAATTATCTAGGTGGAATTTAAAAATCAATAGGTGGAAAACAGGAAATTCCATTCTGGGCTAAAAATGACGTGAAATATAAAGGTTGGTGGCGATCGTGATCATGCTCTCTCATGCTTCACCATTCACCAATAATATCGTTTCATCATTCATGCATCATCATCTTTTTAGTAGCAACCTGATCTTATGCCCGATCTAATTTTATTTTTCATTTTTATATTCATGTTGGGGCAACCTTACCAAGCACCCTCAAATAACTCAACCTATATAATAAACTTTGGAAAAAATTACCAAAAGGGCAATTTTTCAAGTTTGGTCCATTTAAGACCTTTTTCTCTTTTCCAAAATGGTACTTTCATTCTTTGAACAATACATATTACGACGCATGGCATCATCATGTCCTTTTCTAATTGTCTAAGTGTCATCAAATCTCAAAGAATATCTTATTTTGTTCTTTTATACAATCAATATTTCAATGAATGACCTTAATAGTAAGTGCTCAATGAGGCGTACTTTTGGCAATGTAAAGCAAACCAATATTTCCTAAATCCAAAGTGATGTGACACTTTTTTTTCTTTTGCCACTTTAACGTTGCAATATCATCAAAAACACACTAAACACACACTAACTGCATCGGACGTTTGATCCGGATGACAAGTAGAATCAAAAATCAAAATGGTAAGTGTTACACTTGATTGATTTTGTTTCTTCACGCAACTTAGGGTTTTGTTGCATCCCTTTTGTTGCAACTTAGGGTTTTGTTGCATCCCTTTAAGTGCATGCATTCTTTTGTTTACATCATGTTTTGTTTTATGTGAAAATTACCAAAGGGAAAATCCACAGTTGTGTTTTTTTTTTTACTTTTTTGCCTTTTGAGATGGTTAAGAAAAATGAATAAAAAGTGAACATGGGAAGACCTAATGACCTTTGTAGTTTTAATTTCTCCGTGGTTGAGTTGATTGGTAAAGCGATTGTGTGATAGAGCTATATAGTGTAAGTAACATATATTTTGTATTAGTCTCAAAATGAGAGGGTTGACTGTATTAGTCCCATTTAATAAGAGGTTTAGGGTTAGTTCTCAATTGAGGTGGCTTGTAGTGGTTGAAGCGTAAAAAGCGATTGTGTGTTAGAGCTATATAGATGTAATTAGCGTGTATTAGTAGTTGATTATTCACACTTGATCTAAGGAATGAATTGCTGCGATGAGTTCTTAGTCTGAATCTGAGGTGTCGACGGAACCATTCATATTGTTGACAACTTCTTGTCAAGATTTGGTTGTCTCTCAAGATTTGGTTGTCAAGATGCGGAGATGCTTTTACTTGAGATACTTGTAGTTTAGATGTTGTATGCTGTCTTGATGAGTGCTTTTTAAAGCGATGATAGTGTGCTTGTGCAAGTTTTCTTTGCTTTTAGATGTCGTATGTCTTATTTGTTTTAACGTTTTGAATATGTTATTTCTTGTAGGCGTATGATGCTAGAGTTATTGTTAAAGCAAAGTGCATTACGTACTTATGAAGGATCGATTAGACCGGCCAGCGCCGTTCCATGTTTAAAGCCGCATGTTTTGGACCATGGCTCGATCTTACTGTCGATATGAGGAAGGGCTTGTTCATTACATGCTTGAAACAATTCCATCAAAACAATGATAGCTATGATCTTATATACTATTTGAATGGACATTGTCTTTATTTTGGTCTGAATTACGCTGGTTTTGGTTTGATTTGGTATGTCGGGTTTTGGAAATGGCGTGGTGGTGATATCCACTTATCAGTATTTCAAAGCATGTAGTCAACATGTTAAATTTGATCTATTATCGGTTATTGAAGATGAAAATTGTTTATAAATCATGATGAGGATGCGATCTGGGTTTTTGTTTGCTAGCAACGGTGATATTCATGGGTAAAGACTTGGGGTCTATCATTGATGATATTTTAAAGGATGGTCGGGATCTTGATGAATGGAATGCATTTCCATGGGGAACTTGTTTGGGCGGCTTTGAATGATTAGAAATGTCTCTTGAATCATCCGGTTTCTGGTCAAAAATTGGTCATAAAGAATCCAGCGATGTTCCTACAGCTTGAAGGGATTCGTTGCTACTAGGGTTAACACTAAAAAATTTGCTATCATTAGTTTCTTGTTTTCCTTTAATGGAAGGCTTGAAAATTATCTTCATATGTTTCTCGTCCTCGTAACTTATATTTGTTGTGTTAACTTTTGTAGATATGGATCATAGAGTCTTCGTCTGAGTAAAAGTAAGCGATTGGTGGAACAAGGCTCGGGGGTGATCCAAGAGCACTTGCATGGTTGAAACACACCATTTAGAAAAGGCGATTATTTAGACCAACGTTTTGACAAGGTAGAAGTAGAAGTTGTTTACGTTGATGAGCGGTTTAAGGCTTTGGAAGCGCTTTCAAACTTGAGACTATTATTCAAGTTAGTTTTTTTATCAATTGTTGACCAAGTTACATTGCTATCAAACAATTACCATGTGGTATGCTAATAGGCGGATTTTCTTTGAAATACTTTATTAAGTCATAATGAGTGGCGAGACAAAATGAATGAAGAAACCTATGAAAAGGTAACTATAAATTGTATTAATGTAGTATACCTTTAATTCTAATGTTCTACTAATAGGTGTTAAACACTTTTGTATGCGGGTTTATGGAAACAAAGTTAACAGTTGATGGAGACAAAATGAAGAAAGTACATATGAAAAGGTAATTGTAAATGGTATTTATGTGATTATACCTTTCATTCTAATGTTCTACTAATAAGTGTCAACCACTTTGGTATGCGGGTTTATGGAGACATAGTTAACGGTGATGGAGAATAGGTAATTTAATGATCTTTTGTTACATTTTATTTCATTTCGATATAATTAATAACTGCGATAATAAAAGTTTGTTAACCTTTTTCATATCATTACAACTGTAGATCTTGCTAATGAGTATTGCGGTCAAGTCAATGATTTTTCAAAGTTGTTTGATATACATGTTGATGTGGATGACAAGGTTGAGGAGTTGGAAAATGTCTCAAAATCAAAACTTGAGAAATTTGAAAAACACGAGGAAGAGGAGGCAGAGGACGAAGTATGAAGTTGAGTGTTGGGCGAAAATAGATTGAAGATTATTGAGCTGAATTCACCATGGGGTTTTGGAGCATTGCGAAACAAAGAGGAGGCTTGAACATGTTCCTAGGTCACCCTATGAAGCGGATAAAACACGATGTTCCTAGCCTAGAAGATATGTTGAAGGTCAAAGTATATACATGTTCATAGTCAATTATGGTTGAGAAGTTAGTAAAGTCAAACCATGGAGGTATGAGAAATGATTCATTTGCTTTGATGAGTTAGTAGTTAACCGTAAGCGTGTAAGCGTATTATTACATGAATGATTTACCTTTTCTTTATTTTGTTTTATTTTTAGGTTCTAACGACCATACAAAACATTGAGAAAATTTATGTTAGCTTTGAAGTTGATCGGTTCTGGTTGGGGACGGGTGGGCGTATTGTGTGTTCCACAGTGCGATATCGTTGTTGATCGTCATTTACGGATTGTTTAATCGGTTTCGACGATAATCGTAAAGGATAGCTATGACGAGGTAAAGTAAATTTTATTTACTTTTCGATTTTATAAAACATGCTTTTGGTTGTCTCTTGATTTTAAGTAATTTTACATATTAGTGTTACATGAGATACTAGATATCAATATCATTAATCCATCATTTACTTTAAGCACTTTAGGTATTTAGTATAACATCCACAAATCCATTAAATTTTTCTCAATGAAATTACTATTTGTTAAAAAAGTGTAGTGTAGCGAGTATATTATTCATGACTTCAAAACTTTCTTTGCATCTGATTTACAAGTCTTGATCAACTTCATTTTTTCTTATGCACACATTTTTTTGAACGGTGGTGATCTTATTTGAGAATTGATTTTAATTTGGTGGATGTTCTTAAATACTAATTCTTGAAATATTTTGATCCAACTTTCTATTTTGAGTTTCCCTCAAAATCCATTGCCATGTGACGTAGCAATGGGTGTTGGTGTAACCATTGTACATGTTCGTCGTCGTAGGAATGGGTTTTTGAGCGAGCTAAAAGTAGGAAGGGTGGCAATGATGCTTGTCTCGTAACACTATTATGATATCTGAAATGCTGGTGAGAAAATGAAAAGCACAATTTTTTATAAATGATGAATATATATGTCAATTTGTTTACCTACTGACATTGATCTTTGGATTAGCTACATGTGGCATACGGACCATCGGATATGGGTGGTCATGAAGTAGCTTTTTCCTACCATTCTTGATGAATGGAAGGATGCATGCAAATGCGCAAACAAAGAAAGTTACCCTTTGGGTTGGGGTGATGTTGAGCGAGTTTTCATTCCAATCGTGACGAAACATTGGTCCTGGCATGTAGAGATCCGGACCGGTCGAGTTACATTCTATGACGGTGGACTGTATATGATCACAAACTTCGTCCATTCTATTTGAGTGTGAGAAATGTCTAGAGACTAGGCTTCGAAGTGTTGAAAAGTGTTTTGAAGAATGAATTGATACTATGACCTATGGGATTACTTTTAACAATGCTATGAATGTTCCCAAGAGGTGGATTGTATGATGATTGTGGTGTGTGGAGTCGCATCTTCTTATTCGGGTTAGCGATCTTTTTGGACTATTTGTCATGTTAGTATGAATGTAATCTTGAGCGTAAAAAATCGTTTACTAGTTGGAAGTGGTATTCTAGGGTGTCGATTGATATAAGCTGTAATGTGGCGTAAAACATGTTTACTAGTTTAGCGACATTAGGTTAGTATTGCTATAGTAGGTGTCCATCAAAATCACTCTTAACGAAGCTTATAAATATAGTTAGGGAATGGAAAACTTTTGGATGTGGATAATCCAGTTCGGTTTGCATTGGCGTCTGTGAGAGAATGGTTAAGTTTTATTACAAGCACAAGATCCATATTGGTGAATATTTTATGTGCTTGTTTTGTTAAACATTTAGTTGTCGAATTTGTAAACAATTGTATGGTTTATGGGTCTTAAACGTATGCATGGTTGTCACTTTTGTGTTTTGTAAACAATTGACCATCCTTGGCACCTAGATCAATGTATGTATCCTCACGGATAACTTTGGCACGATTTTACGTATATATTCTTGCTCTTATGTTTCTAAATTGTTTTTATTCCTCTGGATTGCATGACTAATAAGGTGCAACATAAGCGTGTAGCAAACAAGGTTCAACGTTAAGCGTCTTACATAGTCAAACTAAACAAGTACATTAAGCGTCTTACATAATTCCTGACAACGGTGATTGTTTCTGAAAAGTACATATTCAAACTAAACAAAAACAAAAGCGTCCCATATAATTCCACAACCAAAATAAGGAAAGTAGCAACCCATCTAATGTCTCACTAGTTGATCTTACGAATTGACCAAGTTAATAGGATCAAAGTTTTGCACCATATCAATCTCCATCGATGGTAGTTCCATACTTGAGCTTCTACTATGATACATTTCCTACAAAGTTTGAACATTTGTGATATTTCTTTCTTCGTTAGTTACCAATCAAAATTGTGTTTTTGAATACAATATTAGTCACACATTCTTTTCTTTGCAATGGCTCCACGCATGTTGCACTGTGTCCATGGATTGGCACCTTGAGCACACCCGGGGTTGGTTCCTCTCCTTGAGATCTTACGATCTTTGTTTTGGGTCTTCAGTTGCGCACTACCGGTATTGGTGGCTTCACAACTTGCAAGCCATTAGGAAGTTCCCAACTTGACATTTCTCCTGGGATAAACCAATCCTTGGTACATACCTTCGGTGTTGTTTTCTTGAACCAATCAAAAGCCAAATGATTACAATCAAACAATCTAAAGTCTAGTAACTTATCGCATGACCACATGGTATGCGGAAATTTATTTACGACAAGTACATGAATTACCAACTAGATCGACGGTATGTTCTTTTCGACGATCATCTACCATGTAGAGTTTAAAGTTCAATCCATACTGACCAGTTAACGCTCTTCAACAAGCATCTGTACTTTCGCGGTAGCCTAATCACTAAGTTCTCCTGGTGCATCTAAAATAATATTTATAAAATAAAATAATAGTTCTTTTCATCTTATATTGACTAATAAGGAAAAAACATATTTTAAAAGTCCATTACCTTGATATTTGTGTCGGCGGTCACAATACCACCGTTGTAAAAGCTTCGTACCACTCCATAAGCATTGTTATTGGTACTTTTCACATCCATTGTTAATGCATTTATTGACTGACCTTTGTTTGAAGTTATGTAGTTGTCGATTACGGTGCAATGTGCCTAGACCATTTATCAAACCCGCTTCAAGAAGTTTGTTATAAGCGTACCATTTCTATATACCTAATATCAAAATCGCTCTATCAAATTCTTCCTCGGTGTAAACTTTGCATGTTTTCCAATATTTTGCCTTTAACTTTCTACTACCGTTCAAACCATGAGTTCATCATCAAATGTCTACAACGGTAACCATGAAATGAATTTGGGAAGACCGTGTTACGCGCTTGTCCAATAGAATAATGTCTATCCGATATAATAGCCAAACACAGTTTTCTATTCATTCTTTCAATTTGGACAAAACCATGTCCATGCCTCCCAGTCTTACCTTGACAAACACGGTAGCAATAGGTATAATTTGATTGTTACCATCCATTCCACCAAACAAGCAAATTTGTCCCAAGGTACTTGCCTTTAGATGTCTTTGCATCAATTATAAGCAATAATTAGCATATCTATTAAGAAACTCATTGTTTTATGTAGAAATTATTAGTGACACAAAATATAATATATTAAAAAAAGAAAAGAAAATGTAAAAAATACAAATACTTACATGACACCAAATGCTATAATGCATTTTATAGTGTCCTTCATCATCGGTATCAATATGTATTACAGTGCCGTCATTTTCATCTTTAAATTATGACAATAAAATGGTAGCCTTAAGCAGTCGTTAGGGCAACCATTTACCAATTCCATGATCGGTTTCTTCCACCCATGCTTTCTTATAGAAATGTCAATTTTATACTCTTGACTAATATCTTCCATTATGTTCTTTGGGATATAAATTAAGTGATATCTTTCATCTTGGGTTCGAATAAATGTCCCAAAAGTTTTTTACATTACGGTGATTAGGGTGAATTTGTGTTCTTGAACAAGTGTGAACATAATGTGTTCCTAACCTCCATTTACACAGATTTGTTCTTACAGACACTATCTTCCATTTGCCCATCTTGCACACAAATTACATCGTACCTAGACTTTGTTTTTCTAGCCTTAAATTCAAATCCATCTTTGATAGATTTTTAGCAATTGCAAACATGCATAATTCTTTAGTATCAAATTCATCCCCCTCTTTGAGGATGATAGAGCTATTGTTGTATTTCAATGTATTCGGGATCTTAATTTCGGACTTGGTGGATCGGTGGAGGAGGCATATTTTGAATGTATTTGTTGTTTGCCATTTAAGCGAAATTGATCATTGCTGTGAGTTACTCCCAATTTTGGAAAATTTCATTTTTGGTGGTTTATATAGTTATTGGCACATTCATTGTTAGATTGGTTAAAATTGTCAAAGGTTCGTTTTGTGGTATTTCGAATGATTATAAAAACATTGGGGATCAAAATCATTCTGAAATAAGGAATCATTAAGATCAAAATCATTAGAAGAAGATGGATTTACCTTTGAACTTTTGACAATCATTTTGATTAAAAGTTTAGGCAATGCGACCTTGGTTTACAAACCGTTAACGAAAATTCAACATCATCATCATATTCTATGTGGACGGACGTGTGGCATTTTGTAAGAAAAACCTAAATCGTATCCTTTGCTAATTTTGAACTTTTTCTTCACAAATAAAACTAACCCATCATATTTAATATAACTCGCTTAGCGAAACACCATAACTATTGCCATCTTCAAAGACAAAACACGAAATTTTCCATATGAATGGTATGGACATGTGAGAATAGTTTCAATAATTTTCCATACGAATATATATCTATTAAAATTTTGGTAAAGTCGAGCGGTCGATCGGTCGATCAGTGTTTGACTCAACCAGGTAGTTGGGAGATGAATATTTAATTCTACATTTATTAACACCTTGTCATACTGATAACTGCATTTAATACCTATTAACTTTACCAACTAACTCATATTAACTCGCATTAAAATTTTCAACTACCTGCATTTAAATCCATCTCCCCGACTACCAATCGACGATCGAGCATGGGACACGTGTCAAAATATGGCTTGAGTTGTTGCTGGGTAGTGAATGAGATGGGGATATTAATGCAACAGTATTCAGCCTCAATTGGTAGTTGGGAGATGGATATTTAATGCAACATTTATTAAATCACCTATCATACAATAACTCACATTTAATACCTATTAACTTTACTAACTCATATTAACTCACATTTAATATCATTTAAATTTTCAACTACCCACTTTTAAATATCCATCTCCACTACCGGTCGAGCATAGGACCGTGTGAAATATGGCTTGAGTTGGCTGTTGGTAGTTGAAATGAATCTTTATTCTTTCAATGCTGTTGGTAGTTGGGAAGATGGATATTTAATGCCACATTTAATATAACCAACTAACCACATTAAATTTTTCATCTACCTCACCATATTTATATTAAAATTTTCAACTACTGGTTGAGCGTTTGATTATTTTATTATATATACCCATCTCCTGCGTGCAGTTGAAATTTCGGCGTTTATATTGAATCTCAAAGAATCATATCCCAAAAAAATTAGTATGGATCGATTTATGTCGATGTGGTGGAAACATAGTGCTACGAAAATCACACAAGGAGCATAGCTATGGTCAACTTTTCTATTCATGTCCTCGTTCAAGGTTAGCTATCTTATGTTTCCCATATATGTAATTTAGGTGTTAAAAGTTATATCATAACCATCTCTTACCTTAAATATTTATGACCACAAAAAGAATACGGTGTAGATTTTTATGTTGTTGAAGGAAGAATTTGATAACAATCCGGTTATAATCCTTCACATGACCTAATTTTAATTCTCCGGGACCTTCAACTCCACCGGCTTGTACATGGAACTAACGAATGTTCCAAGCTGCAAGTTCAAAGATTTGCAGATAAACATGCTAGAGACAAGAATAAAGATGTTGGAGACCAAACTCGAATTGGCAATGAATTGAAAACATGTGTATATGCGGTGCATTGCTAAATGAGCTATTAGATTAGGTTGGAAATCTTAGTGTGTAGTAGTAATTAACATATGTTTAATGTGTTGACTTATGTTCGACGTTAGTCAAATTGGAATAAATCGTCTCATTTAGTTATTTTATATCTTATATTGTTTGATTGTTGAATACCACATCATCTAACTAAGTAGATTAAAATATTGAATTAATAGAAAATTACATTAATTAAAATTGATTACACTTCCACTACTTCCAACTCCACTTTCATTGAACACTATCCTTGGAAAACCTTAACAACATTTTTAAAGTAATATTAAGATAGTGATTTCCAGTTGTTTGGAAAAACACGAAGCGTTATGAAGAATCAAAAGCGACTCAGACGATGGCGACTTTCATACCTCTGTCATTAACCACTTTGTGATGTATTGAACACGATATAAAACTAGAAATATCTTTCAATGATCTTGTGAGATCACCCAGGCGTTTGGGGTAGACTTAATTATAGCAACAACGTTGTCAAGTTTCCCTTTCTTGGTAAATTTATTGATATCGGTAAACGACCAATCATGATACCGCATCGGTTTCATATACTCAACTGCGCTAACCAATGGCCCACTATTAATCGAGATCCTCTCCCATCATACTACTTTTCTAATGTACTCTGTGTAGCCATTATACCATCATCCACCCCGCATCGTTCACCGTTTGAACAATACCGCGGACCTCGTATTATCTAACGGCATTTAGCATAATTTTGAGTTGTAGTGTTTCCATATGGGCGGTAGTTGGGAGGTGGGCGACCTAATGACGGCGACACGACGGTGTCACGAAACATAAGGTGACGTGTCAAGGCGATCAAGACTATCACAAGATCTGCCAAGTAGTTGATATTGTTTTGGCCATAACTTTTGCATACGAACTCGGTTTAGGTGGTTCAAAAGCCCACGCGACGAGCGAGAAAATCTACAATTTGGTGAAAAAATGGTCGTGACGCCGTCACTCTATAAGTGTGACGCCCTCACTCTTTCTTGATGTAAAATCGCCTATAAATATAACATTATAACTTCACTTTTGTAAGCCCTAAACCCTAAGTCCGATTCTAGGGTTTAGGTAGGTGTTCCAAAGAACTTAAAGGGTTCCAAACACTCTATAAACATTGTGTGTTGGTTTGTTTGTTAATCCAATCCTATGGTATGTCTTCAATTATCATAATTGTTGCTTGCTCTTCATTAATTATGCTTGGCTAATTCATCTAGTGTCTCGCTTATGATTGTGTGAAACTTGTATACAAGTAATTAGATCTTATTGATTTCTTAGTGATGCTTGTGTCTATCTTCATCATTAGGTGTGACAACTTCAATGAGTCTAATTGGTTTAGTTTATAATTCTTGCATCCTCTTGCCTAAATATTGATTGGTTGTTTCTTATCTTAGTTGATTAATGATCTAGTAATGCGATAGGTCATTCGTTGTGTACTAATGCTTGATTCATCTTTGTGAACCTTAGAGTATAATTACCCGAGTGATTGTAGGCTAAACCATCCAAAGCGCCTTAGAGTAGGAGTCTATAATCTCTAGTGGGTTTGTAGACAAGACCCTTTGGTAATTTCAAAGAGTTGGGAGAAACGATACCCTACAACCTTAGACACACAACGCAACTAGGAATAAGGACGTGACAATTCAACCATCAATAGGACGTGACAATTCGGTGGGTAGAATTGGATAGCTAGCAAGGAGTAATACATCATAAGTAGATCGCTTCACGTTCTGGTAAACCCCTAAGTTAGTTAGTATCTTTTGGAATAGTTGACTAGCAACTAATTCCACCCTCCCCAATCAAACCCGAGATTCGTACCTTTCAATTTCATAAAATATAAAAATACAAAATAATCATCCTCACCTTTAGACTTAAATCGATATACACTTCATTTAACGACACTATTCCCTAGAGAACGATATCAATACCGTGGCTTACCCTAATTACTACACTACAACGATTAGGTTCACCGCCTAGGGTGTTATAAAACTTGCTCAAGAAAGGAAGTTCCTTTGACCCCGAACGGCGCGTGTAGCGTTATCAAGTTTTTGGCGCCGCGGGAATAGTTATTGTTTAGGCTTGATTTCTATCTCGTTTAGGTCTACTCACAAGATTCCTATCAAGTGAGATTTTTCTTTTTATTAGCTTCCTTGTAGTCTATCCCCCTTCTTTGTGCCTTTGTTCGTAAAACTTGTCCATTGACTCTTCCGTTCACCATTATGGAGAACGCGAATCCACTATATTCGCGATTAGGTTTTTTCATAAGAAATTATGATATTACTAAAGCAGATTATTCAAGATGGTGGGAAGAAAGTAACCAACTCCATAAACCTTTTGAGGGTTTCACTATTCCATCAAGCCCACAAAGTACCTCATCTAGTGCAACCGATGCTTCGTTTGAGCCTTCACCTAGGATAGACTTTCGTGAACAACCTCCATGTTTAGAAACTATTGTTAGTAAGGCCCTTAGGAATACTGACCAAATTTGTGAAAATATTATGGAAAGCAACCAAGCTTTAAACCATAAGTTGGATCAATTACTAAGTTTGGTTTCATCACGACCTAAGGAAATAGCACATGATGAGCATATAGATGATGTAGATGTGATTGAGGATAAGGTGAAAAGTCTAGACCCACAAGGTATCCCACAAGTTCCACCATCATTTAAGGCATACACACCGCACGTGACTTACCCTAAGTAGTAGAAGAGACTTTAGGAATCCCAATGGAGGTAGAACATTTGAACCAAACGCTTATTTGGAGAATATAGGTTTGAATACTTGTAGTCTCGATCGTACTCTTAGTTCTAGGGAATTTCATAGTGTTGATGAACCGAACCTCAATCTTTACTTCCATCCTTAAATAAGCGAGGCAACCGACCCACCCATCAACCAATTTAGTCCGGGTAGTTCTAGGATGAAGGAAGCCATTCACACACCCCTTCACCTCACGTGGCATATTTCCACCCTAAGGGTGTGTATCGCTACTATCACCCGCACTTAAACTTAAGTGTGGAAAACCTCCCTTTATCCGTTAAATAAGGGTAGAGTCGGGCTCGTGACTCGAAAAAAACAAGCGCTTCTTGGGAGGCAACCCATGTGTGTTGTTTTTCATTTTCATTTATGTGTCGATATCTTTTATTAGTTGTTTATTCTCATGTTTGAATTTGTAAAATGCTTTATTTTGTCTTTAACCTCGTCTTAATTACATATAAAGGTATTTTACATAAGGGATAAGTGTAGGGAGGATTACACACGTTTTCAAAAGAAACGTGAACATGAGAATTACAATTATTTAAAAGATATACATGTGTGTTCGTTCGAGTCAAATGCTTGTATCGAGTCATAATGGATGTTATTGCGGAAATTTTCCAGTTTTAAAGATATAAATTTTCCAATTTTTTCGTAAAATCGCAGACCGGTTCGTCATGATAACTGACGTCGGGAGGAGTAAAATGTCTACTACTTTTTCTCGTTTTACGTACTACTTATAAATTGTTGGAATTTTCCGGTCTCAATTTTTAGAAAATCGCAAACATCCATTCCACAAGCATTATATCTTACTTAAGTCCGGAATTACATCTTGTTGAGATTTTTGTTTGTTCGGTTTGATCGTTGGGTTGTCTGCTTTCTTAAAGTGTGTAGGTTTTATTTATCAAGAAGAAGATACATAAGATTGGAAGGAGCTTTTCACGATACATTCTTCTTGGAAAGGATTTAACCACTACTTCACACACGGATCCTACCGAGCTAATCGGGGGAGTATTAGTTTCTTTCGTTTTAATTACCTTCCATTATCATAACTTTGATACTTTCGGGAACATTGGGGACAATGTTCGGTTTAAGTGTAGGGAGGAAAATAAACGGAACTTTGAAACTATGCTTATCCTTGACTATTTGCTTTGTCTAATTGCATTTGTGTAATAAACCATGAGAAAATGTCGGTTAGGGTAATTTTGCACCAAATTTAAATTTTTCATGACATATAGGAGTGGGCCATTAGTCTTAACAAAAGCGTCTCATGGATAGGAAGTTGCATGACTAGCACAAAACCCTTTACCACCCAAATTCCACCCAAAATGTGAGGATCGCCTTAGATTAGTAGGAATTAAAGCATTCATCCTTAATGCTTAGAGTGTGAACCGTAGTATAATAGATTCTAGAACTTGTTTTGTGATGCATTCGAGATCGCAAGTGAGGCTACACTTGTGTAGTTAAGAATAACTAAATGATAAGAGGCATTAGGATAACCCTTGTTTGATACCGTAATATAATTACTTCTTCCATATCGGTTGAGTAATTCCCCACACCCTTTGCGTTGTACTCATCTTTAGTACACGATACCCTAGTTAACCCTCGAGCCTATCCTTTTCGCGGTTCTCGTGATATTTTGGTTTTCCGAATATCAATGAAGAGCATTGTTTACACCCCACCCCAAATATACACCCAAATCGCCTTAGCCTACCCCTTATGCACTCACTTTTAGTGCAAATATTTGTTATCACCCTAAACCCTTAGTTCAATTATCTAGTTGCTTGCATAAGTTGCTAAGTCGAGTCATATCCTTTGTATACAGTTTTGGGATGATTGGGATTCATGGGAAAAGTTAAAGTTTATGAAATGACGGGAAGGGAACGTTAAATTCAAATTCCCTTTGTTTGCGTAATAATGTACCCCAAGTGTTTTTATCTTTTCAAATCGGGTCAAATTAGTATTAGAGTAATAAAAAACTCAAGTGTAGGGATATGCTTATAAATCCCTAGTATTTTGATGTTACCGTAGAGGATGGTAGAGTAAAAGTGTATGAAAAAAAAAAAAAAAAAAAAAAATCGAAAAAAAATAGAAAAAGAGAAAAAGAAAAAAAATAGAGTGTAAAAAAAAAAAAAAAATACGGGCTACCATCCTACATCTATCTTTAAATTTATGTTTGTTTATTTCAGTTATCTAGAGTTTAGAAGTGTCGAGTCTTGGCTTAGCAACGCCATTCTTCATATGCATTTAACATAGAGATTTTTGACTTGCCACCACTAAATAGCCTATCCCACCAAACCCTTGTTTCCCTACTGTAAGCTTAACATTACAACCCTCTAAAAGACCTCTTTGATAGTCTTTCCTAGGTGCTTACGCCAAAGCGATGGAGGTTTGATCTATTCTCAAGCCTATGGTAATCTATGTACTAGGACCGGTTAATGAGTGTTTATCTTCCATTTCTATATTGTTATATTTCATTTATACACCGAGAGATGTAGTATCCAAACACCCCATGTGAGGTGCTAGTATGTAATTTCCGTGCTTGTTATGACTTTTATGGGCTTATATGTGTTGTGGACCGCTTTGAATTAATGCTTCATGACCCCTAACTTATAAATTAATTGGCTAAAAGCACATTTGCTTGAGGACAAGCAAATAACAAGTGAATGGATATTTGATAAGGTTTTAAAGGTACCATTTTGAGGGTCGTTTAAGCCCTTATTTGATCACTTTTGTATCCGTTATTGCTTAATATCGTTCCTTTTCACTTTTAGGTCTCTGGAAGGCAAAATCTTGGAATGGCACTTATTTGGACGAAAAGGCGAATATATGAAGAAAATGGCCAAAGTAAAAATCGAGACACTCACGATTCTTTGAAAATAGAAGGCGGCGTCGGTGCTAATGCGGCGCCGTCCGAGGATTTTGTGACGGTTCGTAACCCAAAACTCTTATTTTCAAGTGACGACGTCCGGTTGTAAAAGAGTAGGCGTCGCTACTCGCACGGCCTAGATGCAATCGAGCACGACGTCGGAAGGCAAGAGGACGGCGTCACGGACATAAGGTGGCGTCGTCGCAAGGTTAACGTGGCCAAGACGAAACCCTAATGATTTGGCGACACGGTGTCACGAAACATAAGGTGACGTCACAAGTCGATCAAGACTATCACAACATGCGCCAAGTAGTTGATATTGTTTTGGCCATAACTTTTGCATACGAACTCGGATTTAGGTGGTTCAAAGCCCAGCGACCGGAACGATAAAATATACAATTTGGTGAAAAATGGTCGTGACGTCACTACTTTGCCGACGAAAATCTGCCTATAAATATAACATTATAACTTCACTTTTGTAAGCCCTAAACCCTAAGTCCGATTCTAGGGTTTAGGTAGGTGTTTTTCCATCAACTTAAAGGGTTCCAAACACTCTATAAACATTGTGTGTTGGTTTGTTTGTTAATCCAATCCTATGGTAATAATTGTTGCTTGCTCTTCATTAATTATGCTTGGCTAATTCATCTAGTGTCTGCTTATGATTGTGTGAAACTTGTATACAAGTAATTAGATCTTATTGATTTCTTAGTGATGCTTGTGTCTATCTTCATCATTAGGGTGTGACAACTTCAATGAGTCTAATTGGTTTAGTTTATAATTCTTGCATCCCTCTTGTCTAAATATTGATTGGTTGTTTCTTATCTTAGTTGATTAATGATCTAGTAATGCGATAGGTCATTCGTTGTGTACTTAATGCTTGATTCATCTTTGTGAACCTTAGAGTATAATTACCTGAGTGATTGTAGGCTAAACCATCCAAAGAGCGCCTTAGAGTAGGAGTCTATAATCTCTAGTGGGTTTGTAGACAAGACCCTTTGGTAATTTCAAAGAGTTAGGGAGAAACGCATACCCTACAACCTTAGACACACAACGCAACTAGGAATAAGGACGTGACAATTCAACCATCAATAGGACGTGACAATTCAGTAGGTAGAATTGGATAGCTAGCAAGGAGTAATACATCATAAGTAGATACGCTTCACGTTACTGGTAGACCCCTAAGTTAGTTAGTATCTTTTGGAATAGTTGACTAGCAGCTAATTCCACCCTCCCCAAATCCAAACCCGAGATTCGTACCTTTCAATTTCATAAAATATAAAAATACAAAATAATCATCCTCACCTTTAGACTTAAATCGATATACACTTGACCTAACGACACTATTCCCTAGAGAACGATATCAATACCCGTGGCTTACTCTAATTACTACACTACAACGATTAGGTTCACCGCCTAGGTGTTATAAAACTTGCTCAAGAAAGGAAGTTCCTTTGACCCCGAGCGACGCGTGTAGCGTTATCACAAACAACTAGATAAAACATACAAACTCTAACATACAAACAACTTAATAAACCGAACAATCTGGATGCGTGGCGGTAGCGATTCGTTGAAAGGGCTCATGAAAAAGGACCCTGCGTCTCCTTCAACACGAAGATTAATTAATTCTTGTGACCGAACTTGGAAGAATTCATGAGTGTGATCCATTTGGTAAGGCTCATCAGATTCAAAAACTGGATCCCCGATCTTTGTAAATCCAATTAATTTTAGTAAATGAGAAGTGAAAATGTTAAATGGTGTTTTAAAGGATTTTATTTTGTTACCATCCAACATTATTTCCCATAAACAGGCCGTGTGCCACTGATCTCCTATCATGTTGCCAAAAATGACAATAGACTCTCTTAGTTTTGAAATATAGAAAGGTCTTGGAATCCGATTAAGTAAGTTGTAAGGTATATCTAATACCGAAAAACTGTGGTTAACCAAATCAAAAGAGACAATCATATAAGATTTTTGAAATGAGCCTAAAGTCCGTTGAGAAGCCACCCAGTAAATAAAACTACCTAATATAGCCTGACTTGACCGTTTAAGTCGGATTGACTGACAATGCATATGTTCACTTTCTAACTTCTTCCAGCGCTGGGACCTCAATGTAAACACTGAAACATTCCATGTTCTGTGTCCATCAAGTGGATATGAAATCCTTAAAATGGTAGGGTCAAAAGTGACTGGATTAACACCAAAACCGATAACTACTTTATCAGATTCAGACTGACTTAGCCAACCAGGAGACCTATAGCAACTGATTTTCTTATTGACGGGTTCCAAAGAACAACCATCTTAAAAGAATCAGAAAAACACCACAAACCATGAGAGGTGCCAATTGGCAAAAGATTCAAAAATATGAGACTTGTATTACAGATGACTTTAGGAAAACTTGGAAAAAAGAGACGTTGCTGGAACAAATTGAAGTTATCATCAACAAAAATAAAAGCGTGACTCAACAAATCTTTGCGATAGTGAATAAGAAAACTACAAAACGCACGACGATGCGAACACGAAACCAACAAGCAATTTGAGGTCATCGATGAACGACTTCCATGTCTTTGAAACAGTTCTAAACCAAGTAAAGCATGTACAGGAAGTTTAGAAATGAATTCCATTTGAATTTCGAAGGGAATGTTGTCGGATATTTTTTAGAAACAATAGAAAATAAAGACTGTGAATGTGTAGAAGACTATGAATGTGTAGAAGTGTAGAAGCCTTATTTATAGACTAAGTAGTTTAGGTGAAGTTAATGAACTAGTAGTGTAGGTGAAGTTATTAAATACAAAACACTAGTGTCATAAATGAACTATAGTAGTTTAGGTGAAGTTATGTTAAACTAGCATAGTAATTTATTAACTTTTACAACAACTCAAAATTTATAATTTACAATTAACTTTTTATTACTTAAAAGCTATAGATTTTAACCAAATAAACTATAGTAGTTTAGGTGAAGTTTTTTAAATGCATATCCAAAACTCATAATCAAATGCACATGTAAAAAACGTAACAATCCACTATATCATACCACATAAAACACGTATGAATAAGTAATACTTTCAGTAAGTCCGCATAGAAGCAAAACAAAATATAGAAACAGATTAAACAGATTGCAAGAAATATAACCTTTTCAGCAGACACGCGTGCAGTATCAGATTCACCCCCATTCTTCTCACTAACCCCATCAAGCTTCAAATTTGTATGGATATATTTCTAAAGTTCATCAATTTGTCGTTGCGTATTAGCCATCTGATCTAAAACTGTTGCACTAGGTGGCAATTCTCCATCCATACCCGTAATCGGCTATCCCCATCGAGCCTCAAATGCTTGACATATTTATGTAATTGATTAATTTGTTGTTGCATTTTAGCCATTTGAGCAACAATTGTTCTTTGTAGATGGCATGAAATCCCCATATCGGCATGCCTTGATCCGCCTTCCTAATGACCGGTGATGTATCCGCATTTGAGACCGAACAACGCCTTCGTGGTCTCAACTTCTCCGATCGACGGGATCTATCATTCGGTGTATCATGAATGGAAAACCTTGATCGTTATACATCTTGAAAAAGTCTACACTAGATGTCCACCAAAGTTCTTTCATCTCAGTCACTGCATATAAAAAAATTGTTATACACTAACGCAAATACCATTAAAAATCATAAGAAAATTTTCAAAAAGAGTAGAGGATAACCTGTCGACACAAGGCGAACCATTTCTGCATTACGAAAAAGAAGATCATAATCGGTCTTCTCAAACCTGTGTGCATCCTCCCAAGCAACACCCCGAGGGATCACATTCTCTTCTTTAACCCACCAATTTGTTGAATTGCGGCAGGTTTCCAAAAGCCAAATCTGAAGGAATTATTATTACTATTAGCATAAAAATTACTACACTAAGGTTCATGCTACAATACTAATTTAAATTCTTAGTATTTAAACAATAGTTACGCACCTTCAAAGCGAACACAAATCCATTCAATGTATAAGTTGCAATGTAACCATCGCCCTTCGTAGCCTTTTCAGTCAAATTTCTATCTCTAACCTTTGAGTTAGCATTATAAATCTTTGTGTGAAACTCAACCCAAATGTACTCTCCCCATGGAAATGAATTCCATGCATAAATGTCATCTACTAAAACCAATATCTCAGGGGAAACCAAATTTCTTTCCTGTTTGCCGATAAAAACGTTCTCTAACATCAGAACCAGACAAAGGCGAACAACATCATCATTTGAAAGTTCATTAAACTCGACTTGGTCACTAAGAACCCTAACTAGTTGTTCAGCTTTTATATTACTGATTCTCTCGTTACGCCTCTCTCTAAGAAAACTTAGCATACGTTTACTAAATCCAGATTCCCGTTTCTTTAATTGATCTAAAGAAACATCACCAAACCGAAGACCTAATACTAGACACATATCTTCACGACCAAATTCTAACTTGTGTCCCCAAATATCAAAATACAATGGAGTATTTATATTAGGGTTTTCAACAAAGCGTTGATGTTGAAGCAAATAATGAAGCAAATGGTTATCAAGCTCGTATGTTTTTATGTCTAACCATTTCCCGAAAACAGTGTTTTTAAAAAGTTCAAGACCATCAGGATTCAAACTCAACTTTTGCCTTATCGTTTTGATATAATGCAACTTTGATCTAGTACGGAGCTTCGCATAATACACCTATACACAAAAAAAACAAAAGATGCATACCCATATTAGCATATGTTATAAACTTATGAGCAATAAAAATATACTAATGACAACTATCTTAGTAAGCTTAATAAGTCAAACATTTCACATATGCAGGTGTCCGATTTTTCAGATAATCAAGAAATTTTAGATATGTTAAGCAAACATAGTTGGTTTTATCAAACCTAGAATAAGCAAACCCTAACATGTATACTAACATAGTTACTGTACAAATCGAAAACCCCTAAAAAAATTTTATAATCAAAGTTACTGTACAAATCGAAAAAAATCGATTAATAATCAAAGGCTATAATCATATAATCACACTTTTTACTTACTTGTCTAGAAGCCATTATCATATAATCGTCTTGCACAACAACGGATCTGGTCTGGAAATGATCTAAACAACAAAACGGTTGTTGTGTGATCAAAGTTTCATGTTTTTTTTTAATCTAAGCCATGCACTGTTAGTGTGTGTTTAGTGTGTGTGTTTTTTTGATGATATTGCAACGTTAAAGTGGCAAAAGAAAAAAAAAGTGTCACATCACTTTGGATTTGGGAAATCTTTTGGTTTGTTTTTTACATTTTCTAAGCCAAAAGTACGCCCCGATTTGAGCACCTACGGTTGAGCGCCGTCGGTTGAGCGTTGACTTTGTATAAAAGAACAAAATGAGAGATTGCTTTGAGATTTGATGTGACACTTAGTGTACAATTGGAAAAGGACATGATGATGCCACGTGTCGTAATATGTATAGAGTCGAGCAGTTGAGCATGACTCTTTTGGGAAAGAGATGAGAAAAAGGTCTTAAAAATGAACCAAGCTTGAAAAAATGGCCTCTTTTGGTAATTTTCTCTAAACTTTGTCAAAAATTTCGTGCACAACTCGTCTACTTTTCATCATCATCTCCTTTTTTTATATATAAAAATTTTCTGTGTTACAGTTACCAATAAACATCACTAGTAGTCAACTCAACACTCTTAACACATCTTGAATCAATCAATCAATGGCTTCATTAGCCGTGAATTCAGCAACCGAGAGACTAGCAAACCTTCAACTAAACGAACTCTCAACTTCTTCATCACCTAATCTCCAGAAAAACCTCTCAATCTTATCTATAGGTTGAGTTATTTATGTAGGTTGAGTTATTTATGTGCCGTTCAACGGCTACTTTTTATCACCCATGCCTCATGCCAAATCGGCAAACTATGCCGATCACCTTTCATGCCTTGCCATACCGCAATTGTGGTGGCGGTGTTGCCGCTCGGCATCAAGCTAAACCGAAGGCAAACCGCAACCATTGCCACCACCCTAATATTGGTATACTGGTGGTATTTATCGGTATCAACAAGTTTGGTTAGTGATAATGGTATTTTAAATAGTATATTATCAGTATTTGAAAATTTTAAAAAATTCGTTGGAATTTTAAGTCTTTGATCATTGAAAAATAAATTTTACATTTATCAAGGAAGGAGAAGTGACCGAACGAAAAGATGTAAAAAAACATGTTGAATAAAACTGATGCAAATTGAAAAACACGATACCTTATAGGCTAAGTTAAGAATCGGTTAAATGAGTAAAAGCTTTCATTATTATAAAAATGGTTTTTCTAACGTATGTCCTAGGAGCACAAGTTAAACACATTAAAAAGTACAGAAAAGTACTTAAAGATCCACACAAAGTACATAAAATTTTACTTTTGTGTAAATTCGTAAGTCCTTTTTCGTGGATCCCATAGTATCTTTGGTGTGTTTAGTTTGTGCCCCTAAGGCACAAGTTAGAAAAACCTTATAAAATATGTAGGATGTTTTTTGCATTTCATCAAAGGTTTTTTTGTAAAGCTTTTTTAAAAGATTTGATGAAAGTCTTTCCTAAAAAATCTAGTAATTAAATGCGTTAAGCATTAAATGCATTAAGGTTTTTAAAACTTGAGTCATTCTATGTTATTAGCCAATTGTATCTATTTTACATTTATTGGGCCTCTTAGGAAGAGTAACGCGGGTTTTTTTTTAAGGGGCCCCGTGGGTTATTTCTCTCTTGCCTACCCGAACCGCTTCTATTCATCTTCACTCACAAAATACGCTTATCTTTTAGATCCGATCGGGCGTGACTCCCGAGAAATATCCGGCGAGTTGAGGCTCCGAAAGGGTAGAAATTCCTCCTTGCTACAGGCGATTGTGAGAGGGGAACTGTTCGTATCAACAGGGTTTATTATTTTATGTTGAATTTGTGGATGGCCTCTTGCCATTTGTTCCCTGCTACAATTCATGTTATTTTTCCTCCACATCTTTTTTTGGCTTCGTATATTGTGTCATTGTTGTGGCTTAAGTTAGGTAGATCAATTATTTGTGTTGAAAAAAAAAAACTCGCTCTTTGCGCCGTTTGATGCTAGGTTTGATGTTTTTCTTTTAGTTTTTTGCTGTTTTGGTCGAGGTTTATGATGTTTTTTGTTATTTTTTGCGATTGAGTTGGCTGGTTGTTGTTGGGTTAGGTAAACGATTATTAGGCTGCTTTATGTTAGTTCTTTTTATTCTAGGTTTGTTATGTTTAGTTGTTACAGTATTAGGCTACTTTATGTTAGTTCCTTTGATTCTAGGTTTGTTATGTTTGGTTGTTAGGGTCGTTGAATCTTGATATGCAGATTTGTGGGTGCATTTTGGTTTAATGGGTCTTTGGAGTTGAGTGATATCTTCATTGAATGCTTTCTACCTTTTTTTTACTTGCCTTTCTTAGCTTCCACCTTTTTGTTATCTTCTGTGTTTCCAAAATATGGATTCAAAAACTATACCTACCTCTCAAAACATTTGCGTGTGGTCATGTGAGAACCTCATACAAAATAATGTTGTAAATATGCAGCAATTTACTTGATGTCGAATGCGTGAGGTCATTGCACCCATTGTGTCTGCCTGTGAAGTGTATTCGTCTCGGTCTTTAGTTGCACCAAACCATTGCTGTGGCACGATTAGGCTGGCTATTTTGTTATTTGTTGTCTATAGACTTACACTTATTGTCATGTTTATTCTCAGAACATTCATACACTTATGTTGTTTTTCGTATGCGGTGTTGTTCGGTCTTGGCTCATGCATATCAATACGGCTATGATGCATTTCTATTATAGTGGTCATACAGAGTGGGCTATGCACCGTGGGTGTTTTTGGGGTGAATGGCAATACCACAGGCAATTTGGAGGCGCATTTGCCAAAGGCTCCTTTATATTCCTGTTCATGATTCCTGATTGTAACTATATTGCATTTATTGGGCCTCTTAGGAATAGTAACGTGGGTTTTTTTTAATTTTTAATGGGCCATGTGGGTTATTGGTGATGCTATGGCGGGGTAGGCTTTCTGAGCTGGTAGCCATAGCAGTCATCTGTGTCTTGGTGGCCTGTGATGGCCATTTCTAGTGAGTAATGTTGTTGCAGGCAGTCGCGCGTTCATTTGTCTCTATCCTGGTGGAGTGCGGCTGTCGGAAACATGCATTCCATTAATGCGGGTTGCAAATACAAAGAAGGGTCAATGAATGTTGCTTTATCATGATAGATGGTAGCTGTTTGTGTTCCTTTTTGAAGGCTGTGATGAATTGGGATCTATTCGGTAAATATGAGATGTCCCGTATCTTGGCAGGGTAACAGCGGCCTGTTGCAGCCATGGCGGGTCTATCCTTTTTGCCTGAATATTTGCCCATCTGAGCCACCTGTTCAACGACATCTCCACTTCTGTGGTCAAACCCATTGTTGCCTGTTGACCGTTGAGCTTCATTAGTTGCAGTTGCCAAGGATAAAATTGTAGTTGGCTAGGTTCGTTGTTCTTGCTGTTTCCATTAATGCGGGTTGCAAATACAAAGAAGGGTCAATGAATGTTGCTTTATCATGATAGATGGTTGTTGTTTGTGTTCCTTTTTGAAGGCTGTGATGAATTGGGATCTATTCGGTAAATATGAGATGTCCCGTATCTTGGCAGGGTAACAACGGCCTGTTGCAGCCATGGCGGGTCTATCCTTTTGGCCTGAATATTTTCCCATCTGAGCCACTGCTCGTGACATCCCATACGTGGTCAAACCCATTGTCACATGTTGACCGTTGAGCTTCATTAGCTGCAGTTGCCAAGGATAAAATTGTTGTTGGCTAGGTTCGTTGTTCTTGTTGTTTATGTTTACTTTGTGAGGTGAAATGGTTTATAGCAATCAGGGTTTGGGTTTGCTTTAGTTTTTTTTGGTTTTGCGAAATTACCTTTGGTGTTTTCCACTTTTTTTTATCTTTGTGTTTGATTTATGAGGTTAAGTGTTTTATACTGATTAGGTTTGCATTTGGTTAAGGGTTTTAAATTTCTGAAATTATTTTTGCCGTTTTCCATTTTAAAGTTTCTCTATTAATTTAATGATGATAATATTAACTCATCTTTTGATAGTCATTGCCCATTCAGTCTATGTAAAAAAAGGGTAGGCCATCTGCTAATGCGGGTCGAATTAGTTCTTATACCTTAGGTTTAAACATTTTTTGTCAATCAGGTTTTAACAAAATGTTATAACATGTGCGAATGTTTGTTCACTTCTCATGCTTTCAGGTGACGATGTGGCAAGATAGGCTTGCTGGGCTGGTATCCATACCAATAACTCGTATCTTGGTGGCTGTAATGCTGTTTTTCTTTGAAAATACCGTCATGACCAATCGCCTTTTCTCTCGCCATTCATCACGGCAAGATGCGGTTGTCGAAACATGCACTTCATCATTGTGGGTGCAAATACAAAAGAGGCCCAATAAATGTTATTTTATCACGATTAATAGTTGCCCTTTGTCTTTCTTTTGGAGTCGTGATGAATTGGGGTTTGTTCGGTAAATATGAGATGTCCGTAGCTTGGCGGGGTAACATAGAACTGCTTGCAGCAATGGCGGGTCTATCCTTTTTCCCTGAATATTCACCCATCTGAGCCACCATTCCGATGACATACACCTTTGGTGGTGAAGGCCGGTAGCCTCTTAACTTTGTTGTGCTTCATTAGTTACACTTTCCAAGAATAAAATATTTGGTTGAGGTGATGATGATGCCTGTATGCAATTGGATATTTGCCTTACGTAATTTGATGATCTTTGGTATCTTGGCAAGGCGGTTTTGGGTTGCGACCATGGCGATTTTTGTTTGATTTTCGTGTCTTTGATGCGAGCCTTAAGGTAAGATTATGTGCGTCTTTGGCGGCTAGCCCATAATCGTTGCGACCATGTTCGGTATATTGTTTTGGTCGCAACTATTTTGAACAAAATATCGCGGATAATTTTCTAGAGGCACGCTGATTGGATCTAAAAGGTAAGCGTATGTTGCGGTGAAGATGAATAGCCGGTGATTCGCCTCTGTTGAAACAAATAATCCTAGGGGACCGAGAAAAAAATTAAAAAAACCCACACTACTATTCATAAGGAGCAAGATAAATGGAATGGGTATGCTATTCTAACCAAATATCGCTATCTGCTGGCATGAACAAATCGATAGATATGGGTATTGTGTGAATCTTTCGTTTGCAAGATCTCATCAATCATCGGCATCTTGGCGGGCGGTTTGGGCTGCGACCATGGTCGGTATTTTGTTTCGTGTTTTCAATGTGAAAATTTAAGCATTACGAGATACTTGGTGAACCATACACTCACATCAAATGCATGTATCCATTCGCCTTCTTATGAATAGTCTCCGTGTGTTTTTTTTAAAAAGAACGTTCACTTTGGGTTAATCTTTTGTTTGCATCATCTGCTGGTGCTCGCATCTTGGCAAGGCAGTTTGGAACTGCAGCCATGACCGGCATTTTGTTTCGCGTTTTAAATGTGGAAATCTCCCGCTTGCAAATATTGGGTCAAACATATGGCATGTTTGCATACCAACATGCTCCTATTTGGTCGTATGCAACACCATAAAAAACTGCTACTCTTATACCAGCCAGTACACTAAATCTAATGTATGTTTTACAAGGTTTGCCGAGATTTTTATGCTGCAAATTCTTGCAACAGCCATCCTTGCAATCTTATGACTTTTGTTGCTGCTATCTTCGACAAAATATGTGACTTGCTAGCATCAGTTAATGCAAGCAGGAACTATGTGTAGGACAAGTTGTATGTGAAAACTACTTGCATCAGTTGGTGTGTAGATTCGGTGCATCATTTCGCATGTAAATGTAGAAACACCTTAACTATGTATGTACGTTTACATCCATGCTTCATAGAACACACCACGTTTGTGTTCCTTTTTCTCAGGCTATGATGAATTGGGATTTCTTTGGCAAACATGAGATGGCCCGTATCTTGGCGGGCGACATTCAACTATTCTGACCATGGCGGTCTATCCTCTTTGTTTGAAAATTTGCCCATCCGAGCTCGTGCCCAGCGACATGTACAATTTTGTCTTGAAACTCGCGTGCCTCTTGATGTTAAACTTAAGTGCTTGCATCTGCGGAGAAAAAGAAGGCATTGTGTGCGATTGAGTACTCCCTTACGTAATCGCTTATAGTGGTGCTAGCGTCTTCTTTCCATCCGTACCTCATTACATATGCTCCTTTTTGTTCTCCCGCATTTGCGATTACTAAAATAAGAATACGTGTGTGATTCTGAGGTTTTCATATTTTGTTGGTGAAGACAATGGAAAAGATGTGCGGTAGCATTCTTTTTAAATGGTGTCACTTTTCTCATCTTTTACACCAAGTTTATAGCGGATGTGAAGTCTTTGAAAAGCGGTTTGCAATTTAAGATGATTATACAACTATGTATTATACTTTGTTTATTGTGTATCATCGGTCACTGATGCAATGATTTCTATTTCACCATGTCTGCTAATCAACAGCCTTATTGTAAGAGATCGCAAATTCCACCGCCAGTAGAGCCAACTACTTATGGAACAGATCATAAACTTACAAGATCGATCAAACGTTGCATGGCTAGAACATCAACATGGCAGCACAACAACGTACAATAAATATCAAATGCATGTATGTTTCACCAATATTAATATGCTCCATAAAACTTAAATTAATCAGCCAGTAAAAACTATGAAAAAAAAAAAAGAAAAAAAAAGGAGGAGTGTTCAAAGATCCAAAAGCAGAAATATTAGCAAGTGTTAGTCAGCATGCCCAAACACACACACCCATCTAGAATATTGTCTGCACCCAAAATAGATTTCAAAAACACCGAAACTAGACACATCAATACACCATCCCCTTAAGCTTTTCAATGAATGACAAAAGCTCCTGTGCTCAGTTCCGCTTCTTCGCGGCATTCACCAGAATACCCTCAGCTTCATTCAAATCCTCGGTTTGCGACTTGGTAAGCTCCAAGATACTGCACACAAGAATCGAATGGATACAAAATCTCCAACTCTCCAATCACGTAGTCTCTCATGCACCACACGATCCCTAATTTCTTGAATTTTTATCAATTCTCCTTCATCCGCCATGCTCAGCCTACCTCTCTTTGAAATTGAACAACCATCATATCCCTTAAAGGTTAGATCCAGCAACTGCAGCAAGCTCATCACAAAAAGGCGTTGGTGTATTCATCATTTCTTTTTTCTTGGTTTTTTCCTTTTTTTACCCTCTCAAATACACTCTCTTTCCTATATGTGTGTTTTAAAGGACAACTTCGCTTTAAACTATTATTGCTATAGTGTGAAGGTGTATCAATTATAAAGGTCTTTGATTTTACTGCATTAGGCAGCCTTTCACATGCTCATTACTGTTTTCAAATGACCTTCCATAAAACACAGGTCTGCTTTTATTTTATTTTTTAAAAAAAAGAGGAAACCATCAAATAAGATTTAAAAAAAATTTGATTCATATATCTAAAAAAATACAAAGAATGATGCTCTCAAAATTTAACCATTGTACATGCAGAATGAAAGCTAACATATCTTAAATGCGTGTCAACAGAACCGTCACAAAGCATTTCTTTACTTACAATTCATCTTTGTTGATTGAATGGCATGTCAAACATAGGGTCATTTGTGCAATTTACAGATCATCCTAAATCTGACATGTCATTCAATCAACAAACCTGAATTGCAACTGAAGAAACAATATGAAACAAGCTGCTTGGACTTGCATGCATCGAGACCCTGAAAACAGGTATGTTCTGGCAATGAACACAAACGCCGCCTCATGCATACGATAAGGTTTTAAAAGGTACCTTTTGAGGGTCATTTAAGCCCTTATTCGATCACTTTTGTATCCGTTATTGCTTAATATCGTTCCTTTTCACTTTTAGGTCTCTTGAAGGCAAAATCTTTGGAATGATGCTTATTTGGACCAAAAGGCGAATATCTGAAGAAAATGGCCAAAGTCGAATCGAGACACTCAAAGTCTTTGAAACATAAAGCGGCGGCGTCCATCATATCTGCGGCGCCGTCGGAAGGCATTTTATGACGGCTCGAGGCGAAATTGCATGTTTTCAAGGGGCGGACGTCGGGTTCTAAAGAGTAGGCCGTCGTTACTCGGGCGGCCTAGATGCGGCCAAGGCGTCGAGTGAAGGGACGGCGTCACGGTCATAAGGTGACGTCGTCGCAAGGTTTACGTGGCCAAGACGAAACCCTAATGACGGCGACACGACGGCGCCACGAAACATAAGGTGACGCCGTCGCGGATTTAATCTTATATATAGAATCCGAATTTTTCGGTTTTGTGTGTAGTCTTTTGAGTAAAACCTAAAACCAGACCAAGGCTTTCTTGTGCGTATTTTAGGGTTCTAAACCCTATTATACATCAAGATAAGTATTTACTTCATTAATTTAATTATGTCTTTGATTATTTGTGTGTATGCTTGCATGTTCTCCATGTCCGGCTAATTTATTTGTGTGTTTGCTAGGAATATGAAACTTAATTATTGAATATTGATTGGTTGATACTTATCTTAGTTGACTAATGATCTAGAGTGCGCTAGATTATTCGTTGTGTACTTAATGCTTGACTTTTCTTTGTGAACTTTAGAATATAATTATCTAGGTAATTGTAGGATAAAGTATTCAAGGACAACCGTAGAGTAGGCGTCTATAAATCACTAGAGGATTTGTAAACAAGACCCTTTGGTAATTTCAAAGAGTTAGAAACAAGCACGCCCTATAGCCTTAGAATCACAACGCAACTAGGAATAAGGACGTGACAAATCAACCATCAATAGGAGATAATTAAGGAGTAGTAAAACCTAAGTAAACACATCTTTAAACTATCATACGAGTACACATCAATTAGACATAGACTATCACAACCTTAGCTTAGATAATTAGATAATAGTAGAGTAATCGGTAGCAATACCAACCCCCAAATTCAATACCGAGATTCGTACCTTTTCATTTTCTAAAAATATAAAAGATAAAAATAATCTTCCTCAACCTCAACCTTAGCGTAGTAACTTCTCACTAGCATTCCTATTCCCAGAGAGCGATATCAATACCCGTGGCTTACCCTAATTACTACACTACAACGATTAGGTTCACCGCCTAGGGTGTTATAAAACTTGCTCGAAGAAAAGGAAGTTTCCTTAACCCCGACGACGTGTGGCGTTATCAAGTTTTAGGCGCGTGGCGGGAATAGAATAGCTAGTTAGTAGTCCATCTCGTTTAGGTTTCTTTGCTTGATTCCTATCAAGTAAATTTTCTCATTTTTTAGCTTTCTCTTGTCTATCCCCTTCTTCGTGACCTTTGTTCGTAACACCCATCACTTTTCACCATGGAAGGTGACAACCAACCACCACTCATCAACCCACCACGAAGCGACCGCCAAGAGCCCGTACTCTTGGTGAGTACTCGAGACCAAACCACCTAGGTTATAGGAACACCATTGAGCTTCCCGACCAAGCCCAAACTACGGCCTGCGATCCGACACCATCCGGTTGGTGCAAAGCGGATGTGCATTCCATGGACTTCGTTAGAAGATCCAAATCGACATCGAGGATTTCCTCAAAATTGTCGATTCCATCGACCTTGATGCTACTACTCGGGAGACCACGCGCAAGCGTCTCTTCCAATTCTCTCACGGGACCAAGCTAGTAATTGGCTTGAGCGACTTCCACGGCTCCATCTCAAGTTGGGATGATCTTACTTCTCGCTTCCTTGCTCAATTTTTCCCACCGGAGAACCACTAAGCTTAGGAATGACATCTTGATGTTCCAACAACGTCAAGGTGAATCTCTCTCTGAAGCATGGACCCGATTCAAGGACTTACTTCATAAAGTCCTCATCACGGCATTGATCTTTGGCTCAAAGTCCAAATCTTTTATGATCATGTCAACTTTCCCACTAAGCGATCCATTGACCAAGCGGCGGTGGAAAACTTAGTGATCTCACCGCGAAGAATCATGGGAAATAATAGAGGACCTTGCCCTCTATGACAACGAAAGTTGGGATGACCCCGTGAGCTGCCCAAAACCGTCAAGGCAATCTCCTTGCCTCCTCCCGACCGTGGGATGATCGAACTTGAAGATCAAGTCAAATTCCTCATGAGTTCCTACGAGAATCCTAAATCCTCGCGCCATATAAACAAAGTTTCCTCTTCGTGTGAGCCGCTTTGTGATCCTCATAACACGCCAGACTAGCACCCTATCCCCGAACATGCTTCCGTTGAATACGCATCCTCGCGTAATAATGGAGCAGGAGGAAGATTCCCACAGCGCCGGACCTAGGAATTTCAATGAAACCGGGAGGCATGGAAAAACAAGCCCGACTTTCACTGGGACAAACCAAAGAATTCACCTCAATGATTTTCGTGGCCCCACCTAACGGTCCTAACCAGCAGTATCGAAGGATGTTGCAAAACATAGTTGCGTCCCAAGAAACCCAAATGGCTAAGCTCTCGGACCGCTTTAACCATCAACAAGCCGAGATGGATAGGAAGATAGACAACTGTTGAAAGCCATAAATGGTGATAGGAAGGTTAGTGCTATCTCGACTCCGAGCCTCAGTGTTGAAATTAAGGATCCAAGCAAGCTTATTAAGCACGTTCAATTCGTCAATGCCATCGCCTTAGTGGAACCGGATGAAACCGATGACGAAGAAGACCAAACATTTGTTGATGATGAAACACCGAGGAAGAAGATGAAGTAGACAATGACTATTTCAACAAATTTCCTACGGAAGAGGAATTATCCGCCACCCTCATTTAGTGTGTGACCTCCGTCACATGTATGTTAGAAAAAGCCCTAGAATCAAGTTTGGGAACCCTTGGAATCTTAACATACCATGTTGCATAGGACACCTTTTGTGGCAAAGGCTTACATTGATCGTAAATCCCCAATTAACATAATGACTAGCACCTATTACAATTGGATAATGAAGAAGCCTATCCCAACTAGGCAAGACCTCGATAATCCTAGTGATAAGTGTAATTTTCTTGGTAGAGTTAAGGGATTGCCCGCCTATGTAGGTAGTTTCACATTCCCTACGGACTTCATAATTGTGGAAGATATTAGCACGGCCATAGACCCTAGCTTTTCCCACGTTATTCTAGGAAAACCTTTCGTGAAAGCACCGGATGACCTATGACCCATCGTTAGGAGTAGTGCGATTCAAGGATGAGACCGACGACGTAGCCTACCAAATGCCGTTTAAGATTGAGAAGTTTTCATCACTCTCCAATGATGAAAAGGAACTTAAACTGTCGGTCTATTACGAGAATGATGAGGATAGGGAAAGGGAGTAGATTATGTTATGGCTAAGCTTTTGGGTTCTATAAAGATTGTTTGAATTTAGGACGAAATATAGGACCGAGTGGGAGAGGGTGAACTCTTAGAAAGGAGTATCATGGGACACTTCTACAACATGGAACCCCCGATAGATACCGTCAAGAGGCGGTGATGCAAAAACGTGGAGTAGGACTACGAGTCTAGCTACAAGACTCTTAAATAAAGAAAAGCGCTTCGTGGGAGGCAACCCATGCTTAATTGTTTGCTTGTTAGTGTCATATATCTTTTATTAATTGTTTGTCCTCATGTTTGAATTTGTAAAATGCTTTATTTTGTTTTAACCTCGTCTTAATTACATATAAAGGTATTTTACATAAAGGATAAGTGTAGGGAGGATTACACGTTTTCATAAGAAACGTGAACATGAGAATAACAATTAACTAAAAGATATATATGTTTGTTTGTTCGAGTCAAATGCTTGTATCGAGTCATAATGGATGTTTTTGCGAAGTTTTCCAGATTCTAAAGATGCAAATTTTCGAATTTTTCCGAAAATCGCACCGCTTTTGTCGAGGATAACTTTGCGGCGTCAGATTGCAACTGACGGCGTCGGAAGGAATAAAAACATCGACTTACTTTTCTCGTTTTCGAGCTACTTGTAAAATTTTGGAATTTTTCGATCTTAACTTTCAAAACAAATTCGTAAACATCCATTCCACAAGCATTATATCCTAGTTTAAATCGAGTCTTATGTATATTATTACCGCCGATTTTATGCGAAGGTTTTGTTTGTTTTCTTCTAGTGTGTGGGTTTAGTTTGTCAAGAAGAAATTACACAAGTTTGGAAGGAGCCTTTCACGCAAAAAACTCTTCTTGGAAAAGATTTAACCACCACTTTTACGGATCCTACCGAGCTAATCGGGGAGTATTAGTTTCTTTCGTTTTAATTACCTTCTATTATCATAACTTTGATACTTTCGGGAACATTGGGGACAATGTTGGGTTTAAAGTGTAGGGAGGAAAATAAACGGAACTTTGAAACTATGCTTATCCTTGACTATTTGCTTTGTCCAAGTGTATTTGTGTAATAAACCATGAGAAAATGTAGGTTAGGGTAATTTTAGCCAAATTTAAAATTTTTTCATGACGATAAGAGTGGGCCATTAGTCTTAACAAAAGCGTCTCATGGATAGGAAGTTGCATGACTAGCACAAAACCCTTTACCACCTAAATTCCACCCAAAATGCGAGGATCACCCTTAGATTAGTAGGAATTAAAGCATTCATCTTTAATGCTTAGAGTGTGAACCGGTAGTATATTAGATTCTAGAACTTGTTTTGTGATGCATTCGAGATCGCTAGTGAGACTACACTTGTGTAGTTAGGAATAACTAAATGATAAGAGGCATTAGGATAAACCCTTGTTTAATACACCTTAATATAATTACTTCTTCCATATCGGTTGAGTAATTCTCCCACACCCTTTGCGTTGTACTCATCTTTAGTACACGATACCCTAGTTAACCCCTCGAGCCTATCCTTTTCGCGGTTCTCGTGATGTTTCGGTTTTCGAATATCAATGAAGACATTGTTTACACCCCACCCCTAATATACACCCAAATCGCCTTAGCCTACCTTTATTGCACTCACTTTTAGTGCAATTTATGTTATCACCCAAAACCCTTAGTTCAATTATCTCGGTTGCTTGCATGAGTTGCTAAGTCGAGTCATATCCTTTGTATACTGATTTTGGGATGATTGGGATTCATGGGAAAAGTTAAAGTTTATGAAATATAGGAAGAGAACGTTAAACTCAAATTCCCTTTGTTTGCATAATAATGTACTCCAAGTGTTTTGATCTTTTCAATTCGGGTCAAATTAGTGTTAGAGTAATAAAACTCAAGTGTAGGGATGTGTCTATAAATCCCTATCATTTTGATGTACCGTAGAGGATGGTAGAGTAAAAGTGTATGATTAAAAAAAAAAAAAAAAAAAAAAAAACCATACTGCTACCATCCCACATCTATCTTTTAAATTATGTTTGTTTATTTTCGTTGCCTAGAGTTTTAGAGTGTCGAGTCTTGGCTTAGCAACGCCATTCTTCAGATACTTGCAACATAGAGATTTTGACTATCCACCACTAAATAGCCTATCCCACCAAACCCTTCATTTCTTACAGTAAGCTAACGTTACAACCCTTTAAAAGACCTCTTTGATAGTCTTTCCTAGGTGCTTATGCCAAAGCGACGGAGGTTTGATCTATTCTCAAGCCTATGGTAATCTATGTACTAGGACCGGTTAATGAGTGTTTATCTTCCATTTCCGATTTGTTATATTTCATATATACACGAGAGAGATGTGAGTATCCAAACACCCCATGTGAGGTGCTAGTATGTAATTCCGTGCTTGTTATGACTTTTATGGGCTTATATGTGTTGTGGACCGTTTTGAATGGATGCTTCATGACCCTAACTTATAAATTAATTGGCTAAAGCACATTTGCTTGAGGACAAGCAAATACCAAGTGTAGGGATATTTGATAAGGTTTTAAAGGTACCTTTTGAGGGTCATTTAAGCCCTTATTCGATCACTTTTGTATCCGTTATTGCTTAATATCGTTCCTTTTCACTTTTAGGTCTCTTGAAGGCAAAATGTTTGGAATGATGCTTATTTGGACCAAAAGGCGCGAATATACGAAGAAAATGGCCAAAGTCGAATCGAGACACTCAAAGTCATTGAAACATAAAGGCGACGGCGTCATCTTGATATCTGCGACGCCGTCGGAAGGCATTTTATGACGGCTCGAGGCGAAATTGCATGTTTTCAAGGACGACGTCGGGTTCTAAAGAGTAGGCCGTCGTTACTCGACGGCCTAGATGCGGCCAAGACGGCGTCGAGTCAAGGGACGGCGTCACGGTCGTAAGGTGACGCGTCGCAAGGTTTACGGCCAAGACGAAACCCTAATGATGGCGACACGACGGCGTCCACGAAACATAAGGTGACGCCGCGGATGTAATCTTATATATAGAATCCGAATTTTTCGGTTTTGTGTGTAGTCTTTTGGAGTAAAAACCTAAAACCGAACCAAGGCTTTCTTGTGCGATATTTTAGGTTCTAAACCTATTATACATCAAGATAAGTATTTACTTCATTAATTTAATTATGTCTTTGATTATTTGTGTGTATGCTTGCATGTTCTCCATGTCCGGCTAATTTATTTGTGTGTTTGCTTAGGAATATGAAACTTAATTATTGAATATTGATTGGTTGATACTTATCTTAGTTGACTAATGATCTAGAGTCGCTAGATTATTCGTTGTGTACTTAATGCTTGACTTTTCTTTGTGAACTTTAGAATATAATTATCTAGGTAATTGTAGGATAAAGTATTCAAGGACAACCGTAGAGTAGGCGTCTATAAATCACTAGAGGATTTGTAAACAAGACCCTTTGGTAATTTCAAAGAGTTAGGAAACAAGCACGCCTATAGCCTTAGAATCACAACGCAACTAGGAATAAGGACGTGACAAATCAACCATCAATAGGAGATAATTAAGGAGTAGTAAAACCTAAGTAAACACATCTTTAAACTATCATACGAGTACACATCAATTAGACATAGACTATCACAACCTTAGCTTAGATAATTAGATAATAGTAGAGTAATCGGTAGCAATACCAACCCCCAAATTCAATACCGAGATTCGTACCTTTTCATTTTCTAAAAATATAAAAGATAAAAATAATCTTCCTCAACCTCAACCTTAGCGTAGTAACTTCTCACTAGCATTCCTATTCCCCAGAGAACGATATCAATACCGTGGCTTACCCTAATTACTACACTACAACGATTAGGTTCACCGCCTAGGGTGTTATAAAACTTGCTCGAAGAAAAGGAAGTTTCCTTGACCCCGAACGACGCGTGTAGCGTTATCAATACCATTACCCTGTAATTTACAAAAGTGACGATGCTTACTAGTTCATGAGGGTGCAGTTGTTTTCCCATCACATGTTAACTTTATTTCATTATTGTTTTTGCTAATTGTGTCCGCCTTTTTTTTAGATTCATAAACACACTTTCCATCGTGCTGTGAATATGAATGAATGTTCACCAACCAACACCACTCACATTGGTTCTAAAGCTGAGGCTGCTGAGATTTTTTAATTTCCTGAGGATGCTCGCGCCTGGAACGCTATTGCACATAGGTTGCCTTATCGCATAGCAAGATCTTTGAATCTCGCGCGAGTAATCTACCTTCAAAATTTGATCATACTCATCGACCATGGTCGATAAGCGCATTGTCATAATTCTTTTCGGTGTCTACTTATGACCAACAACATGACATTTTAACATGCATTTTTCACCCAACCTTTATTTAAAGTGTAGAAAACTAGAAGGGGGTTGAATAGTTTACCAATTAAAAACTTTGTTTTGAAACTTATTGAAAGATCAATTGATATTGAACTTAGATATGTTAATGAAATATGTAAAGAGTAAATAAGGAAAGAAATGATCAAACCACAACAAGTTGTTTATAGTGGTTCGGTCTACAAGGACTCTTTCTCCTTGCCTACTCCACTCCCGAGTCTCACACTCGAGAGTTTAACTTCACTAGTCAACAAGCTCCTTTCACGGTGGAGAAACCTTTACACTTCGCTTACACTATTTCCGACACTAAGCTAAATGTCGAGTTCTTTCCAAGGTACAACCACTCCCACACACAATGTATTTTGAGGACTAAAATACTAACCACTCACACTCACAAGATTATGATAGTTTAGTACAACAATGAAGTATGAATCAACACAAGATCATACAACACTAAACAAACAAGACTTCCAACTTCTCGTTGAAGCTTGAATGTGACTTGATCTTCTTTGCTACAAAAGAGATCACTAATATGATATGACACCGAGTTAGAAAGGTTAGAGAAGATATCTATGAGAGTATGATAGAAAAGGATGAAAAACTACGAACTGTTTGGTTCACCAAATTTTATGGGTTTTGTTGTATTTAAAATTCAAATCCAATAAAAATTGTGTTTGGTAGAAAAAATATGAAGGGTTTATATATATGGGCCCACAAAATAAGGTTTATCAATTCATTGGGAGAGTGGAATTAAAATACGGGGTCACTTTGGTCATAAAGGACAAAATTGCCCTCATAAAAAAGACAACCTCATTTTCTCCTCTCTTGCTATTATTCTTTCACACCTTCAGCTTGAACTCTCCATTAATTTTTCGATTGCTTCCGTATCTAAAATGAATTTGATTGTTTCAATTTTGTTATGCTTCACTCCCATCGATATCGATCTTTCTACACCACCAATCTTTTATTCTTTTTCTTTTTTTTTGGAATAAATCAAAATCTAATTGTTGTTTGTTTGATTTCAAGTTCTTTATCCGAATATCGATTCCTACACAAGGTGAATTTACATATCTTTGATTATCGCTATAATTGGTTTTTGTTGTTACAAGTTAGGTAAGGATTTTTAATTGCTTATGAATTAAATGTTAGTTGTTAAAATTTATTCAAGGTAAGCCTCGTTAACCTTGCCAAAAAGAAGTTAGTAATTAAGCTTGTAAGTTTAAGTGGTTCATGTTTGTGTACTTTGGGATAAAGTGGAAATTGTTGATGTGGGGTGATTCTCTCATATCGATATAAATGTCTCAGAAAACAAGGGTAGTTAAGTCATTCACCATTGTTTATGTTATAAATTTGTAAACACAAGTTTGCCAACCAAACAAGAAAAGGAATCTTAGTTACTGATTCTAAACACTTCAAAATTTTAAATTGTCGGTAGTTTTAAATACATGGTTTTAAAATTTACGAACCAAACACCCTACTTGGTTTGGCTTTGCTATTTATAGCCAAAACCATCGCCAGCACTGACGGACCGCGGACCCTTAAAAGGGTTCCGCCTGTTATATCTTTTAGTGCCGCCGAGGTCCGACAAAGAAGATATCAAGATCTTGCCAAAGTCAACCATATCTATGCAAGATTGTGTAAGATATGAAGAGTCCAAATCTACACAAAATATCTAATGAAATCTTCCAATGATTTCCATGATGCATCACATGATGTCATGTGTTATTTTTCTATTTTTAGAAATATGCAAATACATAAGTAATGTTTAGTTTTTAAGAAACTAAAACATTCTAAAAACTACTATCATACATTATGGTTAGAGTAATATTAAGATATGATTAATCACAATGTAAATGCTTGAGTGATGAAGATATTGTTTGAAAAAGCTTGTTTTAATATCTATTAAACTTGACAAGCTTTAAGCTTTATAAAAATTAAATTTACTTTTTTCGTTAACAAAACTTAGGTAAAGATCAAAAATATAAATAACGTTTAATGACGATATTTGTATTAACATAAAGGATTCACCGGTTTCTGAATTTTAAAAAATGTCCAGTACTTTAAGCAATAAACTACGATACACATCCAGTCTCAGAATTGTTTTGTTAATTGATAACACATATTGATATTAAATTTGATCGCCAAAACGGTCCTTGCTAATAATAGTTTATCCTCACCTTATTGTCACTAACCTTCTGCATACATAATTTACAGCACATATAAGTCTTGCAATGATAAAAAAACATAAAGAATTTATAGTAAAAATATTCGGTGCCCCATAAAAGGAAGTTGCACTTGCCTCTACACATTATCCAAATAAAACACAATTGACTCAGTCATATCACTGCTTTTCTCCACCACATAAGAAAACACACATCTGCAAAATTGCTAGACCACAAACAAACGTAACTTTTATTTATATTCGACATAAGTTACAACCATACCACCAAAGATTAACAACACCCTTTAATCTAAGATATAACACCATACCATTAAACATAAAGACCATGAAACAAGCCATCACAGACACACAGAGGATGCTACCCTAATCATGCAACTCCATTGTAAACACATGGCGCCTTTTCTCGATGCGCGCTTCCCTAGCCAAATCAAGGACCTGAGTCAGCGCAGCAAGAATCTGATGGTCCCTGTCCTGTGCCTCCTCCAAGCATTCAACAACGTCACTTGCAGCATCATCATCACCACTCAACCAGCGTCCCTCCTACAACAATTCAGTCCTGCTCCCAAGTCGGCGGCGAACATCATCACATTTCTCTCCAAGCAGCTTGATGAACCCCTCATTTTCACCTTGCTCCTATAAAAATAGAAACTTAAAGGCGTTGTGGACCTCATTGGAGCCACATGCTTCTTTGAGTTGATTCAAGTTTGTGGTATGAGCCATTTTCTTGATAGATTTTAAAAAAAACTCACAAGGTGCAAAGGTAGCTATGTCAAGCTACAAAAAGCACCTTATATAGGCGATAAAAAGCAGAGCGAGAGCTTAGTGTAACCAAACCGGTACAATATACCATTAATTATCATTCCAATAAAATATTCCCAAACAACCCAAAGACAGAACTTAGGGTGACCTAGAGGCATCTTTAAACACTTCATGAAGGCGACCATCGATCTAAGATTTTCCAACAAACATTGGCTAAGTAGACAATAATCTAAAAGAAATGAAAGATGAATTCCAACAACAAAAAGGTTGCTTTTGTCATTTCAATCTTTATATCCAAAGCGCACATCCTAACTTTTATTATTTCATTTTATCTGCAGAATCATCTACATTTCAAGCGACCATTCAAACTCGGAAGGCCCCGATCTTCCTATGCAATGAAAAACCTACTTTCCCAGAAATGCCTGGGTCGATTCTAAAAATAAGACGTGGGAAGCTCAAACTTCCCGCATTTCCGGATGGCTACTACGTTGAGTGGCTTTTATCTATAACCCGGTCACATGCGCCATTAATCACTAAATGCATTTTATACTTCCTTTGCTATATGGCTATGACCAAAATTCATGAGATTTTGTGATACTTATGGATTTCAATACATGTTTTGCTAATTACACTTTTAATATTTTGCATGTCATGACGAGCGACGTATGTTCTACTGCATCAAGAATAAGGTTTGTTCTCTGTTACATGCTACTTGATGCTTCATTTTATAAGCCGTTAGATAAAACCGGTTTATAAGAATGGCGGTGTTTATGTGGCGACACGGAATGAATCTATCCCGCTCACCATCGCTGACGCACCGAGTGGCATCAATTTAAAAGTTAAAATGAACAAAAGCGGAGGGCCATAGATGTATTAAAGTAGCCATTGTTGCGGTTTGCGGCATTAACAACACGCACGGTGCTTACGAGTTTATACACCCATCTTAATATTGTTGTTACACTTATATTTGTGGCCTCCAACTAAAACCATTATGGTTGTAAAATATGATTTAAAATTCTGAATTTGTCTTCAGGTTTTGGTTTCTTTTCGTCGCAGCTTTATACAGCAACTGGAAATCATCTAGGAAAGGTCAACATTGCTAACATTGCAATTACAGTAATCACTACCACCACTCACATGTGCCAGTTGTTGTTTTTAGTAAAATAAAAAACTATAGTTCACTGTTTTTTTCTTCACCCATAGGCTGCACATCTATGCATGTTCCAGTGTCAAAATATGCTGACACAAAAACCGAAATATAAAATGTATGTTCTCTTTGGTGACATGAGCAGCCTATATATTGACTACTTTAATCAAGTATGCGACTTTTGAGGCTTACACATTGGCTGCACATATTCCACTCATAAACCATATTTTCATTTAAAATTCCAGCTATAAAAAACATCTCCAACAAACATTGATTCACCAAACAATAGTCTAAAAGGAACCACAGCATGGATTGTGGCAGCGAAAAGGGTTTTTCTTTTTTATCAGAATCTTGATACCAAAAAGACATACCATTACCAGATATGCTGACTTTTTCATGTTTTTTTATGTGCAGGGACCATGCACAATTCAAGCACTGAATCAAGCTCAGAAGCCGATGACCTTCCTATGCCATGCAGCAGCTACTTTCCGCCTGGTTATTGCGGCTCAGGATCCAAAAAAGAAGATGTTAGGAGGGTTAAAACTGCAAAGCACCCTGCCAAAGTAACTGATGCCGCCATGGACAAAACTGCAAAGCAGATTGCAAAGGAAGCTTTTAAATCCAGGATCAAGGTGCTTGGCCTTCCCAATGCTTATTTTTCGAAAGAGATAGGTATGAAGCCATTTGCCAAAGATGGGTCAAAAGGAAAAGGGCAAAAAAATAGCCCTTACTCAAATATGATGTGTGGTGGTCGTTTCTCAGTGCTTAAATACGTTTGAATAAAAGTATATGTTTGGTGCAATAACTGCTGTGGTGCTAATTTGCTTATTGTGAACTCGATCAAGCATTGCTAATATTGCCTGTCGTGGGCAGGTTTGTCGACAATTTTTTTGGCTGCACATTGTTGCAGGAACTATCCTTCCAGTGTTATGACTTTGCAGCTGTAGAAATTTCTGCAGCCGCGTTGCATTTTTTTTTATTTTTTTTTTATTTTTAAGGCTCAAAACAAAAACTATACCATATTTGCATAGCAAGATACTCCTATTTTATGGTAAGCGATAGTATAAAAAACTGCTACTCTTATACCAATGAGCGCATATGAATCTGATATATGGTTTACAAAGTTGATCGAGGTTATTATGCTACAGATTCTTGCAAGAACCATCCTTGCAATCTTATTACTTTCGCCGTTCCCAGAAAATGTAAAAACACCTTAACCACCTATGTACGTTTATATCCATGTTTAATAGAACATAATCCTCGTATACCTACAAATCCCACTATAATATCGCAAAATATTCAACTTAGAATTTCAGTTTTTGGCTTTTGCCCTCCAAAATAGTGAGTTATGATATTTTTAACGACAAGTAATGCTATTTTTTCCTGATTCACGAATAGCAGGTTGGTTTATCTCATTAGCAAGCACCATTGACACAAATCCAACTAAGCGAAAAAAGCATAATGATAATAATAAACAAGATTTCACATCAGACCAAAATAAAACATGAAAAATAATTATTCTGAACTCTGTTGCTAATTTAAAAGTTAATGGAAGAAAAAAAAGAAGCCTCAGGCAGCCTAGTTATCATCAATGTAATATCAGTCGGTAATTCCAACATAATATTTTTAAATCATCATTGGCTTCTTTTCTTTCATTCACTAAAAACATAAACATCTGACCAAACAAGGAGAAGTGACTGAACGAAAATATATAAAATAATAATTTTTGAAAACTTATAGAAATTGAAAACGGCGATAACTTATGAAAGTGGAGAATTAGGTTATAGATGAGATATAGAGGGTAGAGGAATTTATAAACCATGGGTTTTAGGTTAAGAATTTGGAGATATCTTGGCCCATCAAAGTTTTGTAAAGCCCGTATACTCTACGAGTGCAGAAGCCTTAAAATTGACAAATTAATATTAGGAATGATGATTGAAAAAATGTCATATTTATCATTTCTTTTGTCGGTGTGAAACAATTTTTTCTTTTGATTTCTTTTCTTTCAAATTTATCATTTTAGAATATTTTCGAAAGTTTTGGACGTTTTGTCATTCTTATTAATAAATTTTTTTTTTTTTAGAAAAAAATGTCGTAATCTTAAAAAAGATGAATTTAAAGAAAGTACCCACAAAAGCAAAAAATTTGTCCGTACCCACAAAGAAAATGGTGGCAGTATGATATTTTTTCAATCATCTTAATTTAATATAATATTAATATTCTATTGCCGATAAGCGAGTTTCACCAAAGTTTATTATATCCGTTAGATCAAAAGAGGATTTAATCTGAACCATTCAAATTCATTAATTATCTTTTGCAACTTAATGGAGAAAATAGTGGAAACAATTACATTTGAATTTGAATATTAGACGCATGCAGTTATATATCTACAAACAAGAAAACACTCTTTATCTTTGACTATTATATTTGATTATTGACTAACAATAATTCTCAATTTCTTGCCGTATAGCCATGTGATGGCTTATTGTAATTTTGTAAACTGAAATTCAACTCATTTCCTTCTTACGGAAAACACACCATTAATACTCATACTCATGTATAAATGAAAGCCAACCAATCATTTTCACAAGATACAAAGAACCACTACTGTACAACAAAATGAAAGTACGAGTACAATGCAATCTATTTCTTCCATCATATTTCAAAGTGGTGATTTTAAATTGTGCATTTACACTGATGGACAATTAAAAATTAATGTGCTCATTACAATTCAAAGCGAGTTAACCGACATAGTGAAAATGAATCGCGTGAAGAATTCAAGACTTCATTTGTTTGATAACACGTTTCAACATCTTACATCATAGTTTCATTTATGAAGATCTAACGCTTTATTTTCTTTTCTTTAAAAAGCAAGTTGGGAACAATGTGGACATGGGTATTCATGCGTTGTTGATGAGGTTAACATTCTTTTACATTTTTCGGTTTCACATCTCAACAAATAATCATATTGTCATTTTAAGGATAATATAGTTTTCTTTTCTTTGAACATTAGCGACCACAAACAATGAACTGCATACCCATTCATTACTTGATGACACTATTGCAAAGGAGTATGCATATATTAACACTATTAACTTTTCTTCATTGTCTCACTCATTTTATATCTCATGTACTAAAAGCTAATAATTTGTTTTGTTGAATCACACCTCTAATAAAACGAAAAAGGGAGGTAAATTTTAGCGACATGAAAATGAGACAATATTATTGAAAATGAAAGATGGAATGATGATACTCCAAATGATATTCTAGAAAAGATGCAAAATTGACAAATAATTAATGTATTATTTAGTTCGAATCAAATTTAACTTGATACGTGTCTTGTGGGTTGACTATTCTTATTTATATGTAGGATAGAAAAGCGGAGGTGGAGTATGTTTTCTCAACGGAGAAAGAAAAGGAAACCAAGTTTTCACAATTTATATTACATAATCGAAGCAAGTTTCTCAATATATTTTGTAAATTATTGCATCGTTGGACCCAGGCAACGCACGGGTATTGTACTAGTTGTGTAATGTTTGAAAGAAATTATTTTATTTTATTTTTAGAGATAAATTTTAGTAAATAGATATTTGGATTGTTTTACATGTTAGGTGAGTTTCGAGCTAAGACCGGATGAACAAGCCAAAACCGAGATAGCCGTAACCCTGCATCGAGGACCGGATCGATAGTGTTCGATCGTGCAGTTCGGTCAAGAAGGAACAATGGTTTGTTTCTACGTAAGACCGAACATGATCGAACCGACCTGAGACCGAAATAAATAAAAAAGTTGAAACCAAGACCGGACCACTGACCCTTCGGTTTGGTCGGGTTTGTGTCGGTCCGATCGGTTTTCTCGATCCGATCGGTCTTGAGGTCTGCGATGCTCAACCCTACATGTTACCCACGTAATGTATCTATGATTTCATATTTTTTATTAAAAAAGAAAAAAAGAAAAAAAAGTCAACTCCTCGAGTCAAAATAAAAATAAAAAAATGAATGTGTAACTCCAAGTTTTAAAGAAAATTCAAAACTCAACAACAAATAAGTCAACTAAAAAAAGCCCTGTAGAATCATTTCCATTGGTTGGAGATTGCTAAAACAAGAACATATTTTGTCCAGTTTATATGTGGATAGCATGTTCCTCTGATTCGTAACCTTAAACATATATGCGGAGATACCATAGTCTATAAAAAATAGTATATGTTTTGCATTGCATACCACTTAAAGATCGAGATCACAAAATGCGTATTTGATATCATCATTGTTTTTGTGGTCTGTGCTTGAAAAATATAACGAATTTATCACATCATATCTTAGCTATTTGTGATTAGAAGTTGTTGTCAACCACTTTGATCAGTTAGCTCCACAATTCTACTTATTACCATCTCTACTATTGTAACATAACACGAATACCCTACTATCTATCTTACTTTATAATCGTTTAGGCTTCTAAAATTAGAGCGCTTAAAATTCAGATTTTAAAGTTCTTATTATGGAAGATCTACTGGCATAAAACACACACTCTCTCTCTCTCTACCCTCATAGGCCACCCTCACCGCCACCCTCTTCTCCCAAGAACCACCGGTCTTGAAGCAAATTTTCCGTGAAATCTTTTCTTGCCGATTCGATAGATCGGTTAACCTACATCATTTCGAGATTTTGAGCCCTCGGCTCCCACCACAACGCCACCCACGCCACCACCGCCATTGTCACCACCATCTCATCACATCACCACCTCGAAATAGTCGTGATCCACATCGCGTTGCACTTGCTTCTAGTTGTATGATATATATTGACATTGCGACTTATTAGACCAAAATTCTCACCATACATAAATTTCACGTAAAGCGTATTATCGGATAAAAATAATCACCAAAATAATTAATTACATGATACTTGCCCACGGTTTTCATGCCACCTTTCTTCGATTCTTTGCCACGTTAGTTTAACGATCAAAACAAAATCTTAACTCGATTAAAAGCTACTTGCTTATAAAATGTAATGAATTTATCATACCATCTCTTAGCTACTTGTGATTAAAAGCTATTGTCAACGACTTTGATCGATTATCTCCGTAACTCTATTGATTACCATCTCTATATTCTTGTAATATTACACGAATACCTTGTATCATTGAAACCTGTCACTACACTACCGTCAGGATATAATAAACCACCACGCCTTTTGGATGGTTTGTGTCCGGGCTTGCACTGTTTAGATGGTTTAAGCTGAAATTCGGATTTGAGTGTGGTCTTATATATATATATATATAAAAAAAAAAAAAAAAAAACGCCTTTGTCTTAGAAAGTGTAAGTTACTCTAAGTTGTCATTCATCAATTAGTCTTCATTATTTTCTTTGTAAGATAGGTGGGAGAATGATGAAGCTAGGTGAATCACATAGGAGCGTCTACACTTACTCAGTCAGCAGCTTAGATTCATGTTAATGGCATCAAATGATTATATGGCTTTATCAGTATAACTAGCATCGTTTTTTTCTAAATAAAAGCATATATGAAATCAGTTCTGATTTTGAACAAGTAACATGCTAATAAGAAAATACTGTATATAAGTTAAGGGGATATCATCCCTGCTACAGCAGCAGCCTGCTGCAGGCTTTTTCGGCCAAAAAACTCCTCATATTTGCTTCCATATTTTCACCCATCAGGGATGATTTCCCCATAAGTTAAATAACATTGTCACATGAACGTCTTACATCAAACTGAAAAGGTCACTTTAAGATAGGCGGCTTCTACGGACAACCCCAAGTAAGTTTGAACTCAGAGAAATACCCGACAAGAGGAAGCGTTCCATCAAGCATACTTAACGAAGCACTAGTTAGTTTTTCCCATTTTCCGTCATCAAGCATACTTAACGAAGCACTAGTTAGTTTTCCCATTTTCGTAACTACCATTTCTTATTTCACCATATTTTAGGTGTTGCCCAGACACCTTTCCAGTTTTATTTTCCTCACCGCCCTTTTTATTAGCTTTAAGAAGTAGGTAGCAACTTTGAGCCTCAACTGACCTTCTGCCTTTACATACATGGGTTGGCAAATAGAAAAAATGCATCAAAGAGCAGTAAGTTATCCCACAATCCGTTGCTTGAAAATGATTCAAAGACAGAGTTTCAACATTTGTAGCGGAAACGGACCCTTGTTCTCACATCATCAATGTTGAATGGCACTAGACCAGCAGATTCATAATTTTTATTTCAATGTTAAACTTGGATGATAAATCGAGTGTTTCCCACATCTTAAGAAACAGCAAATGATCTATTGGATTATTCAACGACAGACTTAGCTCAATTTGCTCAGGAGCCATGGTTTGAAACAAGAGACTAGGCATTGAAGCACTTTTGTACACGAAAAAAAGTAATTTGGGAGCATTAACTTGTACCTTGATTGGAATTTCTCGTGGCGATTGTATCTCCAATCTTTGCAATGTAGCACAATTGATATCCATGATCCCCACCTTACAATGCTTGATTTTAAGGGTCAAACTCTCAAGAAAAGGAAACTTGGATTTGATCATGTCGGAAAATGCATCATTGAAGTACACATTCATTAAATATAACTCTCTCAAGCTCCTTATCAAATCCATCTTGAATACTACAGGCCTATCCCATAATAACATTGCTGCGTCGTAATAAAACGAGGGAAGACTTGGGACATCATAAATTTCAACATTATAAATTTCAAACATACCATCATAATTTCCCGGAGCTATTTTAACTGGTGAAGATAACGGAGGTTATTTAGTTTGAATTTCTTCAAGCCCTCGGTAAATTTGATGTTGATATTTTCAAGTAACTTACAAGTAGATAGAAGGTTATGAAGTGCCTCTTCACTGATGTGTACTTCAAGCAACTCTAGTACTGCAGGTTCACGCAATCAATCAACAGATTCCTACTAATGTGAAGGAATGGTTCTTGTTGGGGAACCCCATGTGAAGGAATAATCGAGTTTTATACTTAACGTATTTAGGTTTTCACTTGAGAATATCTCATCTGGCAAAGTAAATGAAGCAATGTCATCAAAGATAGTAAGCGAAGCTCCTTGAGACATCTTTTGGAAACTACGATCTTAAGCCATTTTTCAACACGAGTAGCCGACTTTTGCTTGCGTATGGCAAAGTGAAGATCACAAGTTATGATTGGTATATTGTCCTGGTGATACCTTCGTATAGTCCGTCTGATCAACCTCATGTACCTTCTTTCCTGTTGTTTGATAAAAGACTTGGCAGATCGACAAAGCCTGAGAGTGGGGATGGTAGACCAAGCGTGTAGCCATGACTTGGACAGGATGCAGGTGCGGGCTGCATCTTTTGCAGGCAACAGTGACTGTATATGTTGAACCAACTCCGGAACATCTTCTAGTTGTTGTCTGTGGATAAGCCTCATTCTCTTCGCTTCCTTCATCTATTTAAGGGGTGCCACAAGAATAACAAAAGACAATGAAAGAGATGGTTATGTTTAATATACAAATAAACATGTAAGTCACAATTCCGTTTCGTTAAACAGTTTAAACGTAAAATAATCACTCTCCAAAAACTCACAAACATATGAGATAGAGGAGCTTGTTGAATCGATTCTGTATCCATTGTTTAAAACGTGCAGGAAGAAACCCTCCTAGTCCTCAATAACTTTGCATCTAAGCTAATAGGGAGGAATCTAAATGACGAGATCATCAAATTTGGTGGCCACATGGCTGCTAGTGACTTACTATGAGTCAACCAATCAGCTCTACAGATCGAAAATATCCATTAACTCAGTTTCACTTACGGAACTCCCTTGTATCCACTAGAAAATAAAAAAGAAACGAACTTCTCAGCTACCCTTGTTTGATTTAACTTAAAGAACAACCGTATTAACAAATACATAGCAATAAAGTAAACAGCAATTCAAAGTATTTTACCAATTTTACTAAAATAAAAAACACAAACTTTGAATTCAACAGATTTTGGTGTTATGATTTACTGAACATTAATTCAAAGTTCTGAAAAGAAAATTAAAAATTAGCTTAAACCTGAAAATCGTAAGACTAAGCGGGTGTTTGTTTTAGCTTTTATAAAGGGCTTATGAGCTAATCAGCTTTTATAGCTAAAATAAGCTTATCAAAGTGTTTGAATAAGCAAATAAACTTAAGTTTATGAGCTTATATAAGAGAGTTTCAATAAGCCCATTTTGTATGGCTTACTAAGGGGTGTTTGTTTCAGCTTATATATGGGCTTATTAGCTTATATGAATTTTGTGGCTTATTTTGACACTTATGGGCTTATATAACATTGACAATGTTATATTAGCCGTAAGTGTCAAAATAACCACAAAATAACTTATCTTATATAAGCCGAACACGGCTTATGTTATATAAGCAACTAAGCTGCCTACCTAAACACACCCAGAGTCAATCAATCAGCTAAAATGCAACTATCTCGCAATTAGAAAAAGATCCAAACTTTGTTGTATTTCTTGTGTCTAGGGTGGGCGATTTCTATCAAAACTACATTCCCATTGGAAAGGCTTATGCTTAATAATAGCTTATCTCCCAAGTCCCAACCTAAATAGTAAATACTAATAAACATACAAATAAGCTTATCTATAGACCTTATACATTTATTTACCAAATTCAGTGAAAGGTCTCAGCCAAACACCCTCTCTAATAAGCTCATTATTGCTTACTTTAAACCAGTGTTTTCTTAATAGATAAATAAGGCAAAATTTTTATTACTAAAATAAAGAATAAAAGACACACTAATTCCAAGTTTTGATAAAAAAAAAAAAAAAAAAAAAAAATTAAATTACTTACCTTAAAACTTAGTAAAGGTTGAAACTTTATCCGCAATCTTCAAAGGTAGGGTTCTGTTGTTGCATAGATGATGATATAAAATAAGGAGGAAGGTTGCGCCAGCGTGTTACGCCGGGGATTGGTGACCCGAGCCTATGGCTACCCTTATGTGGTTTTGTTAGAAATTTAAAAGTTATAGAAAACATCTCAAATTAATCTCGATAAATTAATAACATCCTATAATTAATAATTTGTCAGGTTCATGGGTCTAATTTAGGCTCAATCTATAAAATAATAAAATAATAATTTTTAAAACCCTAGTGTATATATATTAGTCTCAATAAAATATAAATTAATAATCACTAAAAATTAGTATATATGTATGTATGTGTTTGTGAGAGAAATAGATCTGACTTAAATCCCAAGATTGTTTAGTAAAAATGTTAATTGGAACTTGTTTTTCAAATTTATTTTAAATCTCTAACAGTATAAATTGTAACTATTTGGTATATTAGGCTTGAAAATTTAAAATAATACGTAAAACTCTTTAAATTAATAAATTATTAATTTTATCGATATAATAATATCTTGCTAAATTAATAAAATATCCCGGTCCAAACACTAATAAGTTATAGAGGTTTTACTGTAAGTTTTGTTTGTCACACATGTTTATTGAGGCTTGTGGCTTATAAAATAAGTAATAAGGGCCCGTTTGGTTTGTTGCTAGGAATGATAATGGGTATCGGATTTGGAATGAGGTGGAATGATAATGGGTATGAAAAAGTGTATCATTACGATTGTTTATGTTTGGTTGATAAAATATGATATGAAAAAATGTATAGATATTTGAATTTTGTAGTGGAAAAATAAGGCGTGGGAATGGATTTATAGACACCAATTTGTGTGTAATGAATTTATAGTATGATATCTACGTTTATTCAAGGTAAAACAAGCAAGCAAACATGGTATGACTTTGAAAGTCGTAGTCTCATTCCCATTCAACCAAACCAAACGAGCCCTAAGTTTTCATGCGCTCGAGCCCATAGAAAGAGGCTTATAGAACTATCATTGGTTAAATTCTTAAATACCTTAAAAATATAATGAATTATCACGTAAAAGCGGAAATACATGTGAATTTAATTTGATGTATTTTATCTATTTTATATTAATAAGCTCAGGTTCAAACCAATTAAATCAAACAACTTTATAAAAATATAATCTTGACTTTCAGGCCTAGCTCCACCCTGACCCATTCTTAAAACATACCCTTAATGTGCGCAATAATCTGTATCCGGTTATTTTTAGACTAAGAATTTGGTGCGGTATTTTTAACTATTTAGTAGTTGTTTCACGTATTATAATTACATCTACGATTCGTTATCAACGTTTATAAAAATAAAACTACTAACTTTACAATAATTCTTCATGGCTACAACTTATTGTTATTGCTCTCTGCTACTGTTATTTTTGCCAAACACATCCTAATTATAATTTAAACAATAACTTTTTTCACTCTTATTTACTCGACAACTATATATACATAAAAATTACAAAAACAAATTGAAGTTATTATAAATTATCGCCATTATCTGCGTGTAATCGTCTAGTTTCAGTAAATAGATGTTTGAATAACGTAACCATCCAATTTTCATTATTTCGCTAAAATATTAGGATTGTTTTACATGTTGCCCACGTAATGTATCTATAGTTTCATATTTTTGATAAAAGAAAATACACATATAAGTCAACTCGAGTCAGAAAATGAATAGTTGAATGTGTAACTCCAACAAGTTTAAAAGAAAACTCAAAACTCAACAACATATAAGTCAACTAAACTAGTCAAATTATAATCATGGTTCATTAAGGTTGTTCATACTCGTTTAAAGTGTGGAAGGAGATTACATTTTATCATAATTTTATCATTTCACTTACAAAGGTGTGAATGGTCAAATAAGGATATGATGAGAAAGTCACCGAAAAGATTACAGATTGCTATGTATTATGAAATATCATGCTGATAAACAACGTTAAAAAAACAATATAATCATATTAACACATTTACAAATGTCTAAACTCCATTCCTTGCACAACAAGGCCATCAAAATTCATAAGTTTGTTTGTGAAACTAGTAAGTCTAATGCGCCTCTTTATAGTTCGAGTCGTATCACTTAAAACTTCCCACAAGTAAACCTCCATCCACCCATCTCTTCTCAATTTTGGATGGCGTCTTAGTAACCCAGGTTTAGTAACTCGGGTATGACAAGTGTCTAACTTGACAAATCGCGTAGTTCCAGAAGGAGTAGCTGAATCTTTATCATGTATTAGTAAAGGAACATCAAGAAACGTGTGTTCTAGTGGTAGTTTGTATATCAAGTGACATGAGTAGCTTCTTCGTCGTAGCAACAATTCTGACTGCGTTTGAAAAGAAATACTAATTGTTTGTGTGTTGAGAGATTCGCCCACCTCTTCAAATCTACAAAGTTGTCGGAGAAAACATGTGATTGACAAAATTAGCAATTTGTGGTATTATAACATGATGATGGTATTATAACTTGTGAAATAATAATCATCTCCAAGTTGTGCATCAAGCATTTACCATTGTTGCATCAATCCATCTTTAATCCATTTTCAACCTCCCATTATAACTAATCAAACTATTGAAAACAAGATGAGAAAAAGTGAACCTTGATTCAGGTAGGGACTTCCATATCCATTCTTCCTTTTGCAAGAATGCTCTTGCAGGTATCATAAGTCTTTTCTTCATGTTTTTGCTAACAGAAAGCCACTATTTATCAATGCAAATTATACTTTATTAGTAAATATCCAAAATAGTTAAACCTTCAAAGTGGCATTTTATGATAATTACGGAGTATAAAAACAAACTTATCTGTAGAGTTAAATTTATAACACTTCTAAAGAATATATATGTCATTACAAAAGAATCACCATTTTGAGAGCTAAATTTTAAGTCATTTGATCATCTTTTATAAACTTTTTGATAAGGAAAATGATTGAGAGGACTAAAAGTGTGACTAATTTTGTCTTACATACATGTGGCATGATTTGTCAGTTTGTGAAGAAATGGGTCATACATTTGCACCAACAGATGCTTTGGCATAGTTTAGGCATACAATTAGGCATACTAATTAGTCATGCCAATCAATGCTCTTTTGATAAACACCTAAATAGTGCTCTTAAGTCTTAAGCATCACGAACCAAATATGGAGGATGCGAACAAGTGATCAACATAAGTTCGGCGGTGTGGGTTCCATGCGTGAGCACATCAATTGCTAAAAATAGAACTTATTTTGTCCAGTTTATATGTGGATAGCATGTTCTATATAACTCTTACTGATTCATAAAGTAACCTTAAACATATATGCTCTCTTAGTTCAGCGAGAACTGTAAAGATTATATAGAAATGTACCTTTCCATGATTATCGATGAGAAACCCTTCGCGAAGAATATAGTATAGATCTTCCTTTGTTGTCCATTGTATATTATCATTTGATAACATAATTAAATTTGCATAATCTTTCGGTAGCTTATTTTCCCAATACGTGTCCAAGTATATCTTGAGTTGCATATCCAAATTATTTTGGTCTTTTGCCATTTCATGCGTCTCCTATATAAACATGTGTGCGTATTGAATTAACCCGATTAAATAAGTTTGGTACTGCTAATCACATGCAATTTTTAAACAATAAGCTATAATTACATTTGAACCATATACATATGGAAAATGGCGAAGTTGTAGTCACAAATGATGTACTTTTGTGAGTTCTATTACTTAAAAAGTTTGTAAAACAATTTTGATTTAAACATAATTATTCCATAAAAAGAAACTTACTTGTTGCTCAAGTGCAATCTCGAGTTCTTCCATGACCTCAGCCATCGTTGGTTGCTCTTTACGTTCTCTATTTAAGCATTTTCTTGCTATGGCCGAGAAAGTCATCAAAGAATCCCGATCTACTTGTCCCTTTAATACATGATAAATAATATCATCCAGTCTCTTTTCATCATACTCGTGTTTCCACATACGCACCAAAATGTGCATATACTTATCATCATCATTGTACTCAACACATAGTCTTCCACACATCACTTCAAACAACACCACTCCAAAAGAGTAGACATCGGATTCTTTTGATAGGACGCCCGTCTCCATATACACTGGATCACAATACCCATGTGTACCTACAACATTTGAGACGAGATATGAATGTGGATCGTTTGTCGGGCCAATTTTTGACAATCCAAAATCTGATACTTTAGCTGTCCAATTCTCATCCAATAGGATGTTTGCACTTTTAATGTCTCGATGGATAACTGAATTGAATGGCTTCATAGGATTGTGAAGGTAATTTACTCCACGGGCAGCCCCAAGACATATTTTAAGACGTTTGATCCAAGTCAAACTTGCATCACCAAGATAGCGATCAAGGCTCCCACAAGACGCATACTCGTATACAAGAATTCTCTCAGCATTATCATTGCAAAAGTATTGGAGAGAAATAAGATTTTCATGTTTGTATTCGGAAAGTGTCATTATCTCCTTCCAAAACTCAATATCTCCTTGCCCATATACACGGTCTAATCGCTTAAACGCAACCATGCTATGTCCCTCCGCAAGAGAAACTCTTCCTTTATACACCTTTCCGAACCCACCCGTACCAATTGGCTTGTCGCCAAAATCATTGGTTGATGACATTATATATTTGAGTGAAAGTCTCAGGTGTTTAAAATCATTAATTATTGACATCTTTTTCCAGATGGCAGAACTATGATTGTGGAAATGGAAGGCAAATTTAGAACACTGCTTGATTTCTAGAGAGGAAGAGTATATAAATAAAAGGTCGACCATGTTTATTTAGCATTGTTGTATCTTCCTATCAATTTCGTGATACACAGAATACCACCCTAAATCAGTAGTATTAACTCCAAACCAAGAATAAAGAAGACGTAACCTAGCTATATTGACTTTTTAAAGCCATCAATGCTTGACGCAAAGAAATTATTGTAGCTACAATGAAGTTTCCTATTATGATCTATATATCCATAGACGCTATAGAAATAACGAAATGTAATATCAACTAGAAAACAAAGAGTCAATTAGTCTTTATTGGCAACCCTCATGAACAAAAGGGACATCCTAAATTTTTCAACTACATGAGCACATTCCATGATATTGCTTATGATACATTTGTAAATTTGTTAGATTTGTTTGAAGTTTAGAATATCCAAAAACCATTACGTGAAACCGGGTTATAAAATTGTTTTATGGTTTCATCACTTGCAATGGATACTTGAATACCATAAGAGTTAGCAAAACAAGTTTGAGGAATTATGGGTTTCAAACAATTATTTTTCAAATTCTCAAATTCGTCATAGTACATGGGTCGCGAGAGCTAGACGGATTTGGTTTTCATTTTGATTCTCTTTTTGCAAACGTGATTGGTTTATTTAGGGTGTGTTTGTTTCATTAAGATGTTTTATGACAGAATTTGACTATCATATTTTACCGGTAATATGTGGCTAGAAAGTCTAAATCTGAACGAAATAATGTTGTTTGTTTTTGTATAATTGTCCGAATGATTTTAGATGCTCGTTTCTGCAATTTGTTTATTAAACCAATGTAAGACGATACTATTCACTAGTACAACTGAGAATCCGCGACACATATACTATTCACTAGTACCAAATCCTTACGGTGGATAAACCGTACAATCTTAGCTCCTCGGAAATGCACTTAGATTGGTGCTCACTTAGAAAGAGCTAGCACACAATGAAGTTCTACAACCGGAACCACCCACAAAGACCTCGCGATATTTCCTACCACTAAGACCTCAAAGAATTCCACCAAGGAAGCAACAAACCTCAACTTGACCTTCACCCGATCAAGACTTGACCACCAAGGTACCAGACTTTTACACGCTAGCTTATCTGCACCCGAATAAGTCTTTTCGCTTGCTTATCCGAAAACAGACAAGACTTTACAAATGAATGAGAGTTTATAGTATTTTGTCACAACACGACCTAATGACTCAACCTAAAGAAGAGAGTAGAAGAAGACTCTCGACACAACACAAAATAGTGGATTAATTTTTTGTGGTTCTTCTCTTGCGAAGAAGTTTGCTTTCATTGTGATGATACAAAGATATTATGACACAAGAAGATTGAAAGACTTAGAGGGATTAAATAGAAGAAAACATAGGGGAGAAATGTTTGGCAAGAGGTGAGGAAAATATAAGACAAGAGATGGCTATTTATAGACAATCCAAGACAAACAATGTCTGGTGCGCTGATGCATAAGCCTGACGCGCGATTGACTGTTTTGTCTCTTGTCTAGAAATAGTCATTGGCCCTTGTTAAATCCCCATGTGCATTTCACTTTTGACATTCCCAAGTCTATTTCAAAGCCCCAATTAGGGTTAGGTCAAACCAATTCATTAGCCATGGTTACGTTAGAGTGTAGTAGGGCTAGAAAATGTTGTAAAGTTGTTTAGTGCTTTTTCCATTTGAGAGAGGAGAAGAGAATAACATACACAAGGATTATCTTTGAGTTTTGACTAAGCAATGGACAATGTTAACCACTCAAGAGTGGCCTAGTGGAAAAAGAGCTTCTGATTATCACTCTAAAATGTGTGAGTTCTCAAGTTCAATTCACACTACGTGCAAACAACGTTGAAATGGCCATGCCAACCTCTTGAAAAGGAGGGCTTTACGGTTTGAGTCTCGTGTGGCGGTGGGTTCAAACCACATGATTGGTCGGCCAAAGGTCGGAAACCATGGGGACAAAAAAGCAATGGATAATGCCTTTACTCCTAATTCGAAATTCAAATTTCAACTTCAAATAGTTATTGTAGTATGAATACGGCGATTCAAGGGCAAGTGAGTGTATGGGAGGAAACTATTTGGAGTGGGGAGCAAGATAAGTAAAATAAGGAAGTATTCATAAAGTGGGGAGCAAGGCATGGGTAAGGGAATGTGTTCATGGAGTAGGGAACAAGCCATGGAAGAGAAGCCTATGTTCTTTTAATATGAGACAAGCCACGGGTGGAGGTGTGTGTGCTCTTTGAGTGGGAACAAGGTTGAATAAAGAATGGTAAGGTTGAGTTTGAGCAAGAAAAGAGTGCAAATAAGATTCTTCACTTCAAAATTCAAATTCAAAATCCAAATGTTATAATTTTTATTACGCCACAATTAGTCATGTTAACTAATCATCTTGATACAACTAAGTTAAGTGCCTTGCATGTTTAGTAAAACATTAACCTATAAAAGGAAAATGAATTTACACAAAGTGACCTTAACTTATTTGACCAATAAGGAGTATACTTGTTACATGATTAGCTAACACACGTAAAGATTATAGTCATTTGTATGTTTTTATTTAACAATTTTGCAAAAATATTAGAGCTGACGAACCCAAACGAAGCCTTCTTCATGTTCGTTTGTTTAATTTTAACCCAACAAATAAACGGACAAGAACACTTAAAAGAACGAAATTTCATGTTCATGTTCGTTTATTAAAAAAGTAGTTCATGTTCGTTCATTAAGACGCTAAACGAACATAAACGATCGAACATAAATGGATATAAACAAACAAACATAAATTTTTTTAAATTATGCACAATATATTGTTTTATAAGTGTTATTTTGTTTAAAGAAACCGAATTTAAAATTATACAATTAATTAACAGATATGATATACTAATACGTGCGGGTTTGAGTAAGTTTTAAATTTATAAGTCACGACAATTACTCTAGTCAAATACTCAAATAGAACACATACAAACAAGTATACTCGTTCATTCATAGTAAATGTCGGAAAAGTCGAAGTCGTCCCAAGGGATTTGTTATTCATTAGAGTCAAAGTAACATAAAAAAGCAAACAAGGTGTCACAATCTTAAACGACATGAAAATCAAAACAATCAAGTAAAAACAATCAATAATAATAAGTACTTGCATGAAATTAGTCATCTATCATAATAGAGTGTTGGCTATCTTTGGATAAAACATTAGTAGTAGTAATGCACAAATCGTTATTATACGTATTTCAATCCGATGGTTAATCTTATGAGAATACATACATATTGGTTTAAGTTAATTATCCCTTTCGGCCTATAATTATTAACAAAACCAATCCTTAAGTATCATTTGTGTGAAAACAAGATTTTACCAAATTTGTTCCTACGAGCCATTTCAGCCTATTCTCGAGTTTAAACATTTACAAGTACATTTCAACAAGTTTACTCCAAAGATGTCAATCATGGAGAACCAATCAACCAAACATGTTCGTGCACTAACCGTTTAGAATAAAATGCAAGAGAAAATCCTTTCGACCTTTAGATCCTTTTATGTTTTACCAACAAGTTGAAATTGAACATGTTTTAATCTTTAAACAAACTTATAAGGAAATCATTCTTTCAAGACATACTACATATCCAAACACTCCATACAAAATATAACATCATTCTATACAAGTAGAATAAATTAGTCCATAATGACTTTTACTACAAAACAAAAAACATCAACAAAACATTCATCATGCATCATATTGCTGGAAAATAACATGAGTTTTACTTAGCTTTTGATTACAAGAAAGTAGAAATGAGTGAAGTTAGAGCACTTCACAAGCCTCCAATCAACCAAAACAACTCCTACTACTCCAATAACAAGTACCAAATATCTCCTAGTACATAATCCGAAATTAGCGAGTTCTCTGACCTTTTCGGGATAAAATAAATATGAGAATTAGCCTTAGATTGTAAAGTTAATCCTTGAAGTGATTATGAGATGTGTTGTGTGTTATCCTACCACAAGGCATTGATTTATATCATCAAACCCTTAACTAGCAAGCCAAAAAAGTCTCCATGAGTAAAGATGATGGAAATGACCGGCCTTCAATTATTACATGAGTTAAAAATCCCATAAATGTAAGTTAAAGTTCAGTTACAGCTCCAGCCGTGCAGTTTCGGAGTCTTGCCACGTGGTCAAGTTCAACCGGGTGACTTATATTAAATACATAGATTTGGATAGTTAATTGGGACTACAAGCGAAAAGACTAAAGTGCCCTCTCAATATTACCAACTAATGGAGAGGGACTAACCAACGTTAGTGCCAGGGACCAAAATGATCCAAAATTTTCGTCCTAGGGAGGCCGCTTGCACTTATGGAAGACCAGGGACGTTTTTTTTTTCAATTTTGGCAAACCACAAGGACGGTTTTTGCAATTTACTCTTCTAAAAATTATGTGAAATGAAATGAATAAGCATATATGAACTAAACCCCATTATAAGAGCTAATGTGGCAATTAGTGAAAATGTAGCGATTAATAAGTGTTAGAACAAGTGAATAGTACAAACCAATTAGTAATAATGTGGCAATTAACAAGTGTTGAACATAAGTTCGCCATAGGTTTAGGTTCCTTGGGTTTATGTATGAGGACACACACATACATAATGCCCGTGTGAGGAGAAATTTCACAAGGGCTTATCAACAATGAAGAAGGCGGTTGACTTAAATTATCGACTCGATGTGGAATTGATAAGGATTCAAAACGTACACTTTTAAGGGGTCATTTAAGCCCTTAATCACCCACTTTTATATCCGTTACTGCTTAATTTCGTTCCTTTTCACTTTTAGGTCTCTTGGAAGCAAAATGCTAGAATGATGCATTTTGGACGAAAAGGAGTGAATATGTGAAGAAAATGGCTAAGTCAAGATCAAGACACTCAAGTCTTTGAATTACACCGACGGCATCCCAAGCAGGCGACGCCATCCTATTTTGTGACGACTCGGGGCGAATTTGCTATTTTACACCGACGGCGCCGGCTTTGAAGAGTAAGGGTCACGAAGACTTTTCTTCTCGGGCGACCTAGATCCATACTCGAGGCAGCGTCACTGCTGAAGGCAGACGGCGTCACAACCTGGCGTGGCGCCGTCCCAATGATGACTTGGCCAAGACGAAACCCCAGGGCGGCGATCGGGGCGTCCCACCTATAAAGCGGCCGTCGCGGTTGTAAACTATATATAGAATTCGATTTTCGGTTTTGAAAGAGGTAGACTTGTGGAGTAAAACCTAAAAGCGATTGTAGTCCGTCGGGAGGAGCGAAACAACTTATCTAACTTTCTCTCGTTTTCTATGCTACTTATATATTTTTGGAAATTGTCAGGTCTTAATTTTCCAGAAAAACCTGCAAACATCCATTCCACAAGCATTATATCCTAGTGTAGTAGAGTCATATGTAGTTTTACCGCCGATTTTACGCGAAAGTTTCGTCTATTTTCTTAAAGTGTGCAGGTTTTATTTATCAAGAAGAAGAAACATAAGTTTGGATGGAGCTTTTCACGCATACATTCTTCTTGGAAAGAATCTAACCACTACTTCACACGGATCCTACCGAGCTAATCGGGGAGTACTAGTTTCTCTCTTTTAATTACCTTCCGTTATCATAACTTTGATACTTTCGGGGAACATTGGGGACAATGTTGGTTTAAATGTGAGGGAGGAGAATAAAGCGGAACTTTGAAACTATGATTATCCTTGACTATTTGTCTTGTCCTATTTCATTTGTGTAATAAGCTATGAGAAATATCGGTTAGGGTAATTTTAGCACCAAATTTAAAATTTTTCATGACATGTACGAGTGGGTCTTTAGTCTTAATAAAGCGTCTCATGGATAGGAAGTTATATGACTAGCACAAAAAAACCCTTTACCACTCAAATTTCACCCCAAAAATGTGAGGTTCACCCCTAGATCTATAGGAATTAAAGCATTCACCTTTAATGCTTCGAGAGTGTACCGGTAATATAATAGATTCTAGAACTTGTTTTGTAATGCATCCCGAGATCGCTAGTGAGACTACACTTGTGTAGTTAGGAATAACTAAATGATAAGAGGCATTAGGATAACCCTTGTTTGATCTGCGTATTATAATTACTTCTTCCACTTGGTTGAGTAATTCCCCACACCCTGCGTTGTACTCATCTTTAGTACACGATACCCTTAGTTAAACCCTCGAGCCTATCATTTCGCGGTTCTCGTGATGTTTCGGTTTTCGAATATCAATGAAGAGCATCGTTTACAATCCACCCCCAAATGTACACCCAAATCGCCTTAGCCTACCTTGTATGCACTCACTTTTAGTGCATTATTGTTATCATACTAAACCCTTAGTTCAATTATCTAGTTACTTGCATGGTTGCTAAGTCGAGTCATATATTTTATACACAGTTTTGGGACGATTGGGACTCATGGGTAAAGTTAAATTTTATAGAGTGACGGGAAAGAACGTTAAATTCAATTTCCCTTTATTTGCGTAATAATGTACTCCAAGTGTTTTGATCTTTTCAATTCGGGTCAAATTAGTGTTAAAATAATAAAAACTCAAGTTTAGGGATGTGCCTATAAATCTCTTATATTTTGATGTTATCGTAGAGGATGGTAGAGTAAAAGTGTATGTGAAAAAAAAAATCGAAACAACAGAAAAAGAGAAAAAGAAGAAAAAAAAGTGTTAAAAAAATGAAAAAATTAAAAAGCATACGGGCTACCATCGTACATCTATCTTTATATTTATGTTTGTTTGTTTCAAAGTTATATAGAGTTTAGAGAGTCGAGTCTTGGCTTAGCAACGCCATTCTTTTCATGCTTGTAACATAAAGATTTTTGACTTGCCACCACTAAATCGCCTATCCAACCAAACCCTTTGTTTACCTACCATAAGCCTAACGTTACAACCCTTTAAAAGACCTCTTAGATAGTTGTTCCTAGGTGCTTACGCCAAAGCGATAGTGGTTTGATCTAGTCTCAAGCCTATGGTAATCTATGTACTATGACCGGTTAATGAGTGTTTATCTTCCATTTCCATTTGATATATTTCATATACACCCGAGAGATGAGAGAATCCAAACACCCCTTGTGAGGTGCTAGTATATAGTTTTCGTGCTTGTTATGACTATTGCGGGGCTTATACTTGTTATGAATAATGTTAAACTATTGCTTTATGCCCCCTAACTTATAAACTGAATGGCCAAAAGCACATTTGCTTGAGGACAAGTAAATATCAAGTGTAGGGATATTTGATAAGGATTTAAAACATACACTTTTAAGGGGTCATTTAAGCCCTTAATCGCCCAATTTTATATCCGTTACTGCTTAATTTCGTTCCTTTTCACTTTTTAGGTCTCTTGGAAGCAAAATGTTGGAATGATGCATTTTTGGACGAAAAAGAGAGAATATGTGAAGAAAATGGCTAAGTCAAGATCAAGACACTCAATTCTTTGGAATTACATTAGCGTCCCAAACGGAGGCGGCGCCATCCCTATTTTGTGACGACTCGGGGCGAATTTGCTATTTTACACCGACGGTCGAGCTTTGAAGAAGTAAGGCGTCACGAAGACTTTTCTTCTCGGGCGGCCTGATCCGGACTCGGGCAGCGTCGCTGCGAAGGCAGACGACGTCACAACCACAACGCGGCGCCGTCCCAATGATGACTTGGCGAGACGAAACCCAATGGCGGCGATCAGACGACGTCCCACCTATAAGGCGATGTCGTCGCAGTTGTAAAACTATATATAGAATTTGATTTTTCAGTTTTGAAAGAGGTAGACTTGTGGAGTAAAAACCTAAAACGATTGTAGTCTGGTTTGGACAGTATTTTAGGGTTCTCATACCTTATTTTACATCGAGATAAGTTATTTATTCCCTTGATTTCATTATGTCTTCGATTGAATGTGTGTATGCTTGCATGTTTAACATGTCCGGCTAATTTACTTGTGTGTTTGCTTAGATCTATGAAACCTAGTTATTAATTATTGATTGGTTGTCTCTTATCTTAATTGTAATTGGCTTAGGAGTGCATTAGGTTATCGTTGTGTTTTTAATGCTTGAGTAATCTTTGTTGAACATTAGTTTATAATTACTAGTGGAATTGTAGGCTAAACATCCAAAGAAAACCTTAGTGTTAAGTTTATTAATCCTAGAGATTTCGTAGTCATTAACCTTAAGGTAGTCTCAAAGAGTTAGGGATAAAAGCACACCCTACGACCTTAGAAAACACAACGCGTTAAGAATAAGGACGTGACAATTCAACCACCAATAAAAGATAACTAGGGAGTAATAGTATCTAGGTAGACACATCTTTAATCATCATACGAGCACACATCAAAAGACATATACTACCCCTTAGTTTAGATAATTAGATAGTAGAAGTAATCGGTGAAGTACCAACCCCAAATCCAAACCCCGAGATTTTACCTTTGGTTTCTAAAAAATATAAAAGATAAAAAATAATCTTCCTCAACCTCAACCTTAGCGTAGTAATTTCTCACTAGCATTCTTATTCCCTGAGAGCGATATCAATACGAGGCTTACCCAATACTACACTACAACGATTAGGTTCATTGCAAGGTGTTGAAAAACTTGCTCGACGAAAAGGAAGTTTCCTTTGACCCCGAACCCGCCTTGTACGCACATCAGGAATAGCTAAATGGCATCCGCTCAAGATTCTTAGAAGGATATTGGAGTTTAATCCTCGTCATACGCTCACCATAAAGGCTTTATAACTTTTTATTTTTGATGGTTAACCATGGTTTCGACGTTTTACCGACTAATCCACAAGGGTTTGAACTCACCTCCACTCAGACGCAAATCAGGTAAAGTCTCTCTTTTTCAGGAGATAAGCATGACCACTTTAAAGTTATTTACATCTAACAGGAATTGAACTTGAGATTGGCGTGACCACGTCAGGCTTCATACTGTGTAAAGTGATTTCAAATAGTACAATTGAAATTTTCACGTCTAGTTTCTTATTTGTTTAATTTATATATCTTGGTGCTAAGTTGTTTATGTCGCTTGATAATTTTTCGACAGATAGGTATATAAATTTGTTTCCGTAAACGGATGACATATATGAATAAATATAGATTTGGGTGACTTCCATATGCATTATCCAAAACTAATTTTTTCAAATATAAGCTTTTTCTAATTTGTGGTATGAATCATATATATATATACAATTGGTATAGCCTCGGACGTCTTTTGGAGAAAGATTTCAAAATGACCCCCGAACTATGTGACAAGTTGCAAAATTACCTCATACTTTTAGCTTTTGACATTCTTTTTATATAACAAACTTTATTTATCAAATAACTAATAGATATCCTTCGATTCTTTCAAAAAAATATATCGATGAATATGTCTTCAAATTGCGATCAAAATGAGCCACTATTGTAGTACTTTAGACTAACGTTCGATTGTATAAAAAATATTAAGGTTCAATATATGTTTATTGAATTAGTAAATAAAATTCATACACACCCTTAAACTGTTTAAAAATCGACAAAAATTACCCTACACTTTATTTCCTTTACATTTATATAAAAGCGATTCATATCTCACTCCTTTTAAATGGAAATTTCATATATCTTCGACACGCGTTAAAAGCGTTATGCGTTATCGTTCAATCTTTCTGACTTTGGGTATATATGAAATTAAGCGTAAAGTAAGGGATATATGAAATTAATCCTTTATATAAATACTAGGTACAACACGGCCCAAGAACGTCTTATGATCTCTCAATTATGGTCCGCAAATGTAGAGAACAACAATCGTACAGTGTTTCATATGTTTGAAGCTGCTATCATGTCTGGTAATATATAAAATGAATCACATTTGTAGAGAATCTTTTTGGTGCGTACCAAAAATTACATTTGTATGTCCCTTTTAGGCATTGACTTAATGCGATATCACTTTAAAAACAATATGTCACATGAGTTCAATGACTTCAATCACAACTTCTAATTAAAAGTCACGAGGACAAGTATTCTTTTTTTTCTTTCAATACTTCAATCACAACTTCTAACCATCAGAAAAACCATCAATCAATACTTAAAAGATTTGCACAGAATCTGGATTTTCCAGCTAGTTAAAACCATTTGAAGAAAGACACGGACGTGCGTCATTAACTAATTAAAATAAAGTTTCATACCACAAACAGAAATAGATGTTAATTTGGTACTGTTAGTGTAATTTGCCCAACTTTAAACTCATAATATTCCACTTAGTATTTTACTTAAGTTATCATATTATTTCAAGTATCTAAGTATTAAACTTAGTGTGAAAAAGTGTATCAACAACAATAGAATAAACTAAATGTGTTTGGCACACTCACCTTACACATACCTACTCCATTCTCAATACCCTACATTACCGTTCACCACATTTTTTCATCTACATTCGATATTATATATTTTTACATTTTTTTCTTTTGACTCCCAATTATTTTTCCCAATTAAAAGTGTAATAAAACAAACTCATGGTGGTCAGCTATCAAGAATAGGAGAACGCCATTAGTTCACAGAATACCATATGTTCAAACAATGTCTGCTGAATCAACCTCTCGCTACAGTGACACTCACCTAACACCAACAACATATCATCTACTTACCAAGTTACCATAGTTGACCATTTCACAAGGCTTCATCTATACTACATTAAAAGGAAAAATGGTCAACATGATCAATGTTGGAAAAGTGAAAAGTAGAAAAAATGAAATATATGAAATGGTCAATTAGTCAACTCCGAATTGTGGAATAGTGGAATATGGAATATATGAATTAACGCCAGCAATATCAAATATATGGAAAGTTTTGTATGGATGTCAACCCATTCTTTATCCCATTCGTATTTTGCAATAATAAATTCATTTCAATGTATTATTTGCATTGTAACTTTGCATGGTAAATATTAAAACTTGATTTTAATGTACTTTTAATTTTAAAATTTGCTACACCATTCAAATTTGCTACACCATTCATAATTTTCAAACTTGATTTCAAGGAAAGTATTGAATGTACATAAAATAGTTTTAATGTACATAGTAAGCCACACACTGTCATACCATATATATAAACATAAAAGAGTTTCAATATTGCATGGTAAACCACATCAATGCTAGGCGGAAAATGAATTCGTATATGTTCAAATTTCTGAAATTAAATATGGCAATGAAAGGGTGTTTCTTGCCTATATAAACAACAGATTGTATAAACACACGAGTGTAGTTCGACAAGATTTCGACATCAAGAAGAAAAATAAATCACAAATCAAAAGAATGTTGATGATGACTTTGAGGTTGGTTCTAATATTTCATTTGTTTTTTTTTAAATGATAAACGCACAACTAATCTTTCATTCAAGTATGTTTTTGTACTTCTAATTAGGGTTGAGCATCGGGCCGCTCCCGACCCTGCCCGACCCGAATCCCGACAAGCCTGATTCCCGATTAGCCGGAGAACCTAAACCGAATCCCGACCCGAAAGTAGTCGGTCGGTGTCGGTCGGAATCGGTTTGTCGGGTTCGATCCTTCGCTTGTCTTTTCTCGGTTTTTGCCGTCCGTCCGTCCCGACCCGAGTCCGAGAACACGAAATCTAGAACCGACTCCGGCCGAGTAGCATTCGGTCGGAATCGGTCGAGTCGATTCCGTGATCGGAATCGGTTGGCGGTTTTCGGTCGGGAATGCTCACCCTTACTTCTAATCTTTCATTTTTAGGTTGGTTCTAATCTTTCATTTATCTTTTTATTGTTTTTTTACGGATTTTTCCCAATCCTAACCCCGCTCCACATCCTAATCCTTTGCGAGTCAAGTGATGACGAACATGATGAAGAAGAACCACTTCCAACACCAACCGTTGCGAATCAAGTATTCGTGGTTGGTCGGAAAAGAATTTATTGCTTATTTGATGAAAGTGAGGCGATGAAGAATAGAATTTGCATTTATGCCTTCGTTAAAACAACTTGTTTTAAAGCGTTTACAAACTATGTCTTGGTTTCCTTTGTTTCTTTTCCTATAAAAATGAATTAATGAATTACTCTTGTGTTAAATGGTGTATGTATGACTCCATGACCCATTTCATATCTTGCTTATGTTTGCCATGATACTACGTCTTGTTATGGTTTCCTTTGTTTTATTTTTTAAGTTGCGTGAGATATGTACAATAAACAACAACATTTACATTAAAAAATTAGCATATGCATGCATAAGCTTTATTTGTCATGCATAAGAAATCTTTTATTTCAAAGTTTGATAGCCCTTGCCAACAAGAAATAATGGACTACGCCTTATTTGAGAATAAAAAAGGAGATGAAGCGTAATTAAGCGAATCATGTACAAATAAAGGAATTATTTGAAACTTATGCCAATGATGTATTTGTATTTTGAAATCTGAAACTTATCATTTGATAGTAGCGTGGTTTATTAGGAAAATATATATATCTATAAATATCAGGAAAATATATATTTATAAATACTCTAGACAATGTTACAATCTACTTAGGTTAAAGAGTTCGGTCAAGGAGGAGTCTACACCTCAAATTTCGTGTATCAAGAAGTTTTACGCGACGAGTAACGTGTGTTGTTAGTTAATATTTCATAATTGATGTAATGTTGTATTTTAAGTTTCATTAAATATTGGGTTAATAACCTATTAAAGCATCATACTTGTCATAAAAAGCAGTTCGACGTAGCGAACAAAAAAAATAGCCCTTTTGGCTATTTGACCCGACTATTTTGTCCTTTATAGGCATTTTACCACTTAGACAACCGGTATCCGGTTCATAACATCCAAGTCAGCTACCAAACCACGTGCACTCATTTTAACACACAATTAAAGCATCTACCTAACATCCAAGTCACTACATAACATCGAGTCTTCTCGAATCACGAGATCTCTCGAACCTATTAAAGCATCTACCTTCTTCTCCGGCGACAAATCTACGCATAAGCCAAACATCAACAAAAACCCTCATACACTTCCGACAACGACGGCATCAAGAGCGATGACTCGGATGAAGAAGTTTATGATCTTGGCGTGGAAGGGAGGGAGTTGAGGAGGAGGCGGTGGGGAGAAGAGGAAGGCGGTAGCGGGCGTGTTGGAAAGATGAGGAGATGGCGAGGAGGAGATTGAGGAAGAAGGGAGGATGGCGATGAGGAGGGTGATGTGGAGGAGAGGTTGGAAGGATGTTGCATAAGCGGTGATGGATGACACAAAGCGCTACGCTAAGAAAGTAAGCAAGTGAACATAAAATAACCAATTCAAACACCCGATTGTTATAATTGATTATAATGTGAGCGCTTGTAGCGAATTGATAATCATTATCTTGAAAATGTAATATGTAAATTAAGCTATGTTATGTTCATAATCTAACCTTACTTTGTTTTAGTGGTGATGATTGATTGATGTGTTTGTAGCTAGAACACATAAGTTGTATTGCAATGAATGTTATGGTTTTCCATGGATGTGAGTGAAACTTATTAGAGCAGAGGTATGAGCGGATGATAAGCAAGTTACGATGAGGAAGTAATCCGTAACTTGTATATTGGATGGATGTCTTGGTATTAGTTTGGGTAAAATCAAGTTATGTTTCTTTGTATATGGTGGGAACGTTGACTATTCCATGTTTATTTTGACTATTCCCATGTTTTGTGTGATGTGGAGTTTTAACGGTTAGTTTGGACTTTACACGCTTATTATGGGTACTAAATGTATCATAGAGACAAAATAGACAAGTTAAATGACCAAAAGGGCTATTTTTTTTTTTTCGCTCGTCGAATCTAACTTTTTGACAAGTATGATCTTTAATAGGTTATTAACCTTAAATATTTTTATATGTCGTTTGATACATGTTAAAATTTTTTTAGAGTTGAATTATTACATGTTACAACCGTTTGTAATTCTGATTTGATCTTTTCACGTTCTATTTTGAGCGTTATCTGAAACACTTACCACAATATTGCATATAGTTAATTGTCTGCGCTAGAAACCGATCTTGCATTGGCGCGGTCTTCGCTAGTTTAAAGAAATAAAGAAAACGTTATTTTATATTTCCATATGTGTAACACACTTACACACATACGTGTAACATTTTACTCACGCAATATTTAGATAAATTGCATGAAAATTTGATATGGAGTGATACAACTATAAAAGAATAAACAAAAACATTTATTATTTATAAATTCAAAAAATATTTTAGTTAGGATCAGTTACAAACATTAGAATTATATAAATAACTAATAATCAACTATTTTATTCATGAATGAAATACGCCAAGCTCCAAAACTATTTTCACTACATGCAAATAACAAAAGAAAAGTTAAGCTCATTATTGTTTTGAATTCTTAATCTATCTTATGCTTATAGCTTTTGTACTTGGAAAACTATTATTTGAAAACTTGCAAACAAAGGTGAATACCAAAATGAATTACATTATCTTACACCAAAAGAAATTGTTTAGTATTATGCTTTCATTCCCCTCTTCAAATAGAATTCATGGGTACCAAACACCACCTACAGGTCAATCCAAGACAACAGCCAATGAACAAGATCAATTAATAATTATATATACTTAATAAAAGAACTTATTACCTTGGAAAACTTGGTTATGAATTCTTGAATAAACACAATGCTATGCAATACCAAGAGCCACAACAAAGATTAACAAATTCTAGTATTAAAAAACAAAACAAAACAAAACAAAATACCAAAGTGAGCACTATTCAAGAACAAAACTATAAGGATGGCCTTACATAAACACACCAATAGCCCCATGATTCCAAGGACACAAATTAGAACCATGTGTGAGTATGAGAATCCGAAATGTACCAAAAAAATACATTTTATACTTACAGATTTGGAGGCAACCAGTGAAGAATCTCAAAAACAAATTACAAGATTGTAAAGAAAAAGTTGCAAGTACTAGAGAGAGAGGGAGAGAAAGAGAGAGAGAGAGAAAAAGGTACGAAGAAATTTGACTTCTCAAGTTAAAAATGAGGAAAAAATGTGATATAGGTAAAGAGGGTAAATAAAAACCACCTATTGAGAGCTACATGGCATTTTTCAAGGAGGCATTGAGGGTTACGTGGCATTTTTCTAAGAGGCAACAATAATATTTGAAGTCACTTTTATATAATGGGTTTAAGTCGTAGAATAGCGATATCTTTTCAAATTAATCTAAGTTTTAGTCGTGTCTTTTTTAAGTTGTAGAATAACGATGTCTTTTGAAAGTGTCTGGTTTTGACGCGTGTGCTTTTTGTAAGTTGTGGAGATAGCGATGTCTTTTTCATAAGTGTTCCATTTTGCGTCGATCGGCGTCTTAAATTAACACACTTATGGAAGAATCGTTATTCTAACAAATAAAGCACACGTGCTCAGATGGAACAACATGAAGTGCGTTCGCTATTCTATAACTAAAAAGTACACGTCTTAAAACGAACACTTAAAAGACATCGCTATTCTACGACTTAAACTCCTTATATAATAGGTAGATAAACGTATTTAGTAAAAGAATTTAATAATACATCCTTAAACTATGTGACAACTTATGAAAGCTACCTTAAACTTTTACTTTTTGCAATCTTATTTATACAACAAATTTTATTTTTCAAGTATTTAACAGCTGTTTAGCAATTTTTTTATAAAAAAATACCAATAAAAAAGTCTTTAAATTTTGAATAAAGTGAGTTTAATATTGCAATGCTTTTGTCTTATGTACAAATTTATGATTAAAATTATAAAATTAACTTCTTATTTTAGCCTTGTTAATTTGTGAAGATAACGTCTTACATGTGAATTGGACTAGATATGTAATATAGTTGCACCCGCACGGACTAATAATGTACATGGGGACAAAATAGTGATGTTAGAGCCTATAAATACCCCTCATGACTCTCTATGAGGGGTGTAGGAAAGTGTAGTAGTGCTTCATTCTTCAAATATAATAAACTTCATTTTCTTTCACCTTTCTCTCTCTAGAATTCATCATGTTCTTTGACCAACCTAGATCTCCCGAAAGTGTTTCTTGATGCTTAACCTGATGCCGAAATCGGTGCTTAAATTGAAGCCAGAATCGGTTCTTTAAGTGAAGACGAAATCGACCTATTGGTATATTTTAGTGAAGTTGTCCGAAAATTTATGAAGCCAAAATCGGTATCTATAAAGTGAAGCCGAAATCCAACCATCCGGAGGGAGAAGTAGTGTATACGGAGATTTATTGGGTCAATGAAAAAGGGCTATAGTCATATACACCATTGATGTTTCTTGTAGGTTAGCCGGGTATTACTGTTTCGTCATTCGTAATTTGGTTGATTGAAGGAACTGAGCTTAATCAGGAACCGAAGAGGTACCACTAATGTGTACATCAAGGCTTATTAACCAACTTGGATGCAATACTATGTGAGTTATGTTGATACGATGCTCCCTGAACTACAACCATTGTGCTATACTATACAGTCTAATTTCTCCGCTGCATGTTTGAATACTAAAGATATTTGATGAAAAAGAGTTGTCAGTTCAAGAGGGAGCAAAATAAAGAAATGGCTCACTAGTTAGGAGGGAGTAATAACCTAACTAGACCATTACAACACACGAAGTTCAGAGCTCCAAAAATCAGTGCCTTGAGTGGAAAAAGATTAAATGCCAAAGAATTTGGAAGAAGGAACTTTAAGGATGATGCATAGGGAGTTCAAGGCTGAAGAAAATTAGAGCCATTAGTGACAAAGATCAAATCCGAGGTCATCGGAAGAGAGAACTTCAAGTCATCCTCAGTATTTAGACTACAGTGGCATTCTCATAGACTCAGTGCATCAACAACATTGTTATTTACTCTATTTATGTACTTATAGGTCTCATTGTAACCATTCACGTGTGGCGCTATCTTGGAGGGAGATTGTTAACCTTGCTAGTTAATGAAGATAACGTCTTACATGTGAATTGGACTAGATATGTAATATAGTTGCACCCGCAGGTACTAATAATGTACATGGGGGAAACTAATGATGTTAGGAGCCTATAAATACCCCTCATAATTCTCCATGAGGGGTGTGGGAAATTTTGTAGTGTTTCATTATTCTTTCATATCTAATAAACATCTTTCTTTCACCTTTCTCTCTCTAGAATTCATAATGTTCTTTGATCAACCTAGACCTCCCGAAGGTGTTTCTTGATGGTAACAAGTGGCATCGAGTTAACGAGGTGTGATTCATGGTTTGGGTGTTAAAATCTTGGTTCGAATGGTCATAGAAAAAAGGGTTTAATTTTTCTTCAAATCTTGAGTTTTATGTTGTTTTGATGTTAAAGTTATGTTTTCTTGAAGATGTAGAGTTTCTAAGCAAGATTTTGCAAAAAGAGCGGGCTAAAGCAGACGAGTTTTGAGTCTTTAGGTGTATTTTATGATTTTCTCTCGACAATGAGTAATCTCGGTCTCAAGAACACAAGCGAAATCGGTTGCTTAAACTTGAAGCGAAATCGATGCTAAACTTGAAGCGAAATCGGCCTCCTTAACTTGAAGTGAAATCGGTCCCTATATTCAACCAACACCGAAATCTGCCTCCATAAATGAAGCCAAAATTGGCCTCTAAAAATGAAGCCGAAGTTGGCCTCCCAAAAATGAAGCCGAAATTGGTCCCAAAAGTTGAAGCCAAAATCGGTCCCCAAGTGTTGAAGCCGAAATTGACAAGCCAAAATTGTCAAGCTGAAATTGCCATGCCAAAATCCTTGACACCGAAATAGACCAAACACCAAAGTCAACTCTCTTGAACTCGAAGTCAATCACACTGAAATAGCTTATACTGAAATAGCTAAAGCTGAAATTCAAAGTTGACAATTGAAACCGAGATTTGACCAATATCTAACATACAAAATCCTAGCTTTCAAACAACACCAAACACACCAACAACTTATTAGATATTATTGTCAAATCACGTTTCGCTTAAACGATCCTAATCAAGGTTCACCAAATGACAACGGCTAGTATCGGTTTTTGTGACTACGGAGTTTTTGTACGATATTGCTTATTTGCGATTGAAGTGACATTTAATGAGTGTACTTATTTATCTTTGAGATATATTGTGGGTCTCAAGACAACTTGTCTGGGCGTTTATTCACTGTGCACCTCATACTTAAAGAATTACGTTGTCGTGCTTAGTATAGGTTTTAAGTCACAATTACTTTTCGAACAAGCATTAAGTCACAAAGATTGGGGTGTTTACTTCATTCTTATATTGGTTATATTGGGTTGTCTCCATACAGTGGTCATTTACTAGCTGGTTGGATTTTGTAGAGGTCGTTTATAGGTTGAAGAGAAGAGATGAGATCGTAGAATAAAAGAGAATCATAGACCGACATATACTCATGGATTTATGCTTAAACGGGTTGTTATGGCATTAATATTGGTTCTAGTACAAGGTAATTTTATGGCATGTACACAACATTATGATGATGCCGATAACTCGCAACCATCAGGAGGGGGAAGTAGTGTACAGAGAGATTTATCGGGTATTATTGTTTCATATTTCGTGATTTGGTTAATTGAGGGAACTATGCTTAATCTGGAATCGAAGAGGTACCATTAATGTGTACATCAAGGCTTATTTACCAATTTGGATGCAAACCTACGTGAGTTATGTTGATATGATGCTCCCTGACCATACAAACATTGAGCTACAGTCTAGGGTCTACTTTATCCGCTGCATGTTAGAATTCTCCGTTGTGCGATTAGAAGACTAAAGAGATTTGATGAAAGAGGGTTGTAAGTTTGGGAGAGAGCAGATAAAAGAAAAAAAAGGCTCACTAGTTAGGAGGGAGTAATAACCTAACTAGACCATTACAACACATGAAGTTCAGAGCTCCAAAGATCAGTGCCTTTAGTGGAAAAAGATCAAATGCTAAAGAATTCGGAAGAAGGAACTTTAGGGATGATGCATAAGTAGTTCAGGGCTGAAGAAGATCAGAGAGCCGTCAGTGCCAAAGATCAAAGCCGAGGTCGTCGGAAGAGAGAACTTCAAGTCATCCTCAATATCTAGACGACAGAGACTCTGCACTTCAACAACGTCAACATTGTTTATTATTATTGTAATTTACTTTGTTTATGTATTTATAGGTCTTATTGTAACCATTCACATGTGACATTATCTTGGAGGGAGATCGTTAGCATTGCTATTTTATGAAGATAAAATCTTACACTTGAATTGGACTAGCTATGTAATATACTTGCACCCGCAGGGACATATAATGTACACGGGGTAAACGAGTGATGTTAGGAGCCTATAAATACTATTCATGATTCTCCATGAGGGGTATGGGAAAGTGTAGTAGTTTTTCATTCTTCTAATCTAATAAACTTTATTTTCTTTCACCTTTCTCTCTCTAGAATTCATCATGTTCTTTGATCAACCTAGACCTCCCGAAGGTGTTTCTTGATGCTAACATCTTATTTTTTTGGTGTAACAGGTCAAAATTTATCAATTTGTTTAATAAGAAATATGCCATTAAAAAGGTTTATAAATTGCGGATAAATGAACCTTATATTGCAATGTTTATGACTTTCGCATGAATTAAAAATTTAAAATCAATTCCTTATTTTCTGATAATAAGTGAAGTCTCGTCAATGTTACATACGAGTCTTAATATCTCTTGTTATTTGAAATTACTCCCGCAAATTAATACATGATTACAAGAAAAATACCTCGTTACATTTTCAATCTTCCTTATTTTAAAATCACTTGTTCTAAATAAGTCAAGTGTTTTTTCCTTCTAGAAGAAAAACACTTGACACGTTAAAAACGATGGCGAATATATATATATATATATATATATATATATATATATATATATATATATAAAGACAATAAGAATATTAAAGAATTTGTTAAACACAACTATATGAATTTTAACTATAGCATGTCTAGTGTTAATTAAATGGTTAAGTCTATAAAACTGAAAAGAACTTACCAAGTTTTACAATTGTTAGAAACATAGTCTAAAATGTGTTCATATTGGTATTGAAACTTCTTGTTTTTTTTAATGTAACAAAAATGTGTTCATGTGGACTTATTTTTGTTGGTTTTTACCCGAATAGTCACTAGTTAACTCGACCTACTCTCACTTTCAATAAAGGGGTTAAATGGTTAATAATAGTATTTTAATGATAGTGTTATTAGAGTTAACTATATTTTTGTTCTTTGTGGTTTCTCGGGTATTTAATTTCTAGTCCAAATTGTCAAAAATTTCAGGTTTAGTCTGAAAGTGAAACTCCTGTTTCCTTTAATTATCGTCCATTATATCGTACTTTTGCATAAGTCCAAAGACTTAGTGTTTCATATAATTACCACAAAGTGGTGCATGGAATTAAAGCTAATTCACCTTTAAAATGATTTTGTACATAAAATAGTAGTACTTGGTAGCTCCAATTTGACGCACAAAGAAGCGGGTCAGCGCGAATCGTATTAAACACCTTCTTCTTTCGGGTCACAATTTAATGTGTTCCCCTCCTTATACCTCTCTTATATTTTGTCAAAATTGGGTGAGGTGTTCTTACTATTGGTATAAAACTTATCACTCAATTAAACTCTTAAAAATTTAACTCTTCAAAAACCAAATCATATTGCACCATTATTTAGTCCGTTTTATTTTTCTATTCAAAAATTACCCTTTTTTGTTGGGATAATAACTTTTAAAAGCATCATATTTGTCTAAAATACTTTTATGGGTATCGAACAAGTTTTTTTGCTTATATGGGTGCCAAACTTTCAATTTCGGACTCTTTGAGGTACTGTGACATTTTGCCCTTCAAATTGTTAAAAATCCGAGGCAAAATGTCACATAATTACTCAAAAGACCAATTTGAAAAATTGGTTACTCAAAAAGTCGAATTTGAAAGTTTAGTACCCGTATAAGCAAAAAAAATTGTTCGATACTCAAAACGATTTGCAAAAAAGATTGTTCGTACTAATACCAAATTAATGTTATGCTAGTAAATAGAACACAAAACGATTTGTAACTGGAAAACTTATCCCATCTACCCTAAAAGGGTTTTGGTCTATCATCAATCACTAAAGAAAAGAAAACCAAGTTTAGGGTTTAGGTTATGTGTACAAGAGATACAAATAATGAACTCTTGGCTTTGTTTATATAGCATGACAAACTTGGAGAACAAGTTGGAGTAGGATTGGATTTCCCCAGCCCACATCGACCGACCATCTATCCCTAAGGGGATCCGGAAGCTTCTCGTTCTCTAATTTTTATCTATAGTCCTTCCTTTTAATATTTAACGATCGTTAGTCAACTATCATTAATTACTACAACAATGTGGGCTTTCGCAAGGGAAATATCAGGGCTTTCGCCGGGGACATGTCCCCTGCGAAACCTTTCCCCGGGGACATGTCCCCTGCGAAACCTTTCCTCGGGGACATGTCCCCGACGAAAGTCCCTCGGCAATACCCTCTCGGGAATACTTTCTCCGGGGACTTATGTCCACCTTTACCGGGGACAGGTGGGTCCCGCAGCCATTTTTCGCCATTCAATAACTAATTACTAAACGGTAGTTATACGTTTTGTGTATTTAATAATTAAATATAACCTTTTATATTTAATGATTAATCATTAATTCTTCATACGTAAAGTGTGCAATCACGTGATCTCGAGTTCGATCATAACATACGTCTATTAATTTATGTCCCTAAACTAACAGGTAAGTGATGATAGCTATAGAATGTTTGGTGATTTTTTAAATGTTAATTATGGATATGTTTAGCAAATCCCTATTATTAATATTTAGTAACATCTTAAATTAGAAAGTACACGGGTTTTTTTTTTTAGTATTGATATGATATATTTCAATTATTAATGGAAATAGCAAAGAAAAAGTGTTTCTTGGGTCACAATGTTCGAACATGCCATTAAAAATCACAGTGTTTCATCAAAGTATATAACAAAGGGTTCTTTTGGTAGATGGCATGCAATATGCAAAAGCTATACGCCTATACTCTCACTATAAAAAAAAGGGGCTATAGTGACGAGAATTTAATGACCACTTATATTTGTCGTCACTAATTAATGACGATATAGAATTGTCATCACTATATATCGTCACTTGCATATATTAGTCACGAAATTTTCGTCACTCATCTTTGGATTAGTAGTCACGAAAAAGTTTGTGACTAAGTTGACTAGTACAATTTTCAATAATTTTCTTAGTGTAATCTTATTAATTAATATATTTATCAAAATCAAATCAATAACAATATATTATCAAGTTTTAAAAGAAAAAAATGCATCCTCATTTTTTATAAACAAAAAAAAGTCAAGTTTTAAAAAAGGTTAAAGTCTAAGTATTTGATAAACAAAAAAGTACAAATTTCGGTCGATATACAACCCGACCCGAAATAATTAATTAATATAATTTAAAATCCTTCTTCACTATCATTCCCTATGGCTTCACTTTCCCTTCTTCACCGGTTCTACAACAAATTCACACATTAAATCCTTCTTCACTATCATTCCACCATGGCCTGTGTTGCATCTACCGAATCTCATCACTATTTTGTTAACTGCAGTTTCACACATTAAATCCTTCTTCACTATTTTGCCCTAATTTGCTCAGAGGTTTGTTTTAAATCCTAATTATTACGAGTTAATTTCATCTAATTTCAATAATATTATGTTACTTGTATGAATTTGTTGTATAATCCTTCTTCACTATTTTGCCCTAATTTGCTCGAGGTTTAGTTGAGTTTAATTGATTACGACCTAATCTTGATAAAATTGTGGTTATTTGATTCTTGGTTTGAGTTTAGAATGTGTAGGTTTAGCGGTTAAATTTAAGCATTGCATGCCAAGTGTTCGATAAAATGTCTAGCAAATTGCAAAGTCAATGTAGCGATAGTAATGGTGCCACTAGTTCATCGAAATGATAGTTTAGTTGTGGATGATGAGGATTGTGGTAAGTCACGGTGAGTTTAAGCTAAGCGGCATCTTAATGAGGTGATTATTGTTTATGTTTCGGCGGTTTATCGGATTGTTTAATACGCAAGTTATTAATTTGGCCATTTTAATATGGCATGTGTTGATTTGTATTAGATGAGTAACAAGGATTGATTAAATTTGAAGGACTTGTTTTGATTGGCGGTGATCAATCAAGCTAGGCAAAGGAAAACTCGCTTGTTTGAGTTGTATCCAGGTTGTATGTCTTTGAGTCTAGACCTTACAATGAGCTTTCTTACAATACTCCGAGTATGAATCTTTGTTGAATAAGCCTACAAGGATAATGAAATAGGATCAAAGCGAATAGTGTGCGTCGGTGAAGTGGAGTGTATATAGACTTTTTATGCTTTAAGATAAAGTTAAGGACCTGTAACAAAAAGGATAAATCGATAATTTGCTTAGCACTTTAAAGGCAAACTCTAGAAGCATTGCAGACTCAAAGGAAATTTTTATCTGTGAAAGCAATCGCGTTCCATTCCATATAAGTTGCATCTTTAGACACAAAGATCCGACAAGAGGTGCACAGGATTGCTTATTTTTTACGCTAATCCGCTTATTCCTAAGTAGAAGCGATTACGTGTCATCAAACACCTACACGAAATGCTTAGTTTGTGGTAAAATAAGCGGTTTACGATACTTAGGTGCAGGCGGCTAATCACGATATGCTTTTCGACATGAAATAAAATTATTTTTACCATCATATTTAACCTAAAACCTTATACAAATGGATTTGATGAAACTTTCTAACAAGCATTTTTTAACCAAACTATTTCTTGAAGTAATAAATATTGAGCGACTTATATATAAAGAGAACATAAGCATAAGCAATCAAAACACCAACTTAATGAATATGTTTGACTATTTAGTAAAGGCCTAACATTGAAACAAATGTTTGAAATATAAAATACCTTTTAAACTACAAGTCCAAGTCATTAGGTTAATTTAAGCAAGTTATGATACAATGGTCAAATAGTTTCGATTGCTATTATCTTAATGTTGAAAAGAGCAAAAAGCACCCTTTAAAGATAACAAGTTAAAGCAATGCGGACTATCATCTTGAATGTATGTAAGAATAAAAAAGAAACAAATCTTCTTTGCAATAATATCTTTGACAAATCAAGATGCAAATTGATTTCCAACGACCCGAAAAAATGAAAAAAAGAAATACACAAGTGAAATAAAACCTTAAATATAGGATCTAGGATTAGAGTTAAATCTAGTGACTTGTTCTTTGGTAGTTGAACTTGCTTCTTTCTTACGTGTCGGAAGTGAACATCAATGCGTAACGACCTTGAAATGTGTTTCATTTACAAAAAAAATGCATTACTCCGTTTCCTAAATACTTCACTGATAAATGAATCTCACACATTAGAAAAAAAAAACTACTTGTAGATCAGAATGAACAAGAAACCCGATAAAAGTTTATCAACCTATCTAAGATATAACATTAACTAATCAGTCTTAAGTCTTAACTACTCTATAAGCACGACAATACACAAGTGCTCATCACCAAGAAAACATTGGCTCAAATTCAAATGGTGCGTTTCTTAATCTAATACTATGTGTTTCATTGAATAATATATCGATTCTTATTTCAACCAACTCTATGTAGGTCCAGCTATTACTAGGAAGGAATCAAGAGCTTTGAGTGCAAATAGAAAGAGCGGATCGAATCAAAGAAAATTGGTTTTGAGGTTGGCGAATGCGGGGCGTATAGTTGGGGCGATAGCCAAATTTTTATCACCAGGGTGGATGTGTGGTGCGAAACGTCTTGTGTTTGATGGAAGTACTTGGACAAAACAACTGATTCGTTGAAACAAGATATCATGAGCAAGTCTTGGTAATTTTTCTCCTAATAATGGATTTTTAGCTATGTCTCAACTATTTATGACAACTTTAATCGAACAAGGTTGTAGCAAAATTGATAATCTATTAATGGATTTTGAGCTATGTTTTTTAGGAACACTCAAATTTTAAATTTACATGCCCAACAATGGTACGTGCTATGGGAACACGACTAGCGAGCCACCGTAGAAGCGAGCAATCTGATTGCACAAGCAATACACGAAGTACCCACTAAAGAGGAGGCAACCACACATCCGCCAAATGGGGTAAAGGTTGCAGTGGGTCCTCTATGTGAAAGGTTTGCGGCGAAGGTTTCGAGTTCTAACATACCACTTCTAATTTATTGTCTTGGATTGTTTGAATACTAGTTTTCTCTTTGCTATATACTCGAATATAAAACTATTTGTTTATGTAGTTTTATTGTAAAGTTTACATATAAAACTAACTATATACGATGTTATGCGGTGTTGACATATCAAATGAATAACCCATTCTTTTCTTTTAATCTCACGAGAAAATAAGCACTACAAATAGCGAGCAGATCTTGTAATGAGATTCCACCTACTAATGGCACGAAGTCGGTTGCAAGGGTAATTCACGGGGTAAGTGTGACGAGATATTATTCTTTTAAAATTTAGGCAATTGTGAAATTGTTAGTGCAATTGGTTGGGAGTTGCATATTTCCAAACAACTACTTAGAGGGGGTTTTGGATTGCTTACTTATTTGTTTCAGTTATGTGTTTATAGCATAGCAGATAGCAAAAAAGTTTAGAGTGTTTGGATATAACAACATGTATATGAGATGAGACTAAAATTACTTTCAGCCCTTCATAAAACAGTGTGTTTTGCATTGGTTATAACTGTTGATTATAATTTGAAACAGAAAAGGAAACGAGGGGAAGAAGTAACGGTGATTGGAGGATTCAAGATAGCCCATTTTTCAAGAAAGAAGCAAGCAATGATCAATGATAAGGCTGATGAGCTTTGGGTATTTTCTACTATGCATCTTTGGCACTATTCTTTAGAATCATTTACATTAGGAATTAGAAGCTGACTACGATTCTTGGAGCCGACTCGATTCTTGGGCTCAGCGAATCAGTTGTCTTGCCTTGGAAAGGAAAATGGTGTCAACATTCTCAAATCCATTGATGAAGGACCGTGTCGAGTTGAGGCGACTAGAGATGTACTTGAATCTTGCGAAGATGGAACTCGATTTACGGAATGGACGGACCAAAGATGTATGATGAGCTTGATGATAAGGAGAAAAGAGATTCGATCACGAGATATCGGGCTTAACATTGTTCTTCAAGGTCTTCCTAAAGACATCTACAAGGCGATCAATCACAACACGAAGCAAAGCGGTATGGGATAATGTCAAGATGCTTCTCTCGGGTTCGAATTAACTATGGAAGGCAGAGATCACAACTCTATGGCAATTTGAACACTTCAAGATGAAACCGGATGAGTGTCTATGGTACTATGTGATTTCATAAGTTGGTGAATGATATGAGGAACATCGAATGACTATGCCTAACATTCGACTAAACTCTAAATTTGTAAACAACATGAATCCGAATGGCACAAGTTTGTCACCTCTGTGAAGCTCACTAAAGGATTGAAGAATACAAACTATGAAAGCAACTCTATGCCTTCCTCCTTGAGAATGAGAGACATGCTATGTTTGAAAAAATGATTCTAAATCGGTTCAAAACCAACCGAGGAGAGACAAGCTCGTCTAATGACTCAACCGCCTTCTACTCAAACATCGGAATCACAACCAAAGCCTCACAAGTCATACCCATGGGTAATGGTAATCACAAACTCATTCACGATCCTATGTTCAAACAAGGCGTCTTGATGCACGTGGGTAACTTCATTAATCAACTAGCTCTTACGATAAGTCAAAACATGAATTCTCTCCCACAAACCAACAACAACCTCAAACAGACATCTAACCCACACAATCAAGCTCTTGTTAAAGATGGGAGGATCGTGGTGCAACCGATTCGGAAAGCAGTATGATCGGGGAAGAGGTGGAGTTGGTAGAGGTTATGTTGGTAATCGAGAATCGAGGAAGGAATGGTAATCAAGGTCAATCTAAGGCGATCAAATGTTATAAGCGTGGTGGTGAGGACACATTGCAAGGCGCACATCTCAAAGCGTCCAGAATCTTGATTACTTGAGATAAGATCTTTGCTTGTACAAGCTCGGGATAATGGTCTTTGCTTTGGATGAAGAGGAATTGTTGTTTCTAGGCGAGGCAATGCCAAGACCTATGATGCGGATGTGGATGAGCGGCCTATTAGGAGATAGGTCACAATCATCGAATGCCTTTCAAGTCGCTAATTGTGATGCATCGACTACGATGTGGATGATGGACCTACTCCACACTATTTTTATGGCTAGCATTTCTCAATGGTTTCTCCCAAGGTCTCTTCTTCACCACAAGGCTGGCTCATCCAAAGACAAACTCATCTCGGAGGTATTAAAACTATCGATGACGCCGATGTGCAACGGATGCATGACAAAGTACAATCAGCTGAAACTTTTGAATCAAATGTTGAAAATATGGGTAATATCAATATTGTCCCATATGATCAATATGAAAACAAAGTGAAAGTGAAGTTGTACCAAGTGATGCATCTTCTGCGGTCAACAATGACTATGTTTTTGATGAATACAACGCATGTGCCTCGATGATTCTATAATTTACGAACTAAATGCCTATAAAGAGCGTGTTGCTATTTATGAACAACGTGCAAAATTTGAGTTGACCACTCGTGAGCGAAATGGATGACCAAGTCGTACAATCATTAGAAAAAGTAATTTTAGAAGAAGTATTAAAACAAGAATTAAATTCCTTGCAAGAAAAGCTTTCTAAAGCGCTAAGCAAAAACAAGAACTTCAAGAAAATGTGAAAATGCTTAAGCAAGAATTTAATGCAAAGGAATCAAAACTCTTGAGAGATTTTCTAATCGAAAACTTTGAAAAACAAACTTGAAAACAAGTTGTACATACAAGGAAACACCATTGATTTGCTCACATGGTCACTAAGCATAGAGTTCTAGCGATAAGCATAGTGTTCCCATTATAGATAAACCCAACCACGAGTGCGGAAAGATAGCAAAAGCGACTCAAAGTGTGATCTATGATGGCAATGAGATTCTTAAACCTAGACAAAAACCTAGTTGCGTTGAGTGCAATGAGGATGATAAGAAATTAGATGAAATCACTAGGGAGAAGATGAATAAGAAACTAAATGATCCTAAATGCAAAGAGAAAAAGTAATTATCACTCCCATGACTACAAGAAGGAAAAGCTGGATTTCCTTGAACAAGTTTAAGCCTCGGACATTGTTGACTCCAGAACAAGTTTTACGGAAAATGGATTTAGATAAGCGAGAAAAAAAATATTGTTGAAACAAACCCTCCCTTTGGAAAATGCCTAGAAGCATTGTGTATCCTCTAATACACCAATGCATCTTGTTCCTAGAACAATTGCCACTAAAAGCAAGACCTTAATTAGCCAATATGTTATATTTCAACTATTTGTTGATTTTGAGAAAACTTGCAAGAAAAGGATCACACCAGTGGTATAACGGAAGGAGAAAGGGTTTTGAGCAAATGAAAGAATGTTATTTAGCGAGGTCATGCCTTTCTTTAAACTTCTAAAGATCACTTTGAGAGTCTTAAAAGGGATAGAAAGCGATATTAAGGGAATGGAAAGGAATTTGATGCAATGATAGTTGAAGTTAGTGACTATGGCGAGCACTAAAATATAATGAGATTGAGAGGAAGAACTTGCATACATTAAATGAGACTCTTATTCTTGAATGTGTTGCTCAAGATATGTTTTCAACTGCTTCAAATTGCTCTATTAATGCTTCCCAATTTCATGAACTATCTGTTGCCACGAAAGTCTCCCATGATCGTGTCATTGAGCTTGAAAACTAATTCTAAACTAAGCGAGAAAATTGAGCGGATGATCACGACAATTTGGTTAAACATTTTCTAAACTAGAAGTTGAGCATTTTAATCTACAACTAAAATATCAACATCTTAAAGAAAATGTCAAAACTTCAAATATCAAGACATCCTCGGATGCTCGAGTTTGATGCGAGTTTTCAAATTAACAAGCGTGATGAACATATTCAAGCTCATTGCAACACGATCGAGAAAGTTGAAAGCCCAAATCTCTCAATTAAAGGGTCAAGCGAACAATATGACGGGCTCCCAAATGCCTCCTCCTTTAGACTCTCGAAATTCTCAAGCGTTTCATCTTCAAAACCTAGTAAATGCATTACAAAAGAAAATGAAAGTTTTCTAGAAGAAAATGAAAAGGTTAACGTCATTTCAATGAGTTATTTGAATCAATAAAGGTCACTCGTAACAAAAATAACGAACAAATAGCTTCATTGCAAAAGGAAATTGAGAATACGAAGAGTCGGGTAAAAGGAAAATGCCATGACCAATGGGAGAATGGTGTATCAAGGTTCACTCTTGTAATAAATATGCTTTGTACGTGAAGTATGTCCTCTCATCTAAGGAACAACAAACTTCTTTGTTCAAACATACTTCTCATCCCTTAAGGATTGCCTAGAATGTCTGCGTGAGATTGTTGAAGAGGATAAGTTAGAAACCTCATGATAATGCAATTGGACATGCATGCTTATATGCAAGCGATCTCAAGAAATCTTAGAATGCTTGATCACAATATGCCCAAAGTCATTAGGTGAGAGAGTTAATCCTTTGATTCCATGCTCGATGCCTAATGCCAAGTATGATATTCATTTGATTCCCAATATTTTGAATGTGAACCGTAGTGTGCCTTTAAGTAGTTGATTCCACATCATGTCAATGCTAAGAAAGAGAACTCAGTGTGCCTTCTAGGAGTACAAATCTCGGTACTTCTAGTTTAAGAAAGTGAACCTTAGTGTGCTGCATGTAGTTCGGATCTGACACATCTAAGCAGTGATGCAAAGAGTAGTAATACCAACTAATGTTCCCATTCCTCTACGGGAGTGTCGGTGACATTAAAGGGAGGCGGTCAAAGTCTCAAGACAATACAAGGAATGATAGGACCTCATGAGCTAAGAATGTGCCTTTGGAAAAGAGTAGAAGAACAATCTAGGAACCTTAAGTTTGAACCGAATAAAGCAGATCGTGTTGATTCTAGTATTAACCATAGGCGTCTTGTAATTAATTGATTCGATACTATTTGCAAACCACAGTATTGATGTGCTTGAATTTACATTTCTAATCATGAATGTGGTGTTAATTTTACGCCTAATGATGTTAATTGTCCGATTAATATTGTTAATGCTAAAATTCATGCTAAGAAGGCTAAAAGGCAAAAGCGAAAGAAAGTTAAAAGCAGTGGAAACCGGGAAGAACATTGATAAAATAGACTATTATTGGATACCGTTGGTCATAAGACTTATCGAGATAATGCCCACTAGAAAATGGATACCCTCTTGGTAGAACTATTCCCTTAAAGTGAGCACACCGTGAATAGGGCTATCTGAGACACTAATCTTGCATCTATTCACAATGATTCCATTGCCTCATTTTACGATATGAATGCTTCTATTTCGATGTGGGTGTTCCAACCATTGTTACTAACCAAATGGAACCCATTCTTGCATGGGGATCCCAATTATCGATTATCCATTCTTATGCGTGTTCAGCTGCGGATCGTTCAAATCGATTACGTGGTACACGGACTCGGTTGTTCCAAGCATATATTGGCGACGGTCGCGCTCATGAACCGTGAGCAAATTCATCGGGGCTATTAGATTCGGAATGATCATTTCGGTGCTATTATGGATTATCGAGACTATGTTGTTGGCAAAGTGTTATCTCGAGTTTACTATGTAGAAGGTCTTGGTCACAACTTGTTCTCTGTTGGTCGATTCTGATTCGGATCTAGAAGTAGCCTTGAAAACATACACCTTGTTAGAGAACTTGATGGTAAGGAACTTTTAAGAGGTTCACGTGGTTCAAATCTATACACCATCTCCATCGAAGATATGATGAAGTCTTCTCCAATTGCTTCTTTGTCAAAGGCTTCTAAAACAAAGTCATGGTTATGGCATCGTCGTCTCAATCACTGAACTTGGCACCATCAATGATCTCACGAGAAAGGACTTAGTTGTGGGTTTACCTAGACTCAAGTACGAAAGGATCATCTTTGTTCGACATGTCAATTGGGAAAAAGCAAAAGTATGCCCATAAACCCAAACCTACTAACTCTGTCACGAAGTTCTTCATATGATTCATATGGTTTATGTGGACCAATGAGGGTGCGAGAATATCTTTGGGAAGAAATATGTGTTAGTTGTGGTTGATGATTACTCTAGATTCACACGGGTCAAGTTCTTAAGGACAAAGGATGAAACTCGATATCATCATCAAACTCATCAAGCAATGCGAGTTCGACTTAACAAAACCGTCATAATTATCGAGCAGACAATGGGCGGGTTTGTCAACAAACAACTTAGTGAATTCTATGAAAGCGTTGGAATCGACCATCAAAGTGTTCCACGAACTCCTCAGCGAGCGGTGTAGTTGAAAGGCGAATCGAACTCTTGTTGAAGCCGCTAGAACAATCTTGATTTACTCAAAGGTTCCAATGTTTCTGCGGGTGAAGCAATTGCCACTGCATGCTACACAAAATCGTTCCACGATTCACCTTTGTTCATGGAAAAACTCCATATGAACTTGTCATGATAGAAAACCTAATCTCTCTTCCTTCGTGTGTTTGGTGCATTGTGTTATCCAACTAATGAGGGTCAAAACTTAGGCAAACTTAGGGCTAAAGGCGACATTGGAGTATTTGTAGGATATGCACCAAACAAAAGGGATACCGAATCTACAACAAAAGAATCCGAAATATCATGGAAACAATTCACGTTATGTTTGATGGTGACCGGTCAAATGGCTCTGGACACTCGAGTTCGGGACCCGCGCTTCAAAACAGTCCCATTGGTTCATCCCTTGTTCCAAACTCCTCTCAAGAAACTCCATATGTACCTCCATCGAAGATGATTTAAAAATTGTTTGATCCTATGTTTGATGAACTTTATGATCCAAGTACTAATGAGGTATCGATCCCACAGCGGTGTTCATATTCACGTGAATGAAGTCAATCCCTCGGTCTCAATATCTTTAAGTCAAGAAGCGCCTACTCTTGATCCTTCCATCTCATCAACAAATCATCATTCTTCAAATGTACATCATGGGCCCATTTACGGCATCAATGATGAAGTTAATCCCTTTGCTACTCTCGAAGATGCTCCATTTGAAAACATATTTGCTCTGAATCATCATCGAACCATCTTCTTGGGAGACATCGACTCTGCTACCTCGGTCCCTCAACAAGCGCCACATGAACACCTTAGAAAATGGACTCACGATCATCCACTAGACAACATCATTGGAAATCCTCTCGTCCTGTATCAACACGGAAACAACTTGCAACCGATGCCTTATGGTGCTTCTTCAACTCCGTACTATCTAAGATCGAACCAAAAGATGTTAAAACCGCCATGAATGAAGATAGGCGGTTCAATGCCATGCAAGATGAAATTCATGAGTTTGATCGACTTGATGTATGGGAGTTAGTACACACTCGAGCGTGCTATGATTATTGCTCTTAAATGGATTTTCAAAGTAAAGCTTGATGAGCATGGTGATGTGTTGAAGAACAAGGCTCGATTAGTTGCTAAAGGATACCGTCGAAAGAGGGCATGATAAGGTTTTAAAGGTACCATTTTGAGGGGATCGTTTAAGTCCTTATTTGATCACTTTTGTATCCGTTATTGCTTAATATCGTTCCTTTTCACTTTTTAGGTCTCGTGAAGGCAAAATCTTGAAATGACACTTATTTGGACGAGAAAGGCGCGAATATATGAAGAAAATGGCCAAAGTCGAAATCGAGACACTCACGATCATTGAATGTAGAAGGCGGCGGCGTCGGGAGCTATTTGCGGCCCGTCGGAGGTTGTTGTGACGGTCGAACTCAAAACTCGTGTTTTCAAGAGGCGGCGTCTAGTGTGAAAGAGTAGGCCGTCGCTACTCGGGCGGCCTAGATGCGATCCGACGGCGTCGAGAAGGCGAGAGGACGGCGTCGCGGACATAAGGTGGCGCCATCGCAAGGTTAACGTGGCCAAGGCGAAACCCTAATGGCGGCGACACGGCGGCGTCACTAAACATAAGGTGGCGCCGTCGCAATTGTAATCTTATATATAGAATCCGAATTTTTCGGTCTTTGTGTGGAGAGTCTTTGGGTAAAACCTAAAACCGAACCTAAGGTGTCTTGTACGATATTTTAGGGTTTTAACCTATCTTACACCAAGATAAGTCTTTGCTTCATTAATTCAATTATGTCTTTGATTATTTGTGTGTATGCTTGCATGTTCTCCATGTCCGACTAATTTATTTGTGTGTTTGCTTAGGAAGTATGAAACTTAATTATTAAATATTGATTGGTTGTTTCTTATCTTAGTTGATTAATGATCTAGTAATGCGATAGGTCATTCGTTGTGTATAATGCTTGATTCATCTTTGTGAACCTTAGAGTATGATTACACAGTGATTGTAGGCTAAACCATCCGAAGAGCGCCTTAGAGTAGGAGTCTATAATCTCTAAGTGGATTTGTAGACAAGACCCTTTGGTAATTTCAAAGAGTTAGGGAGAAAGCATACCTACAACTTTAGAAACACAACGCAACTAGGAATAAGGCGTGACACTCAACCATCAATAGGAGATAATTAAGGAGTAATACAAACTAAGTAAACACATCTTTAAACTATCATACGAGCACACATTAATTAGACATAGACTCCCACAACCTTAGTTTAGATAATTAGATAATAGTAGAGTAATCGGTGAAATACCAACCCCCAAATCCAATACCGAGATTCGTACCTTTCCATTTTCATAAAATATAAAAGATAAAAATAATCTTCCTCAACCTTAACCTTAGCGTAGTAACTCCTACTAGCATTCCTATTCCCTGAGAGCGATATCAATACCGTGGCTTACCCTAATTACTACACTACAACGATTAGGTTCATTTGCCTAGGGTGTTATAAAACTTGCTCGAAGAAAAGGAAGTTCCTTTGACCCCGAGCGGCGTGTGTAGCGTTATCAAGTTTTGGCGCGCTGCGGGAATAGAATAGCTAGTTAGTAGTCCACCTCGTTTAGGTTTCTTTGCTTGATTCCTATCAAGTAAACTTTTTCTCATTTTAGATTTCTCTTAGTCTATCCCCTTCTTCGTAACCTTTGTTAGTAATTCCATCACTTTTCATCATGGAAGGTGATAACCCACTACCATTCATCAACATACCACCAAATGACCCGCCAAGAGCCCGTACTCTTGGTGAATACTCAAGACCAAGCCACTTGGGCTATAGGAACACCATTGAGCTTCCCGACCAAGCCCAAACTACGGCCTGCGATCCGACACCATCCGGTTGGTGCAAAGCGGATGTGCATTCCATGGACTTCGTTCAGAAGATCCAAATCGACATCGAGGATTTCCTCAAAATCGTCGATTCCATCGACCTTGATGCTACTACTCGGGAGACCACGCGCTGCGTCTCTTCCAATTCTCTCTACGGGACCAAGCTAGTAATTGGCTTGGCGACTTCCATGGCTCCATCTCAAGTTGGGATGATCTTACTTCTCGCTTCCTTGCTCAATTTTTCCACGGGAGAACCACTAAGCTTAGGAATGACATCTTGATGTTCCAACAACGTCAAGGTGAATCTCTCTGAAGCATGGACCCGATTCAAGGACTTACTTCATAAAGTCCTCATCACGGCATTGATCTTTGGCTCCAAGTCCAAATCTTTTATGATCATGTCAACTTTCCCACTAAGCGATCCATTGACCAAGCGGCGGTGGAAAACTTAGTGATCTCACCGCGAAGAATCATGGGAAATAATAGAGGACCTTGCCCTCTATGACAGCGAAAGTTGGGATGACCCCGTGAGTGCCCAAAACCGTCAAGGCAATCTCCTTGCCTCCTCCCGACCGTGGGATGATCGAGCTTGAAGATCAAGTTAAATTCCTCATGAGTTCCTACAAAATCCTAAGTCCTCACGACAAGTGAATCAAATCACTCTACCTTGTGAGTTATGCGGTGGTCCCCATGACACTCGTGGTTGCTCAAGGCTCTCCGAACAAGCTTTTGCGGACTACGCCTCCATACGTACCGGCGGAGGCGGGAGAAGTGGTACACTTTCAAACCGAACAAAACAACTTAGGAAACTCATACAACCCATCATGGAAAAATCACCCTAATCTTAAGTGGAACCAAAACTCAAGCACACCCCAAAGTTCCTCTAGTTCGCCTAATAGGTTCAATTCTTCTAATACTGGAACCCCACTAATCTTGAGGCAATTGCATCTAGATTTTGTCATCCCAAAAACTCGATTGAATAAGCTTGAAGCCGATTTTAAGCAAAGGCAGGCGAGATGACAACCAAGCTTGATGCCCTCTTAAAAGCCTTCAATGAGCGGAAATTGGAGCACTCCCAAGTGATACCATTAAGAACCCAAAGTGAATTCGATTGCATCGACTTCATGTTCTAGTTCACCATGGGAGGTGCACATCCATGCCCCTCTCACCCAACGGTTCATTCGGTAAATGCTATCAAAAGGGTTCCAAGTCATCCAAAAATACCAAAGCCGGCACCTTTGGTAAAGCCTACTCTTGAGAAACCCGTCAACCAAGAATCCAAACCTAGTTTAGAGGAGGAGTACAAGGAACTCCATCAAGAAAAACCGATTCTTGAAGTCTTAGCTCATGCACCTTATTATAATGCTTTAAAAGAAAAATATGAGTTAGAACTTAGGCTTGGGAAACATGGGTCCGCCTTTGTGCGAAACAACTTACCTAAGAAATTAGATGATCCGGGCTATTCACTCTTCCGTGTAGACTTGGAACTTCCAAGCCACTCGATGCTTTAGCGATTTAGGATCATGCATCAATCTCATTCGTTGTCCTTCATAGAAGCCTCAACCTAGGTAAAATTGAACCAACGGAAACTATCTTAGGATTAGCGGACGGTAGTATAGCACGTCCGGTTGGAATAATAAAGGACATGGTAGTACATGTAGGAGAGTTGACTCTTTTGGCCGACTTTCATGTACTCGACATGAATAAGGACCCGACATGCCCATTACTAGTTGGAAGAGGATTTTTAGCTACCGCTAGTGCCATCATCGATTGTAAGATGTCCAAAATAGTGGTAGGAGAGGGAGTGCTAGATCCGTTTACGATGTTAAAAACATACATACTATAAGGATGAGGAAATCCCACATGAGATAGGGTTGGATAGAGAGCCTTCTCGATATGGACCTTGGATTGAGAAGAACATCATAGGCCCCAAAGACCTTTTTACCTAGATAAGGCCTTTGCTAGTGCAGCAACTTTCCAAGAACAAGAATTGGCTAGGGATATAGAAGTGAACCCGTTCGAGGACGCCTTAGTATTTAGGAAGATGACCGAGTTCCTAGGAAGCTTGCCGTTAACCTAGTCATGAATAAGTGGATAGTTGAGAAATCCGAACACATGTGGAATTGGAATAGACCGCCTAGTGATGGTAATGGAAGGTGGCACATTAGGATACAAATCTATGATCCCGATGGTGAGATGTTTGAAAAGGCTTATTTAACGAGCGTACTACTAGGAACTTGAATGATAAGTTTGATCCTTACGACATTGTTGAGGATAGACTTACGTATATCGATGCGTAGGAGCACGACTATGAGTCTAGCTACAAGACTCTTAAATAAAGAAAAGCGCTTAGTGGGAGGCAACCCATGCTTAATTGTTTGCTTGTTAGTGTCATATATCTTTTATTAATTGTTTATCCTCATGTTTAAATTTGTAAAATGCTTTATTTTGTTTTAACCGTCTTAATTACATATAAAGGTATTTTACATAAGGGATAAGTGTAGGGAGGATTACACACGTTTTCAAAAGCGTAAACATGAGAATAACAATTAACTAAAAGATATATATGTTTGTTTGTTCGAGTCAAATGCTTGTATCGAGTCATAATGGATGTTTTGCGAAATTTTTCCATTCTAAAGATGTAAATTTTCGAAATTTTTCGAAAATCGCAGACCGGTTTTGTCGGGATAACTTTGTGGCGTCGAGATTGCAACTGGCGTCGTCGAAGGAGTAAAACATCAGTTACTTTTCTCGTTTTCGAGCTACTTATAAATTTTGGAATTTTCGGTCTTAATTTTCTTAGAAATTCAGTAAACATCCATTCCACAAGCATTATATCCTAGTTTAAATCGAGTCTTATATATATTATTACCGCCGATTTTACGCGAAGGTTTCGTTTGTTTTCTTCAAGTGTGCGGTTTAGTTTGTCAAGAAGAAGTTACATAAGATTGGAAGGAGCTTTTCACGCAATAATTCTTCTTGAAAAGAATTTAACCACCACTTTACGGATCTACCGAGCTAATCGGGGAGTATTAGTTTCTTTCGTTTTGATTACCTTCTTTTATCATAACTTTGATACTTTGGGAACATTGGGGACAATGTTCGGTTTAAATGTAGGGAGGAAAATAAAGCGGGAACTTTGAAACTATGCTTATCCTTGACTATTTGCTTTGTCCAATTGTGATTGTGTAATAAACCATGAGAAATGTCGGTTAGGGTAATTTTGGCACCAAATTTAAAATTTTCATGACATATAAGAGTGGGCCATTAGTCTTAACAAAAGCGTCTCATGGATAGGAAGTTATATGACTAGCACAAAACCCTTTACCACCCAAATTCCACCCAAAATGTGAGGATCGCCCTTAGATTAGTAGGAATTAAAGCATTCATCTTTAATGCTTAGAGTGTGAACCGGTAGTATAATAGATTCTAGAACTTGTTTTGTGATGCATTCCGAGATCGCTAGTGAGACTACACTTGTGTAGTTAGGAATAACTAAATGATAAGAGGCATTAGGAAAACCCTTGTTTGATACCTGTAATATAATTACTTCTTCCACATCGGTTGAGTAATTCCCCACACCCTTTGCGTTGTACTCATCTTTAGTACACGATACCCTAGTTAACCCCTCGAGCCTATCCTTTTCGCGGTTCTCGTGATGTTTCGGTTTTCGGAATATCAATGAAAACATTGTTTACACCCCCCCCAAATATACACCCAAATCGCCTTAGCCTACCCCTTATGCACTCACTTTTAGTGCAATTATTTGTTATCACCCCAAACCCTTAGTTCAATTATCTAGTTGCTTGCATAAGTTGCTAAGTCGAGTCATATCCTTTGTATCTGATTTTGGGATGATTGGGATTCATGGGAAAAGTTAAAGTTTATGAAATGACGGAAGGGCGTTAAATTCAAATTCCCTTTGTTTACGTAATAATGTACCCCAAGTGTTTTGATCTTTTCGATTCGGGTCAAATTAGTGTTAGAATAATAAAAACTCAAGTGTAGGGATATGCTTATAAATCCTAGTATTTTGATGTTATCTTAGAGGATGGTAGAGTAAAGTGTATGAAAAAAAAAAAAAAAAAAAAAAAAAAAAAAAAAAAAAAAGAAAAAAAAAAAAAAAAGAGTAAAAAAAAAAAAAAAAAAAAAAAAAAAAAAAAAACATACGGGCTACCATCCTACATCTATCCTTTAAATTTATGTTTGTTTATTTCGGTTATCTAGAGTTTAGAGTGTCGAGTCTTGGCTTAGCAACGCATTCTTCATATCTGATTAACATAAAGATTTTGACTTACCACCACTAAATAGCCTATCCCACCAAACCCTTATTTCCCTACCGTAAGCCTAACGTTACAACCCTTTAAAGACCTCTTTGATAGTCTTTCCTAGGTGCTTCGCCAAAGCGATGGAGGTTTGATCTATTCTCAAGCCTATGGTAATCTATGTACTAGGACCGGTTAATGAGTGTTTATCTTCCATTTCCTATATTGTTATATTTCATTTATACACCGAGAGAGATGTGAGTATCCAAACACCCCATGTGAGGTGCTAGTATGTAATTTCCGTGCTTGTTATGACTTTCTTGGGGCTTATATGTGTTGTGGACCGTTTTGAATTAATCTTGAATGACCCCAACTTATAAATTAATTGGCTAAAAGCACATTTGCTTGAGGACAAGCAAATAACAAGTGTAGGGATATTTGATAAGGTTTTAAAGGTACCATTTTGAGGGTCGTTTAAGTCCTTATTTGATCACTTTTGTATCCGTTATTGCTTAATATCGTTCCTTTTCACTTTTTAGGTCTCGTGAAGGCAAAATCTTGAAATGACACTTATTTGGACGAGAAAGGCGCGAATATATGAAGAAAATGGCCAAAGTCGAAATCGAGACACTCACGATCGGCGAATGTAGAAGCGGCGGCGTCGGGAGCTATTTGCGGCGCGTCGGAGAATTGTTGTGACGGTCGAACTCAAAACTCGTGTTTTCAAGAGGCGGCGTCTAGTGTGAAAGAGTAGGCCGTCGCTACTCGGGCGGCCTAGATGCGATCCGACGGCGTCGAGAAGGAAGAGGACGGCGTCACGGACATAAGGTGGCGCCGTCGCAAGGTTAACGTGGCCAAGACGAAACCCTAATGGCGGCGACACGGCGGCGTCACTAAACATAAGGTGGCCGTCGCAATTGTAATCTTATATATAGAATCCGAATTTTTCGGTCTTTATGTGGAGAGTCTTTGGGTAAAACCTAAAACCGAACCTAAGGTGTCTTGTACGATATTTTAGGGTTTTAACCTATCTTACACCAAGATAAGTCTTTGCTTCATTAATTCAATTATGTCTTTGATTATTTGTGTGTATGCTTGCATGTTCTCCATGTCCGGCTAATTTATTTGTGTGTTTGCTTAGGAAGTATGAAACTTAATTATTAAATATTGATTGGTTGTTTCTTATCTTAGTTGATTAATGATCTAGTAATGCGATAGGTCATTCGTTGTGTACTTAATGCTTGATTCATCTTTGTGAACCTTAGAGTATGATTACAGAGTGATTGTAGGCTAAACCATCCGAAGAGCGCCTTAGGTAGGAGTCTATAATCTCTAAGTGGATTTGTAGACAAGACCCTTTGGTAATTTCAAAGAGTTAGGGAGAAAGCATACCTACAACTTTAGAAACACAACGCAACTAGGAATAAGGCGTGACACTCAACCATCAATAGGAGATAATTAAGGAGTAATACAAACTAAGTAAACACATCTTTAAACTATCATACGAGCACACATTAATTAGACATAGACTCCCACAACCTTAGTTTAGATAATTAGATAATAGTAGAGTAATCGGTGAAATACCAACCCCCAAATCCAATACCGAGATTCGTACCTTTCCATTTTCATAAAATATAAAAGATAAAAATAATCTTCCTCAACCTTAACCTTAGCGTAGTAACTCCTACTAGCATTCCTATTCCCTAGAGAGCGATATCAATACCGTGGCTTACCCTAATTACTACACTACAACGATTAGGTTCACGCCTGGGGTGTTATAAAACTTGCTCGAAGAAAAGGAAGTTCCTTTGACCCGAGCGACGCGCAGTGGCGTGTGGCGTTATCGTGGGACAAATGTCATTTTCTTGGGATTACAAATTTCGCAAAGTCCGGAGGCATTTTCATAAATTAATCTAAATATGCAACCGAGATCTTAAAGAAATTTGGATTTGATTCAAGTGACCTGCTGACACTCCCATGATTGATCGAACCAAACTAGATGAGGACCACTCGGGGATCATGATTGACCAAACAAAATATCGTAGTATGATTGGATCCACGATGTACCTTACAACTAGTAGACCGGACATCTTGTTCGTTGTTTGCATGTGTGCTAGATACCGTGCTAAGCCTACTAAAAAGCACCTTGAAGCGGTTAAGCGGGTCTTCGGTATCTCAAGGAACCATCAATATGGGTCTTTGGTACCAAAGGTCACCGGCATGTCACTAACGACCTATCACGATCTTGATCATGCGGTGTCAAGATACTCGTCAAGTACATCCGAGGTGCTCGGTTTTGGGTGATAAGCTTGTGAGTGGTCTTCAAAGAAGCAAATGAGTACTTCTATTTCCTCTACAGATGTCGAATACATAGCCATGTCATCTGTTGTGCTCAAATCTTATGGATGAGATCACAATTATCGACTATGGCTTTGAATTCAACAAAATCCCTCTGTCTTGTGATAATAAAAGTGCTATTGCTCTCATGCAACAATGTTCAACACTCAAGAGCAAAGCATATCGACATTCGACATCATTTGATCGGGGAACAAGTGGAAAAAGGTGTGGTGGAACTCTATTTTGTGAGGTCCGAATATCGCTTAGCGACATCTTCACCAAAGCTCTTCCAAGAGAACGTTTTGAGTTTATTCTTCCACGTCTTTGCTTGAAAAGCCTTCAACGAAACACTCAAACGTCTTCGGGAGGAAGGCGAGGAGTAAAGGTCTATCTTCATCTATCTCTTGTATATATCTATTCGAAAATCAAAATACAAAATTATAAAACCCTAAAAATCAAATAGAAAATTATAAAACTCTCAAAATCCATAAAATTTGAAAAATTCAAAAAAAAAAACCCTCAAAAATATTGTCTTTTTGTCATGTTTTTCTCGGTTCGATAATATATACGGTCTTTGTCTTTGTCATTCAAAGAATGACACGGACTTTAGATGTTGTTCGAATTTTTTTAAAAAAAAAAAAAAAAAAAAAAAAAAAATTGGGAGAAAGAGAAAAAATGGTTTATTGTCATTTCGAGCAAGAAACCGCTTTTCAAAGAAAGAACGAGCCATGCTTTACCATGTTTTCAAATTCCATGCTCGATTCTATAAACATTTATCTCACGAAAACTAACTGCTTTGAAAAATAACTCGGTCTCTATTTTTGATAATCATCGGGACTTATTTGTCAAAATCTCTATCTCTCAATCAACAACCTATGTCATTGATTGAGGGGAGAATGATTTCGATTAAATTAAAAAGTTATTTGGCATTAAATTGTTTTCAAAAGATATTCATGCATGTTTTACCAATGGAGTTTTAAAGTCTTAAAATCCGATCCTTATCGCTTAAAACGCTTTCATAATCAAGTCACAATTCTCCTTAAAGCTTTCAAAATCAATTTAAATCTATAAGAGATCACTAATCTCAAATGATTTGATAATTGTGATCGGGGAGAATGTGTGATTTAAATTGGATTTAAACCGATAATTCGGTAAATGGTTTTATAAGGATGTACATGTCTTGTCCTTCCCACATGTGACAAACGATTTCAAATTTTCAATGCACATGTTGAGGGGAGCATCTATCTTAAACCTATGATTTGAAACGTGATCATTTATCTCAATGTTCGGGTTCCTCTAGTATGTGCAAAACTCTTTTCAAACCTCGAGGCACATATTGAGGGGAGCAAATTTATGGAAACCTCATCCTTCCGGAATGCTTTATCTACTTGATGTGATCAAGGAAGTGATGGTGATATCTTTAGAAAATGGTAATCAAAGAAGTAATTTCTTCCTCTTGCCTCCAGTGTGCAAAACGATTTCAAACATTTGATGCACATGTTGAGGGGAGCACTTATTCTAAAAATATCAAAAACAATTCAGTCTGAAATGTCTTGATAATATATCACAAGTATCCGGATTAGGTTTCAAATGGTTTTCAATTGGTTCCAATGGCGGATGAACAATACCAAATAGACCGACCAACTTTACTTTATGTACGGTGATATAAGGATGATAAGGTTAGGTATTGGTTCCCATGATCCGCCGAACCGGAGGGATCTACCGAGGACAATCCACTAGTTAGTGTAGAAGTCTTTAGGTATGATGATAAAAGGAGAAAAGTGAGATATGGAAAGAGTGCGGATGAGACAGAGCAAGTCGGAACTAACCCAACAAGGTTCTTGCTATGAAGTCTCATTAAGCATCAAGGGGTTGAAGAATTAAAAGAATTGAATGAGAAAGGGTGAAAACAAATAGCCTCCATTTATTCAACCTTAGGGCGAAACCGGTTCAATTCATATACTAACGATGGTAACATCGGTATTGAAGACAAGACATCATGGACCCAAAGGACGCACTACACTTCAACTTTCCAAACCACTCAAGTTCCTCTTAAAAGGACTTGTTTCATTCTCACGGGAACCGACATTATCTATCGACTTTCTCTTAGAGATTATTGATATTGAAGAAGGGACCCTCTCCTAGTCTCCCAGACAGAACCAAATATGCACAAAATTGAGTCTAGAGCCACGAGAACATCAATAAATCTCATTAGGACACTTTCAATGAAGACTCTCTATTTCACACAATGTGAAAAGAGAGATTATATCTGAGTCCCACGCATTATCATTGTGGTATTGCTGGAACATCCGAGTGATATGTTTACATATTCACAATGAAGATGGAAAGCCTTCGGAGCCAACATCAAACAAGCTCTGGTAGGTGGCATGTGAGATCTATTATATAGATCAACCATGTGACAACCGTGCATAAACAATGGGGCGATTCAATCTCTTGAATCAATCTCGGTTCGAGTTATGGATTGACGGATACCTTTGAAAACCGGTCTTTGTGCTTAATAACTCTTTTCTTTAGCACATCGACCGTGTACTAATTTTTCAAACCAAAGGTGTTTTTATGATTGATAATTGATTTTCAATAAAATCTTCGTTGTATTGCAAAACAATTTCTATTGAGCAATACACGATTGTTTTTCAAATCTCTTTTCATCAATCGGTGGACTTAAATTACCGTCACTCACTCCGTGTTGTCTTCTTTGAGATATTCGGTTTGAGAACGACTAGAGCATTGCGAAACCACATCAAGGAAATTCTTGAATTATACGATCACAGGCGATTTGTACCGATCAACGGGGAACCGTGGGCGTGTACCTCAATTCAACGAAGTGATCAAAGACACTTTCGTGTGCTTTATTGCTAACTGCTTTATGCGGTACATCCGACGTTTGCGGTGATCGAATGAAGCGGTCAATCCATAGCCGCATGCTCACACGATACATTCATCTCTCAAGAAATCATGATAAGTGCATCAATGACTCGATATTCTCACTCCATGATTCGCTACACTGCGCCAATATCATGAATCAACAAAGCTTCCGCTACTCGATGAAAAGATATCATGATCCGAATGTGAGCATGTCGGTCCGAAAGTCACAACATCACATAATACCAACACCACAATGGATGTCTCGTAGATTTTTGATTCTTGATGATCTCAAAAGGTGGCTCAAATTTATTATCACGTGGATCAAGAAAGACCTCCACTTGGAGTAACCAAACATGCAATGTGAAGAATCAATGACTACGAGCTTAGGAGCAAAGGACTACATCAAGAATGCAAGAACAATTTTTAATGTAATATCTATTTGTATTCAATGTAATTTTGGTACATGATTGAGGTGACCTCCCTTAGGGGGAGATTGTTAGGAATTAGAAATTCCATGTATTAAAGAGTCGGTCACCTCAAGTATATGTAATCGTTAGAAAGCTCGTAGTCGTAGTTCTTTTAAGTTAAGTAGTATTTAGTTAAGTAACACCGTGGAGGACGGACGGTCTTTACCCATCTGTATGCCCGATCCACGACCCGATGTGTGGCGTTTTATGTAAGACTATAAATACTCTACCTTGCAAGGTAGAGTTGGAGCTCATAATAAGAATTTTCTTTCTCTCACTAAAGTTCCCTAAACCTCTAACTTTCTCTCTAAAACTCATCTCCTATACGCCTATGTATGATTGTGTTATGATGTATGTGAAATCCAATAACCAACAATTTCTCAATGTGATTTACAAAATAATGATATGTTCTTTTGTTATCCAAAGTGATTTACAAAATAAGGAAGCTAGTTCTTCCAAAGACATCGTGAGATTTGCATGGAAGTACTAGGTCATATTCGAGGACATATAAGGGGACGATCGACTTCTACTAGGCATGTTTTTGAGACCGAAAGCTACGAATGGATCTCAATTCGAGAAAAGGAAAAATCAGGCGGTTAGAAAGATCATCTTGAATTGAAGGAAAATCATCTCAAACTACAAAAAGAGCACGTCAGCCTTACAAAAAAAGTGAATTTTATGTTGAAGCACTTTATCGCATGGCAATCTGCAGGAAATGTAAGTTTATGTCTCATATTTGAAGTAATTTTACTTGCCTATAGAGATCAGGAAAAATAAGTTTATGTTGAAGCAGCCCATAATGCTCATTTGCTTCTTTTGAGCTTATTTGCTTATTAGATTAGCTCATTTAGGATTAGTTTAGTTCATTTAGGTTACAAGAACTGATCCATTCATTTATCAGGTAAAGCTTCTTCTAGTTGTTAACTACATTAATGTCAGATGAAAGCTAAAAGTATGTATATGCATTGCTAACTTAAAAGATCTTATTCAGATATAACAAATTTTAAAATGTTTGTTGATGGGTAGAATAGTTATATTTACTGGCCAAGATGGGTTAGAACATTAAAAAAACATGCTACTTTGTAACTTATCATGGTTTTATTGTATGCTTGGTTACCTCATCATTCAAAAGCCAAATCAAATTCTTTTGTGTTCAATGTCTATTTACCTTTTAGTATCCCCAATTACTTGTACAGTTGTACATATTCTCTCATCGACATTGTTTCCCTACGGTGATGGGCAATGACACCGATGATGATGGCAATGACAACGATGATAATGAAAAGGTAAACATATTCTAATATAAATGGTTTATCTTAAACAATTTAAGTTAGTTGAGAACTAGGTGGAGCTGTGACTTGTAGTTGAATTGGCCTTTCCAATGTTACATTTTAGGCGAAATTTGTTCTTGTAAGACCACGACCACCTCTTATTTCTATAATCCGATCCTCCCATTTTACCATCGTAGGTTTGTTACTACCTCTTCTCCATAATCCTCTCCCATTCGCCATAAGAATAAATAAATAAAGTTATGGACATTCTACCGTATGTTTGACTTGAATCAAATTGGAACCCATTAGAAGCGGTTTTAGCAAGTATGGTTCTTGTGCAAAGTGTGTGATTGATACACTACTCTTGATTTATATGGATATAAATTTTGATAGAGTGTCGTGATAGTAGTATACTAGTATGAAACAGCTTAAGGAACAAGCAAATGGATATAAACATTGCCATTATAGACCATGTAAAGCAGGATAGTAGTATAAATTTCGATCCATATAAATCAAAGGTAGAGTACATGGATATAGTAGTATAAAACAGTTAGAGTACATGGATATAGTAGGATATAAACATTGCCTCATCTTTTAGTATACTAGTATGAAACAGTTAGAGTACATGGATATAGTAGTATAAATTTTGATAGGTGTGTCGTGATTTATATGGATATAAACATCGATGTTGTCTGTTGCCTCATATTTTTATGCGGGGATCGAGGAGACCGAGGATTTTGATGAGCACAAGATTATGGCGATTATGTTGACGCATGAGATGATGTGTAATTGAAGCATAGATGGAAGATATATAATACTAGTATATTTGGAAGATAAGATGTATTGATTCTCTTACAGGAACAAGATACTCTTTCTTTTCTTTTGTACTTTTATTGTTGGAAACAAATGGGATAATTGGTTGAAACAATTGTGATGTTTCCGCTCTAAGTATGGATATATTATTTGCTTAGTATTGAGTATCGATTAAAGAAATGTTTCGCATTTCCTCTTTGGTTGGTATGATGTAATTATTGACTAATAGGATGTAGCCTTTTAAAGGTGATGGAAACAATAGTTAGAGACGAGGTATTTCGTCACTATTGAACGTTAAGGTTACGCTTTGGTTCAACCAAAATGACGCCTTTCTTCGTCACTAATCGCATCAAATAGTGACGACTTTAGCCACTTCAAAGGACGAAAATTAAGTGACGAAATGTGTTGTCACACACCCATAAGTGACGACTTTAGCTTGTCACTAAATTTAGTGTCAAATTCGGTTTCGTCACTATTAACTTAGTGACGGAGCTATAGTGACGACAAGTGACGACCTTGATTTTCGTGACTAAACCGGTTTAGTGACGACTTTTCCACCTTTAGTGATGATTTTCCTGTCGTCACTATAGCCCTTTTTTCTTGTAGTGTCTCCAATCTCCATAAACACTAGAAAACTGGTTTGACGATCAATCCAACTTTGCTTCCACCACGTATTCTGTTTAAGCATTCGTGAACACTGGATAATGAAAAACCCGTTTCGTTTAACATGGAAAGCTTTGCTACAAAAAGTGAAAGCTTCAAGAAAGTTGGTTGTGGGTTATGGACTATTTGGCGAAAACCCATTCCCTCTAATGTGGAAAGCTTTTGCCAAAAAAGTAAAAGCTTTACGAAAGTGGGTCGCGGAAAATGTTTTCAGAAGACAAACTTTAGACTCCAATCAACCAAATAGTTCCCAAGAGCCGTGGTATTCACTTTTGTTTATTTTCTAGTTTACTGTAATTGTCAAACAAAGATTCAACCAAATCTTTGATACGATCAAATTTTTTACTGTTTTAAGAAAGTAATTCTTTAAAATATTTATTTAAATTATTATAATTTAAATAAATATTTATTTATTAAAATAATTCTTTAAAATATTTATTTAAATATTTATTTAAATTATTATAATTTAAATAAATATTTATTTATTTAAAATATTTTAAATAAATATTTTAAAGAATTAATAAAGATTTTGTACCATAAAGTAAGATTTTATTCTTTACAAGTGGTCTTTCCCAATAAAGTTATGTTCAAATCGCATATTCGCACATTCACCGTTCGCACATTTGTATATAAAAGTCAAACAAGACATTGATAGTGATTGTACTTGCCAATGATTGAAAGTGTACTTATTGTTTCGACACGTGTCAACATTTTAGTGAAATCGCACATTCGCACATTCGAACATGACCAATTTGTGAAGAGAGCTTAATTTTGTACCCGATACTCCGATAGTGACCTCTAGAGAGCTTTTTGTCCCCTTTTAATAATTACCCCAAATAAGAATATGAATATGCAAACAACTAAGCCAACTCAACTAGTTGAGTTATTTTTTTGCTTCCTAAAAGTTGTTAATACTTATTAAATGTGGAAGAAGATTACATTTTATCACAATCTTTGCATTGGTGCACAAAGACAAAACATATATGTCCTTAATGAACATGCATAGATCAAATGTGTTAATACAAATAAGCCGTAAAACGTTTATTTATATTTTACGATCTTCTAATGTTTTGTCGATAACAAACTTAAAATTATTTTAACGAAACAAATAAAATACGTAAACTGTTTGAGCCAATAGTTTTCTAACACACTTACGTTTTCACATAAAACACTAAAACATGTATAAGTGATTTTATGATTTAGAGATACATATGTACAACAACTAGTGTTTACATATTGGGCTAACACATACTTAACTAAGTATATACTAAAATGGGTAAAAACAAGTATATACTAAAATGGGTAAAAACAAACAAATGGTATTGACCCATAACCCATGGTTTTGTCCAAACCACTTAACTAAGTTCATTGTATTCTAGAGATACATTGTATCTAGAAAGAAACCCATGGATCAACCCATAACCCATGACCCATGACCAATAACCAAAAATACCCATGGGCAAAGAGGAGCGTCCCACGGATCCCTAGCTTTAAACTAGCCGAATCCCTTGTGAGAGGGATCCGTGGGATCCGGGGAACAGTGAACTTTCTCCTCTATAAATATTGAGCCATTTCTTCCTTTTGGCTCACCACTTTCACACATACTTTCTCCAAGTATTGTACCTCTCTAACCACTGATCCTAAGGGATCTTTCTATGTAGTTTGTCTTTTGTTTTGTGTGATTCTCTAGGTTCCTCTTAAAGGCGAGATCACCACTTCTTGAAGTCGAGCAAGCTCAAGTCCATGAGTTGCCATACTTCGTCATCATCAAGACAACTGAGGTTCTCTTGTTGATAGTTCTTTCTTCCTCCGTAGATGTTGTGTTGAAGGCATTAGTGAAGGATTTCGAAAGAGTCAAGACGAAAGCATTAGTGAGAGGTGTTTAACGTCCGTGTCAAAAGCATTGGTGAAGAATGCTAAAGGTGTCAAGTCAAAGGCATTAGTGAAGGGTGCCTAGAATCAAATCAAGTGGCATTAGGGAAGAATGCCTGGGTCGATAATCGATGAGGTGCATCGTTATACATATAAGTATTAGTTTATTTCAAGGATGGTGATATCCTTGATGGTGTTGTAATAAGGATGGATCTCCTTAAGATTAGGTGTTGTGTTGTGATGGGTAGTAGTTCCTCCCTAGTAATGGAACTAGGTGCTTAGCCTAGTACCTAATAAAGGGTAGGCGACGTTGTGATAGGATTAGTTCTCCTTGGAGTGAAAGAACTCGGTGGTTAGCCTAGCACCGATAAAGGGTAGGCGACGTTGTGTTAGGTGTGGTTCGCCTTGGTGTGAAAGAACTCGGTATTTAGCTTTGTACCGAAAAAGGTGTAAGCGACGTTGTGAAGGCTTCTCCGCCATAAGGAGATTGGTGTAGTGTTTACGAACTCTCGAGTAGGTGACACGGGGTGGAGTAGGCAAGGAAGGTGTCCTTGTAGCCGAACCACTATAAATACTTGTGTCGTGGTTATGTGCTTCTTACTCTTTATCTTTCATTACACGCTTATATATCTATCTATCAACGTCCAACATAAACAACCAAATAGATTGACATAAGTCGATCTAAATATTTTAAAAGGAAGTTTTAAATTGGTAAACCTATTCAACCCCCTTCTAGTTTTCCACAATTGGCATCAGAGCTTCGTTACCAAGTTTCTTAGAGTATGCTGTACTTTAAAAACTTGATACGATCCGTGTATGTTTGAAAACTACAAGGAAGGATTTTTTTTGTCATGTTTTAAAAAATCATTATAATGTTTATTGTTGGACAATGATAGAATGTTCTAACATTTTCCTTGTTAAAGTATTCTCCATACTTGGATTTGGGGTTTCCAAGAAGATCATGAAGAATCTATCTAAATATTTCTTCTCGCAAAAAGAATGTTTAGTATTGTCCTTCTCACAACATGAATCTGGAGATTCCAAGAAAATCACAAAGCATTTCATCTAAATACTTCTTTTGTTAAAAAGAATATTTAGCAAAAGTATGATCGCTAATAATTTACTTTTGATTTTATTATTGTTAAAATCTTAATTGCATGATTTATATCTATTAGTAATTACTTAAGTAGTTATCTATATTAAAGTCATCATCAAGAATAGTATTTTTCGACTAATTTGTATAGACTACACTACCAACTCGTAATAATGATATATTGGTTATTCGATAGCCTCAATCATTATTCATCACAAAGGGCTTATTGACACTTCATCTATGTCAATAAATATCCATGTGAAACTTCTTATATTATGATAAAATGGGATTTTATTATAATGTTTGAAAAACTCCCCAAGAATTATGACTAATTCTTAAAAAAAGGGAACCAAGTCAAATAGGAATTGTATTAAATCTTCAAAACCTCAAATCACAAGTTTTAGAGCCTTAACATAAAAAAACTAGGCGTTTTAGAACTCCCAAACCAAAGTTATCAAGGAATGCTTGCGCTGATTTTTGCTGCCATGCCGAATCCCTGCGCTTACACTAGCCGGATCCCAAATGAGAGGGATCCGCGAGATCCGTGCAACAGAAGACAGCATAAGTTAAAGAATGATCATTGTGGATGTTCCACAATTATATTCACCTCAAAGACTCACGAACAAAAACTCATCTACTGTTCAAAGGAGCAATTTAATCATTTCTCTCAAGCTTGACAATCACTTGTGTAAGTATAATCTTCACTACATTGTTAATTTAATTCCTTGATTTCTAGGATTACAATTTCTTCATCTTTAAGAGTTGGGTTCAAATGGGTTTATCATAATTTGTCACCACATTGTTTTCTAAGATAATCTAAATCAAAGAATTAACATTGTTAATACAAATTAAACACATTTCTTGAATTCAACAAAGATGATGAGAGAAAAATTGTGATCAAACCCTTTAGGTTACTATTCACAATTAACACTACATTGTGGTTGTATTGTTTAGGAACAATCATGCCAAGCAACAAACAACAAGATTACCAAGACACCGCTTACTACATACCCATGTAGCATAGGAAAGATGGACTAAGTCCGGACGATAGGAAAGCCTTTAAGATGCTTGAAAGGAGACTCTTTCACGAAGGTAGAGTTGTTGAACCTTCATTTCTTGCCAATACCGACATAAGGGAAGTTTTTGGAACTATTGGGTTTGATTGTCTATTGGACATAGACGAACAAATTTCCCCGGTCGTTGTACTTGAGTTCTACAAGACCATGAGAATAGTTAGAAATGAAGATGGGTCCATCTCGATCGTTTTCACCATCAATGAGCAAGAGTTTAGTCTTTCACTTGTAGAGTTTAGAAGAATTATAGGGGTTCTATACCAAGGCGTTTGCATGTACTCCAATGAATGGTCTTTGGAAAAACCACACACAATGGTTGATCATCATGCTATCTACCACTCCTTGATCCCGGAAGCAACCACGGTGAGGGACACCGTGTTCATGCCAAGAGCATCACCATCAAGAGTCACTAGGAACTCGGGTGATCTATAGGATCCTTTCCAAATGGAGCTTTAAATGTTTGCATTGTATAGGAAATGGGAGAATGTGGTGAGGAGAATGTGGTGTGTCTAGTTGGAAACAAGGATCACCCCAATGCTTGTCTAAGCTTCATGATCTATTGCCTAGTGACCGAGACTCGCTTTCAACGCCGCTTACTACATGATCAAAAGAATGGAAAGTGTAAGAAGCATGGACAAAATGGTACTCCCAGACGCAATGCTCCTAACCCGTCTTGCTAAATTCATCTTTGCATTAGATCCTTCTCACAATCCTATGATCATAGCTTTTGCAACAAAGTTATGGTACCATTGACCGAGGTAGAACAACAAGGGTTATGGTGGAAGGCAAGAGGCCTCACCCACCCACGGATTCCTCGGATGAAAGGGAGAGACAAGGATGAAGTGAAGGAAGTAGTAGCAACCCACTCGGAAATACCGATCTTGACCCCTTGGACTACATTAACCAATTGCCAAACATTCCTAATGAATCACCCGAATGGCAACAAACCAAGGGAATCTTCAAGTGCTTCGCCAATTTCTTGAGGAAGAAGAAGTAAAGATGGTATGATAAAGAGTGGAGGACGGGTGAGGACGTGAAGGTGAAGAAAAATGAGGTAAGGTCATAGGACCTTAATCTGTAAAGAACAATTTCAAACAATGGTTTGTAACACTTTAAACTATGCTTGTAGTATGTAGGTATCGCCATATCTTGGCACTAAACAATTTTAACTTAGGAACTTGAAGAATGAGATTTTACAACCCCTTTAGTGGTCATCGTCACCCATTCTAGGAACTTTTAGCTCTTCCTACTTTGATATACCTTATATTTGTTGTGTTCTTGAATTTAGTCCCTATGGAAACAAATAGGAAAAGCATTTGCTAAAAAGTGCAAAGTTGCACATTTGCTAAATGCCTTCTGATCTGCAGTAGGCGGATCCCTACATTATAACTGGCCGGATCCCTCCCAGCAGGGAACCGTGGGATCCGTGACCACTGATGCACAACTCAGACTTGTTTACACCAAAAATTGATCACTAGATCACATCACACTAGCCAAACATAAGATTTTAGAACCAACTAAGTCTTCCACAAACACGTTGAAAGCCTCACACTCATCCATGGCTTACCTAGGATATATTTCAAAGTGTTTTTGATTTTTTAACTCATCAAAACTCACCATAATTCCGCTCCAACGCTCACACATTATTTATCACATCTCATAGCACTTAGTTAGATATATCCATCAATTTTAGCAAATTGATCTTAATCACTTTTTGACTCAAAATTAGGCTCAAAACTAGTTTTTCATTTTTTCTTTATTTTTAAAGATTTTAGTAAATTTTTCTTAAGTCATCATCTGACTTCTAGGACTAATTACCACCATTTCTCCATATCAAATTAAATGGTATCCTTGTCAAACACATAGTTAGACTACCTAAAGTCAATTTTCTTACCCAAAACCATCATTAAGCACCATTTCTCATTATGGTTGAGCATTTAAGATATTCAACAGTTAAAAACTTCAAAATTAAGTCAAAACCTCGAAATACATAGGAAGTAACCCTCACAAAAGCATAATCATTTCACCTAGAACTCAGTCCGACAAGCGGATCCTGGCTTATAACCGATCGGATCCTCGTGAGAGGGATCCATGGGATCCGTGGTGCAGAAAGTTGAACCGCTTCCTCTTCAATTTTAACTACCTTTTGGTTATCTAACCACTTTTAGCTTTCATTTATTGTCTCTAGAGTGATCAAAATCCTAAGTGCATGCTTAATCCTCTTAGTGGCCAAGAATTTAATTCTAAATTCAAATTACCCTTTATAAACCAAACAATCTTAAGGTTAGGGCATCACTTCCACCTAGCTCTAAAAATCACCACTAAAAGCTCATATAGCATCCTTACCACCACCATGACTAAAGCTCTTAGCAACAACTCCTCAACAAATGGCTCGTCCAAAAGAAAGGGTCATATGATCCATGAAATCTCATCCACCGAATCATCTCCTATAAGAGATAACAATGGAAGAATCCCGCCTCAACAAACTCATTCAACAACTGCTAAGAGAACCGCAAGGATTAACATCAAACCTTTTGGACTACAAAAAGGGTCATCTAGTTCAAAACCAAACATTGCGAGTTCTAGCAAGCCGTCTAAGTCCTCATTTCTTGAGCATAGATTTGACGAGCCTTGTAAAACCTGAAAATCTAAAACCTGATTAAAGACTAAAATACCCTTGTAATCGAAATTTATGAAATACGTAAAATACGTTTATAACATTTAACGAGATTGAAAACTTAACTTGTGAATAATTAAAACCTAACTAAAATATATTACATGATCGATTTTGGTACGATTAAGATTAAACGCTTCAGAAATAATTTGGGTCGTGTTTGTTTTGTTTCGATGGACCATAGGTCAAGCCCAATGGTGTGCGTGTGGTGGTGATTCGTTGGGCCAAACCGAAACCCAAGCCCTTCTAAGCCTAAATCAAATACAACTACTATATATACAACACATAATCTCAAAAGTGAAACCCTAGTTTTGTGTTGCCTCTTTTCTTTTTCTCTCTTGCTCGGCCGAATATCAAACACCCTTGGTGTCTAGATTTTGCTCAACCAAGTCAAGGTATAACCTATTCTCGCCTTCCTTTGATGTACCTTGCGTTAATATATTGTAATATGTTTTGTTTTAGTCGAGTTTGTTGTTTTGTTTTGTGACCGAGCCTAATGAAACCAAAACAAAGAAAACCCTAATGATTAAACCTTACAAGTATTAAAGAGTTACGTATGTAATATGTAATATTGAATCGGGTTATGTTTATGTCGAGTTAATAAGGACCGAACCTATGTAATTAGGACCGAACCATGCATAACATTCGAATAAGGTATAAAACATGATAACTTGAATGAGTTAAGTATGTAGATGAGGTAAGACTTGCGTTATAACCTATTAATTGAAACCCTAAGTTGAACCGAACCACATATGAGTTTCTAAAAGTATATTAAGTAAGTAAAGGTCATGTAAACGTAAACCCTAGTTTGATATGTTAATCGAATAAGGTATGCCAAACCCTAACGGTTTGTGATTTGTGTCTCATATGCGTGCGTAATTATAAGTCAAGTGAATTTGTAAAAGTGTAAACGTGTAATTAATACGAGTAATAAGTAACTTGTATCTCACATAAAATCATAAAACGTGCATGGTGAAACATAAAAGGAAAGATTATTTTATGACGTGTTAGGTTAAGTAACGAGTCATTAAAAGACGTAACATGTAAGTAAATGCATATCAATGAAATATTAAAGAATGAGAAACCCTAAACCTTAATAAATGACATATGAACCCTAATCTACAATATTAATTATAAAACATTTAAGTCTCATTTAATTATAAAACCCTAAAATGTTAAAAGATCATTTCGACGATTATGGAATCATTAATAATATATACGATCATTAATGTGTATAGGTTACGTGAAGAAGGAGTAATTCTTTGCTTCCTCGTGTCTTCTTTTCGATCATTTGCTTTGGAATAAGGTATGATATTCGACCTTTCAAGAAAGGTTTCTTATAACGCTTACTTTTCGTTCGCTTTCATATTAGGATTTCCTAAGCCTTTGCTATGAACCCTAATGTGTCTATTTGAGCTATTGTTTATCCGAACTTTGATTTTGAATCATAAAACATTTGATTTTGAACTATATGATATAAAGACTTTGATTTTGAAACATGACTAAACATTTGATAAAATATGATCTATGTCGGTTATGACATTCTTATTCGACCTAAGATAGTTTGACACCCGAGCCAATTATTAACTAGTCATGGGGTTCCATGTCCGTGTCGAGAATGCACTTGACATGACTCTAGGGCGATAGAGTGAAGTTCTCCACGCCCCTTATCCGATATTTGTTATGAGCTCAATTTATATTATATTATCAATGTATGTTTGTGGGCGATGGGTGCATCCTAGATCTCGTTATATGTTATATGTTATACATTATATGTTATATGCTATATGTTGTTTGATGATTGATGTCGCGCGCATGCACGCCCTTCATAACTCCGTAGGTCTCCTACAAATGTTGCCTTGTGTGATTATGATGTGTTTATGATATGGCATATGTGTTTGGGCTCGAGGTAGTTAGCTATAAAACTTATTCTTTTATCCCGATTTATCTTTTGAAATGATTATGATTTCACTATCTTTCTTTCACTTTATTTCGTATTCGCTCGCGTTTCGATTCGCTTTGCTTGTATATCTGCTCACCTGGCTTTTGAAGCTCACCGCATTTCTTTTCTTTCATGCGGTATCTAAGCATTGAGCCGGGTATTGCTTTGGGATGAGTCTTGTGGACTTACCTTAGAGATTTTAGCTTTGATCTTATGATGCCATTTAGACTTTATATTTTTAGACATTTCATTTGAGTTTATTTTCCACTGACCTATGTATTGAAGTCATTTTGACTTGGATTATTTCAATATTTATGTTGAGATTTCTTTTGGATATTTATGTTTGCTTTGATATGACACCATTACTTGTGATTCCTTTACCCTTGTCGGGTCGGGGCGTTACATGACGAGCCTCTTCCTCACCCAAATCTCTATGCATTAGAGCACTCACCACCAAGAACCTCCCACTCACCAACTTTCTCATTAAATAGGGAACCACCCACAACACCGAATAGTCCATCATAGGAAACAAGGAACAATCATGGACATGATCATATGGAGGAATTTCCACTACCACCACCCTCACCTTTAGTAGAACCTCATCCCACACCTCAAGATGAAACCCCTCAATCATTCGTAGAGCCTCCTCAAAACATCCATTTTCCTCCGGTTCCCAATCAAGGCAATAGTTGCCCAAATTGTCTAATCACTCAAGGACTTGTTCAAGAAGTACGAAATGAGTTACATTTCATGTTTAATCATCTTCTTGAAAGATTGGATCAAATCAACAACTCTACTCATCTTTAGACTCGAGCACTTTGTTGCATTCTAGGCCTTAGAAACTTATTAGTAGAAAATGTATGGCTAGATCATTCTCTTAGTTTTAGAGATTTGTTTGATTATCTCTTGTTTTTATTGAATGAATATCTATATGTCATGATTGTTTTGTGTTTTATGCTTGCTAAATTATATACATATCTCACTTCATTAGCATTGTTTGGCATATCTTCATTTGCTGAAGAAACTGTCACCGACGTACCGGATCCCTAGAATGGCCTAGATGATCCTCCATCAAGGGAACCGTGGGATCCGTGGTCCGTAAACACAAATTACTACTAACTTGAGTTTTATTTGCAGGAAATTATGCACTATACTCTTGTTTTCTAACCTTTATTTTGTAGATTTTCAAAATACACATGAAGATTTTGATACCATAAAGCTAGGGGGAGCTTTGTGTCAAACTAGACATTGCAAATTCACTTGCAACTTAATCCTTATTTGGATTACTCTTCGTGACACCCCATTGCAAAGTTGCAATCTTCAAGGGAGAGCATTTTTCGTCACAAGGACGAACCAATTACAAACATAATTGCAATACATTATCTCACTTATTTTTATGTACTTGACGCCCTCACAAAGGGATGGACTCGTCAAGGGGGAGTTAAGACGAGAACCATTCACGTCACTTACTCACTTTACATTTTTCCTTTTACATGTTTTTCTTAAAACTTTTGTTAGTTTCTTTTTGACGCTCTTTTTGTTTCGACAAAAAGGGGGAGAAGAGAGTAAAAACTCCAATTCAAACTTTTATGAATTTTAGTTTTTCCTCAAAATAATTTTATGTTTTGTCATCAACAAAAGGGGAGATTGTTAATACAAATAAGCCGTAAAACGCTTATTTATATTTTACGATCTTCTAATGTTTTGTCGATAACAAACGAAAATCATTTTAACGAAACAAATAAAATACGTAAACTGTTTGAGCCAATAGTTTTCTAACACACTTACGTTTTCACATAAAACACTAAAAAGAGTATAAGTGATTTTATGATTTAAATAAACATATGTACAACAACTAGTGTTTACATATTGGGCTAACACATACTTAACTAAGTATATACTAAAATGGGTAAAAACAAGTATATACTAAAATGGGTAAAAACTAACAAATGGTATTGACCCATAACCCATGGTTTTGTCCAAACCACTTAACTAGGTTCATTGTATTCTAGAGATACATTGTATCTAGAAAGAAACCCATGGATCAACCCATGACCCATGACCCATAACCAAAAATACCCATGGGCAAAGAGGAGTCCCCACGAATCCTAGCTTTACGCTAGCGGATCCCTTGTGGAGTGATCCGTGGATCCGGGAATAGTGAACTTTCTCCTCTATAAATAGTGAGCAATTTCTTCCTTTTGGCTCACCACTTTCACACATACTTTCTCCAAGTATTGTACCTCTCTAACCACCGATACTAAGGGATCTTTCTATGTAGTTTGTCTTTGTTTTGTGTGATTCTCTAGGTTCCTCTTAAAGGCGAGATCACCACTTGAAGTCGAGCAAGCTCAAGTCCATGAGTTGCCATATCGTCATCATCAAGACAATCGAGGTTCTCTTGTTGATAGTTCTTTCTTCCTCCGTAGATGTTGTGTTGAAGGCATTAGTGAAGGATGCCGAAAGAGTCAAGACAAAAGCATTAGTGAAAGGTGCTTAACGTCCGTGTCAAAAGCATTGGTGAAGAATGCTAAAGGTGTCAAGTCAAAGGCTGAAGGGTGCCTAGGAATCAAATCAAGTGGCATTAGGGAAGAATGCCTAGGTCTTATAATCGATGAGGTACATCGTTATACATATAAGTATTAGTTTATTTCCAAGGATGGTGATATCTTTGATGGTGTTGTAATAAGGAGTGGATCTCCTTAAGATTAGGTGTTGTGTTGTGATGGGTAGTAGTTCCTCCCTAGTAATGGAACTAGGTGCTTAGCCTAGTACCTAATAAAGGGTAGGCGACGTTGTGATAGGATTAGTTCTCCTTGGAGTGAAAGAACTCGGTGGTTAGCCTAGCACCGTATAAAGGGTAGGCGACGTTGTGTTAGGTGTGGTTCGCCTTGGTGTGAAAGAACTCGGTATTTAGCTTTGTACCGGAAAAAGGTGTAAGCGACGCTTGTGAAGGCTTCTCCGCCATAAGGAGATTGGTGTAGTGTTTACGAACTCTCGAGTAGGTGACTCGGGAGTGGAGTAGGCAAGGAAGGTGTCCTTGTAGCCGAACCACTATAAATACTTGTGTCGTGGTTATGTGCTTCTACTTTTATCTTTCATTACACGCTTATATATCTATCTATCAACGTCCAACATAAACAACCAAATAGATTGACATAAGTCGATCTAAATATTTTAAAAGGAAGTTTTAAATTGGTAAAACTATTCAACCCCCCCTTCTAGTTTTCCACAAAATTGTTACGATTAGTTTCCTCGCGCTCTTTTTTTTCGTTAGGAACTTAGATGTAACCAGAATATCTATACCCTTTTAAAAGTAGACGACCAATGGGCCTTTAGTCCAATGGTAAGAGCTTCCAACTTTGTGTCAATAGACCGGGGTTCGAATCTCTCCAATGGCATAAAAGCTTTCAATTGGTACCATCCTTCATCGCAAATGCTCAGATTGACTGTTCAACGAGTGGCCTATTGGAGAAAATGACCAGGGTTCATAGCCCACCTCCTGATAAGTATAGTCAATGAGACCAGAGCCGTCATGTGTTGTGAAAAAGGCCATTTAAAAGCGAAAATTTTAAATGTCATTTTCTCCTTTACGGTCTCCATACTCCGCCATTTATATTTGTTGGTTTTGTTTTAGATACAAACTGCAAGTGTATAGTACAAAAAATGTTTTAAATCAGAATTTAAGTTCTTTTGTTAAAGTATAAGCAAATAAAAAATCATGGATCCCACATCGTGTGAAAATATGAAGTTATGATTCTTCGTAACTAAGATTGCAAGAATAAAGAATGGATACTATGCCACATCTAATGGGCTTTTTTACAAATTTAAAATTTGCTTTCAGTTAGTTATATACATATTGGGTTTTATTTAAGAATATGAGGCCCCTCAAAATCTTTGGGCCATGTGCGGTTGGGCAGCCCGCACAAGCCAACATCCGGCCCCGACCGACAAAAGGCCATCGTTCTCTACGGCCCTTGAGAGGGTTCGGTTGGCATCCTTAAGATGCATGGGACCAAGGTGATCCCACCGTTCTTCACCTTTTGGATACTTTTAAAAGTGAAAATGCGAACATCTAACTGTGAACACTTAAGGACTTGTTTTATTGTCTCTTAATTTAGAAAGAGAGACGAATCTCTATGTTCACATAATTCAGAAAGAGAGACGAATTAACAACGGATAACATTTGACAATTAATAACCCAATATAGTCGCTTACACCAAATGTCTCAAGCTCAGCAGGCCCAACAGGTAGACGCACAGTTTGGGCCACTCCCGTCTTAGCTCCCCGGCGTTTTGGTGATGCGAGCTGGAATATGAATATAGGTTCTTCTTCTCATTTAAATTTAAATGCAAATAATCTTAGTACTATTTATAATAAAAGCATTTATCCGTCTGTCTTTGTTGGTGACGGTAAATCCATATTCGGCACTAACACGGGTCATTGATTGTTGTGTAACCCGCGCCATCCTCTTCACCTTCATAATGTTTTAATTACTCCTCATATATGTGGAAATTTTAATTTCCGTTTGTCAACTTACCCGTGGCAACAAAGTTTCCATTGAATTTGATGTGTTTGGTTTTTCCGTGAAAGATGTTTGACTCGGTAAATTCTCCTCTGTTGTGATAGCACCTAAGACCTGTATCCTGTGACCATACCTACATCATCAGGGACGGACTCACATGGGAGCCGGGTGTGGCACGGGCCACATCGCATTTTAGGTCATGAAGTGTAAATTTTTTATAGTTAGTGTCTTTTTCGGCATGTGCAACCCTCAAATTTTCTTATCACATGACACCAACGACTTGGACATCCAGGAAATGAACTGTTATGTTCTATACTTTCTAAAAATGTTATTTTGTGTAACAAACTAAAGTCTCCTCATCTTTGTCATGCTTGTCAACTTGGCAAGCATGTGAGACTTCCATTTTCTGTTTCCGATACTATTGTTAATTTTGCTTTTGCATTGTGCATTCGGATTTGTGGACATCTGATAAGGTTTTAAAATGTACCTTTTGAGGGTCGTTTAAGCCCTTATTTGATCACTTTTGTATCCGTTATTACTTAATATCGTTCCTTTTCACTTTTTAGGTCTCTTGAAGGCAAATTGTCAGAATGGCACTTGTTTGGACGAAAAGCGCGGATATCTGAAGAAAATGACCAAAGTCAAGAATCGAGACACTCAAAGTCATTGAAGGACAAGGTGACGGCCACGGCTTATCGCGACACCGTCGGAGCATTTTGTGACGACACGAAGCCAAAATCCATATTTTCAAGTGACGGTGTCAGCTTTAAAAGAGTAGGCCGTCGCAACTCGGGCGCCCTTGATTTGATCCGACGGCGCGAGGTCAAGAGACGGCCACAAGCACAAGGTGACGCCGTCGCAAGACTAACGTGGCCAAGACGAAACCCTAATGACGGCGATCCGACGGCGTCACAAAACATAAGGTGACGCCGTCGCATATGTAATCTTATATATATAATCCGAATTTTTCAAGATTAGGGTGTAGTCTTTTGGAGTAAAACCAAAACCGAACCAAGGCATCTTGTACAAGATTTTAGGTTCCAAACCCTATCTTACACCAAGATAAGTGTTTTACTTCATTAATTCAATTATGTCTTTGATTATTTGTGTGTATGCTTGCATGTTCTCCATGTCCGGCTAATTTACTTGTGTGTTTGCTTAGGGAATATGAAACTTAATTATTGAATATTGATTGGTTGTCTCTTATCTTAGTTGTTAATGATCTAGTAATGCGATAGGTCATTCGTTGTGTACTTAATGCTTGATTAATCTTTGTGAACCTTAGGTTATAGCACCTTGAGCGGTTGTAAGCTAAACTATCCAAAGAGGCCTTAGAGTTAGAGTTTATGATCCCTAGTTGTATTTTGTAGACGAGACCCTTTGGTAAATTCAAAGAGTTAGGGATAAACGCATACCCTAAAACTTTAGACATACAACGCAATTAAGAATAAGGACGTGACAATTCAACCACCAATAGGAGATAATTAAGGAGTAGTAAAACCTAAGTAAACACATCTTTAAACTATCATACGAGCACACAATAATTAGACATAGACTACATACACCTTAGATTAGATAATTAGATAAGTAGAGTAATCGGTAGCAATACCAACCCCAAATCCAAACCCCGAGATTCGTGCTTTTCCATTTTCTAAAAACATAAAAAGATAAAAAAATAATCTTCCTCAACCCCAACCTTAGCGTAGTAACTTCTCACTAGCATTCATATTCCCCTAGAGAACGATATCAATACCCGTGTCTTACCCTAATACTACACTACAACGATTAGGTTCACTGCCTAGGGTGTTATAAAACTTGCTCGAAGAAAAGGAAGTTCCTTTGACCCCGAACGACGCGTGTAGCGTTATCAACATCCTCACTTCTGAGTCAAAGTGGTATTAAATAATATATTGTTTTCTTGGACCATTATTCTCATTACTTGTGGGTATATCATTTGCGTAACAAATCCGACACTTTTGCTAAGTTTGTTGAAATTCCTTCTCTTGTAAAAACTCAAATTAATAAGGAAATTAAAGCTTTTCAATGTGAACATGGTGGTGAGTTTGATAACACCATATTTCATTGATTATTTACCAAACACGTTATGCGTACACGCTTTTCGTGCCCCCGCACCTTTCAACAAAATAGTAATCCGAACGTATGATTCGAAAAATTAACAACCTTATCCGTACCTTACTTTTCATGCCCATCTTTTACCTCATTTCTGGTTCGAAGCCCTTCACATGGCCTCCTACCTATTAAATGTATTACCATCCACCATCATAAATAACGACACACCTCATTTTCGTCTATTAACACAAAACATGACTACACGTCTTTACGTGTCTTTGCTTGTTTGTGTTATGCCCACATTGACACTAATTATAAACTTAGCCCACGTTCCACTCCATGTATTTTTGTTGGCTACCCATCAAACAACCGTAGATTTCGTTGTCTTAACCTTTCCACCAACAAAATCATCATTTCCCATCATGTTACCTTTGATGAGACCATTTTTTTCATTTGGGTCTGTTGATGCAGGATTTCTGACCAGGTTTTAATATTTATAATTGTCTCGTTTACCTATGGTCCACTTTATGCACTCACAGGCAGTGTACCCGGTCGTGTGTAGTGTAGTAATCAGTAAAACCGATGTCGTCCTAAGAGCTATGTGAGCGGATTCTATATTAAGTCTATGTGTCACTGGTTTTAACTGGTTTGAGGTTGAAATGATTAATTAACTAATAAACAAGTAATAAATGCATGAAATAAATAGAGGTTGTGATCAATAGAGGGAAAGTGTGCTAACCTAGTTGCTCATCCTATCGTGTAATGTCTACGTTTTATTACTTCCAATTGATTCAAGTGGGGGTTTAAGTCGCTAGGACAGCATTTGGTCAATTCGTCCTAACCTATCATCAAAGGCTCCTACCCGACGTCAAAGGTTTACCCCTTGGCAGTTGAGTGGTTTTTAGTCACCTAATCCAAGTCATTAAGTACCCTACATGCAAGATTCGAAATAATGAGTGCTCAGGCGCTAGCATCTTAGACACTCATCCCTAACTTTTTAAGTTCATCCGGGCGACCGGTGATCATTTGGTCAGTTCGCACAAGCGAGGAAGGGTCGTCAGTTGATCAATTCTTACCCTTCACAACTCTACCTAACTACTTAGGGTCAGTTGGTCAATTCTCCTAAGCAACTAGATATGACTGCATTTCAAAACTACCGAAGCTAGGGTGAGTACCAACGAACTATGCATGCATACACTAGAAACAATTATACGGAAGCATGAAAACATAAACAAAACATTTAAGGAATCATAACTAGGCTTGCACCAAAGGTGCTTAGCCGATCATATTAAAAGAAACAATGAATTCGATGTTTAACATAATGAAAGACATGAATCAAAAGTAAAAGATAGAAATGATCGCTAATTCTTATCGATTTGGAGTGAATCCTCCCTTGGAGATGGCTCCGTATGCTCTGAATGATCTGCCTTTGGAACCCGCTTCACGTTCTCTGACTTTGAGTTGTGAGTGAATGACGTGAAATGCAGAAATTAGGGCTTGTATTTATAGGCACGAACCTAGTTACGGCGTAACTTGAGTTGAGAGTTACGCTGTAACTTCAACAATACTCCAAATAATACTCTCGTTAAGCAGGTTACGGCGTAACACTTGGGAAAGGTTACGCCATATCTTCAATACAGAACTATTTTGGGTGGACTACGGCATAAGGCTAGTGAGGAGTTACGGTGTAGTTGATAGAGGCGCGAAATATTTCTTGACCTAGATGATTACGGCGTAACTTTAGTTGGGAGTTACGCCGTAATTGCTGTTGAGCAGGCAATCCAAGATAAAGTACTGGCTACGGCGTAATGTGAGAGAATAAGTTACGCCGTAGCTTCTTCATGAGTAGCATACTATCATAAACCGTTAGGAAAATCTCCAAAACCGCTTCTCTTAAGCTCCAATGCTCATAATTTACCTGAAAGTGAAATATAAAGGAATACAAGCGTAAATCCATATAAATGATATAAAATACGGGCAATATTGGGGTAATTGACACTTAAAAGTCAGGACTATTTGATGTTATTAAATATCCCCCCACTTGAACTCTACTTGCCCTCAAGTAGACCTTATTAGAAAATTTTCTAAAAAGATATCCCATTACATGGAAGATATGAGTTTAAAATCCCTTATGCTAGAATAAATCAAAGCCGAACACCTCACGAAATGGGAAAAAAACACTCAAATTCTCTCAACTAATTTAAGTGTCAATTTCGGGGCGATCACTCAAAGCACAGTCATAGCATGTATTCTATCATAAGCTTGGCGGTTACACAAATCTCCACCACTAGAGTTAAGGACTAAACAATTCTTGAAGGCAATATGGGTGGACACAACATGGGTTAAGGGTGAAATGTCATTACTAACGTGTCACGGCAAAGTGGACAAAATCAATGATACATGACCAAACCCATGGCCAAGACACCAAAGATTGCTCGCTTCATCACCTAGACACGCTTCATGACTAAAAGGGTAGGATAAGACATGGGAAATAATTGGTGTAAAATAAAAGTAACGAAACAAAGAGTCTTAACCTATAACCAAGTTGTCACCGCCTACCGTTCATCAAAAGTTCAAGCTTTGAGGTGAAAAAACCGGATCATGATATAACAAGTAGATGTGCCATTAGCGGATGTCATGATGTGCACATTACCTGTTCTTCAACTGTTGGCGCAATAATCACCATCTCATTTCTTCAAATGTGACCGAGGTGGCCTCCTCGATGCTTAATCTTTGATGAGATTCGATCATAGTGCTTATAACATTGCACTTTACAATAAACAATAAACTACAATTATTATTATTATTATTATTTTGAATCATCACAATTTTTTTTTCTTTTACGTCATAACTGAGAACATAACATCTCCTCACTTGAGATGAACATATAATGAGAATCTAGGGGGTCTTCAATGATCTTCAAATATAAGTCTTTGACGAAAGCGTGATTTCCGAACCTCTCTACTTGAACCTTGAACTTAGGCAAACAATAACTTCCCGATCACAAATTAAGACTACACGGTAGGCTAAGGCGAATAGGTGTAACGAAACAATATATATTGGGTGAACAAAATGAAAGGAATGGCGCAGATGGGTGTATCTAGGGGTATCTTGCACTGAAGGTGAGTGCAACAAGAGGGTTTAACATGGGGGTCGAAAAGTCGAGGTGACTAATCGATAGACACACATGGATATGCTATTTGGGTGATAATCCTAAAAATATTGCCTTCTCAAATTGATTATTTCATATACATTAAGCAAACTCAACATACCTCGTCTATGGTCTTGAAATGATGCAAAGGCCAAGTTCTAAATTTTACAAGCTGCTGGCACACTCATAATTTGGTAAATTTGGGTAAATAAGTGGAAACGGATAAGGCTAATCTCACCATAAAATATCAAGGGTTATAATGAGCTCGGCTAAGGTCTAATCTAGTTAGGTTAAGTAAAACATGTCAAAATTTTAAAAATGGCATAATTTTTCAAAATAAACTAGAAAAACGAGGGCAATTAAGTTCAAGTAATAATTCTACTCCCACCCCCTCACTTGAGATGTACAAAGTTCCTTTTGCACTAAACGTTAAATAAAGGTGAAGAGAAAGTAGAATTAAGCGAGAACTTTCCAGAAATTTGCTCCTAAAAAGAAAGAAGGCCCACGAAGAAAATTGTGCCTTCGCTTAAGCATCCACGAGAAAACTTCAATCCCTGAAATCACACTAACCAACAAGCATAATTCTAAAAAAAAGAAAAACAAAAACAAAAAGAGATCTAACTCACTTTCGTAGGAATCACGGTTGCATTTAGCATATGCAACAAGCCTTTTAAACCACTTGGTGTCCCAAGTCGACGAGTGTAGTCTCGTGAGGGCTTACAGGGAACATACCCACAAAGTTCATTTAAAACTAATACAAGGTTATTGCGTTAATACTAGAAAATTTTAGAGTGTAAGAGAATTACGACGTAACCCGAAAGAAGAGTTAGGCCATAATTGTGGTTAAACCTGGAAATTAGCTACTGAGGATTTGCTATGGCGTAGCCATAGAATGGGATTACGCCGTAATGGTTTATAACCTAGAAAGAATCGCCACTGAGGAGATGTTACGGCGTAACCATGAGGATGAGTTACGCCGTAACTTTAGGACAGAACAGGTCCCCGTTTTAAGCACTTGTGAATTCATCTCCAATTCTTGCAAAAACGTTATAAACACAAAACCCAACAAAAATGAAATAAAATAAATAAAAAGGATAATTCGGGCTGTCTCCCGAAAGAGCACTTTTCTTTATTATCGAGTCTTTAAGTTAGACTCAAAGCCATGGGGCTTTATGGTGGCCTTCAAACTTTGCCATCCTCAATTGCTCTTTTATCGGAGGAAGGCTGATCCCAAATAGAAGGAGGGATGTAAGGAGTCATGCAATACCGAGATTCTTGCAGAAAATTTGATTTGGCCCATTCATAATGAAATTTAGATTCGTCATCCCATTTTAACTTAATGGTCCCAAATTTAACCTTTACCTAGTTCCCAAATGAAATCCCCTTGTAGCTGACGTCCTTTCATTTTTCTTCATCAAAACATGCCCATTCCTTACGTTTGAGCCAGTTGGGATCGGGGAATTCTCCTCCATTGCAAACCTTTAGACGAGGATCGCATGTAGGCCATGCTTGAGTCGTTCCTCCATACATCATAATTATCGGTTCACAGAAATGGATAGTCCAACCTACATCTTCAAACCAACTGGCCATGATATGGTGCCCCCAGAACCAATTTTCCTTAATCAATTTCTCATCTTCGAAACACCACCAAACTTCAGCCGCCTTTTTTATTCGCTTCACAAAGAACTGGCCACCACTATTGCAGCGTTTGAGAAGTAGGGAACACGTCGGCAAAGTTAACTTAGAACCCTCTATCATAGAAGTGATAGTGGCGCAACAATGAAGCTTTCCCTTAACTATAGTAACACCTTTTTTATCAGATATCCTAGGTGAAGTTCGAACTCCATCGTCTTCCTCCCGGGAAGATTTATCGTTACCATCTTCATCACTAAACTCATTATCCTGCAAATGACCAAAATATGTAGGGGGAGGTTATCAGGAAGATTTGTTGGCTCTTCATTAGAAACATTTTCCGCCATGCTTGAGCTTATTACTTCATTAGGTTCTGGGCACAATGTTTTATCCATTCTAACACCACTCTGTCATCACTGTATCCCAAAGAAAGTTCATTTTCTAAGACCTTGATTCGGGCGCGTGAGGAAGCAAGGAAAGGTCTTCCAAGAATTAAATGTTCTCTTGGGGTGTTTTCCATGTCAATAACCACGAATTTGGACGTAAAGATGAATCTATCGACTTTGACCAATACATCACCCGTGATCCCAAGAGGAGTTGCATTGGTCATGTTTGCCATCTCGATCACCATGCTTGTTTTCCAAAGATTAGTTAATCTAAGTTTTAGAAATATTGAGAGTGGCATGATGTTTACACTGGATCCGAGATCGGCTAATGCAGAAAGATAATGGTTGCCTAGCGAACATGGAAGAATGAATCCATCCGTGCAAACCTCCTTGATTGGTAGTCGTCTAGGTATCTCTGTTTCCGACCTTGGCTTGATCTCTGGTTCATGGTTACGCCGTAATTTGTTACAACAGTTACGGCGTAACTGGTGATCATCGGCGGATCCGACACCAGGTTCCGTTTTAACAAAAGAAGAATGGAAATCATCGGTTGGTGCACTAACTTCTTTTTCAGAAAAGACGGCCTTACATACCACAATATGCTTAATTCCTTCAGGTTTAGTATTACTTATCTTCATCTCTTTACTGAGTTTCTCCACCATAGCCTCTAGGTTTTTTAAAGATGTGTCATGGCTAGAGAGGCTTTTATTGGTATTCTCCTGGAATCTTTTTAGCCACTCGTCTAGTTCATTTTGTCTTTGGGCCGAGACCTCAAGATATTTGCTGATGGTGTCTTCGATATTAGACCGTCTCTCAAAAGGCCCATGATTGTAATATGCCGGAGATCCTCCCCGATATCCGTTACTATTTCCATTTGACCCTTGGAACGGTCTATTTGCTTCACCATACTTTACTTCTTCGATTTTACTATCTTCGTCAATGAGAGGAAAATTTTTAGTTAGATGTCCTCCACCACAACTTTCACATCCTACTTGGATAGCGTGAACACTTTCCTTGAGCTTTAGCATGCCACGACCAAGATTTTGAAGCTTGTTTGTAATGGCGGCAATACCATCAAAATTTCCGCCTAGGCTTCTTTGACTTCCTCCATCGTGCCACTTTTGAGAATGATCAGCCATTCTTTGAATGGCTTCAATGGCAAGAGCGGGGGTCATCCCAGGAATTGGTCCCTGACAGTCCAGCATTTGTCTTGTAGCGGCGTTGATACCTTTGTAGAAAATATTGACCTTTTGCTGGCTGTTTAGGTCATGAGTTCGACACTTGTAAAGAAGATCATTGTATCTATCCCAAGCTTGATGCAACTTCTCATCACCTTCTTGCTAAAAATTATGGATCTCCATGAGTTGATTTGATATTTTCGAAGGAGGACAATATCTTTGAATGAAATGTTTCTTTAGGAGATCCCATTTTCAACGTGTTCATCTTCGTCTCTATTTTCGGAGAAAGGGTTAGCTCGTAGCTCCCTCATAAACTGTTCTTTGATCTCAAAACGGACTTCAGCTCCAATAGCCATCCTAACTATCCCCGGCCCTTGTTCATCCCTAGTCATAGCCAAATATTCCTCAAGAGTGAGGTTATCAAGGTCCACAACCACCATGGTACCTGACACTTAAAAGAAATCATGAATTTTTTTTTAAAAGACTTAACAAAAATCCTAATATAACTCCCCGGCAACGGCGTCAAAAACTTAATGCAGGATTTCTGACCAGGTTTTAATATTTATAATTGTCTCGTTTACCTAGGTCCACCTTATGCACTCACCGGTTGTGTACCCGGTCGTGTGTAGTGTAGTAATCGGTAAAACTGAGGTCGTCCCAAGAGCTATGTGAGCGGATTCTATATTAAGTCTATATGTAACTGGTTTTAACTGGTTTGAGGTTGAAATGATTAATTAACTAATAAACAAGAAATAAATGCGTGAAATAAATAGAGGTTGTGATCAATACAGGGAAAGTGTGCTAACTTAGTTACTCATCTTATCATGTAATGTCTACGTTTTATTACTTCCAATTGATTCAAGTGGGGATTTAAGTCGCTAGGACAACATTTGGTCAATTCGTCCTAACCTATCAGCAAAGGCTCCTACCCAACGTCAAAGGTTTACCCCTTGGCAGTCGAGTGGTTTTTAGTCACCTAAGCGAAGTCATTAAGTACCCTACATGCAAGATTCAAAATAATGAATGCCCAGGAGCTAGCATCTTAGACACCCATCCCTAACTTCTTAAGTTCATCCGGACGACCGGTGATCATTTGGTCAGTTCGCACAAGCGACGAATGGTCGTCAATTGGTCAATTCTTACCCTTCACAACTTTACCTAACTACTTAGGGTCAGTTGGTCAATTCTCCTAAGCAACTAGATACGACCGCATTTCAAAACTACCGAAGCTAGGGTAAGTACCAACGAACTATGCATGCATACACTAGAAAAAATTATACGGAAGTATGAAAACATAAACAAAACATTCAAGGAATCATAACTAGGCTAGCACCAAAGGTGCTTAGCCGACCATATTAAAAGAAACAATGAATTCGATGTTTAACATAATGAAAGACATGAATCAAAAGTAAAAGATAGAAATGATCGCTAATACTTATCGATATAGAGTGACTCCTCCCTTGTAGATGGCTCCGTATGCTCCGAATAATCTGCCTTTGGAACCCTCTTCACGTTCTCTGACTTTGAGTTGTGAGTGAATGATGTGAAATGCAGAAATTAGGGCTTGTATTTATAGGCACGATCCTAGTTACAGCGTAACTTGAGTTGAGAGTTACGCCGTAACTTCAACAATCCTCCAAATAATACTCTCGTTAAGCAGGTTACGGCGTAACACTTGGGAAAGGTTACGCCGTATCTTCAATATAGAACTCTTATGGGTGGACAATGGCGTAATGCTAGTGAGGAGTTACGGCGTAGTTGATGGAGGCGCGAAATATTTCTTGACCTAGATGATTACGGTGCAACCTTAGTTGGGAGTTATACCGTAATTGTTGTTGAGTAGGCAATCCAAGATAAGGTACCGGCTACGTCGTAATGTGAGAGAATAAGTTACGCCGTAGCTTCTTCATGAGTAGCATATTATCATAAACTGTTAGGAAAATCTCCAAAACCGCTTCTCTTAAGCTCCATGCTCATAATTTACCTGAAAGTGAAATATAAAAGAATACAAGCGTAAATCCATATAAATGATATAAAATACGAGCATTATTGGGGGAAATTAACACTTAAAAGTCATGACTATTTGATGTTATCATCTGTCATACCTAATGATACCCTTTCTTACACCTTTCTCGACACCGCTCTAAACCTTACCGTTCGCCAAATTCTACAACAACCAACCCCTAGCCCAAATACCATCGGCCCAACTCCCATTCCAAATACCACTGGCCTAACCACCACACCGGTTCATACCGGCCCAACACCACCTATCCTGCCCACCGGCCCAACTAAATCCCTCGTACAACCGGCACACTCCCTACACCGGTTACTCCCAACCCAACTACTCCTATCCCTCCAACCACCGACCCAAACATCACATTGGTTAGTACTCGCCCAATACTACATGTCCAACCCGGCCTAATCCAACCGCAAATAATCCTCATCTAAACCCAACCTCAACTCATCCCGTGGTCACACGTTTTCATGTTGGTACTAATAATAAATTGCATTTTTTTAATTTTCATGTGTCTACCATTTCTCCCGTTTCAGAGTCATACACTCTCACAATTAAAAATCCTAATTGCCAGTGTGCTATGCTTGACGAATATAATGATTTAATTTAAAATAATACTTGGGTTCTTGTGCCACGACTACCTGATGCGGATAATTTTCGTTTTATGTGGTTGTTTAAGCACAAGTATTTTGCGAATGAATCTTTAAGTAGGTACAAGGCTCGTCGTGTCACTAATGGGAACAGTCAACAACTAGGTGTTAATTTTGATGAGACATTTAGCTCGATGGTTAAACCATCCACTATTAGGACTTTTTTCAGTCTCGTTGCTTCTCGACATTAGCCTGTTCACCAGCTCGATGTCAAGAATGATTTTCTCCATGGTACTTTATCTGAGACTATCTATATGCATCGGACTCATGGTTTCCGGGATCCTCGGCTTCCTGATCATGTTTTTCTTCTTCAACGGTCGTTATATGACCTTAAATAGGCACCCTGTGCATGATTTCAGCGGTTTGCGAGTTATGTCACTCGTATTAGTTTTACTCACAACAGATGTGACTCGTCATTGTTTATTTATATACAGGGTTCTGATGTTGCGTATTTATTACTATATGTGGATGATATTTTGCTGATAGCTTCCTCTACAACATTATTACATAAGATTATATCTTCTTTACATCAGGAGTTTTCTATGACTGATCTTGGTTAGCTGAACTATTTTTTAGGGCATCTATTGCACCCGCACTACCAAAGGGATGTTTCTTTGCAAGAAAAATTATGCCCAGGAGCTAGATTCTTGAGCGTACTGGTATCGCAATTGTCATTATGTAGGACTCCCGTTGATATGGAGTCCAAGTTGGGGGCTGATGGCACTTCGGTTGCTGATCTAACTCTTTATTGAAGCCTTGTACTGGACCCTTGTTGGGGCTTTGCAGTATCTCACATTCACTAGACCTAATTTTTCTTATGCGCTTCAATAGGTTTGTCTTTATATGCATGATCCTTGGGAGCCTCATCTTGATGCTCTTAAGAGGATCTTACGTTATGTTCGCGACACTTTGGATTATGGTCTTAAGTATTCTTATTCAACATCTTCTCTGGTTGCCTATTCGGATGCTGATTGGGCAGGCTGTCCAACCACTCGTCATTCTACTTTAGGTTATTGTGTTTTCCTTGGCAACAATTTACTGTGTTGGTCATCTAAGAGGCAATACATTCTGTCTTGATCTAGTGTCGAGGTTGGGTATCGTGGTGTTGTCAATGCAATGGCTGAGACGTCCTGATTGTGGAATCTTCGTCAAGGGCTTTACTTTCCTCTACATACTGCCACTATTGCATATTGTGATAATGTCTTTATTTATTTTCCAATCCCGTGCAACATCAACACACGAAGCATATCGAGATTGACATTCACTTTGTTCAGGATCAGGTTTCTATAGGACAGGTTTGCATTTTGCATGTTCCTTCACGCTATCAGAATATTGATATTTTTACTAAGGGTCTTCTGTTTGACCTGTTTGATGAATTTCAGACCAGTTTGATCATTATGTGTCATCCCGCTCAAACTACGGAGGCTGTTAGTGAACTAGTATAATTTGTATTGGGCCTATCTATCCTTTTTAATATGATGTGATTGTATTTATATTGTAAACACTCTCATTATTCAATCATGAAATAAACTGATACGACCCTTGCGGTAGTATCGGGATAGGGCACCACTTTTAGCGGGTGCTAGCTCCTTAAGAATATTTAGAGAAGATAAGAGAATTATTTGTTTGACATAACTATGCTTTTCATTAACGAATGATTCGGTATTTATACCGAATAAACCCTAACTTGTATCACAAGTTGAATACAAGATAAACTCCCAAAACAAAAGATACGTTTCTAGATAATGACTAACATAACACAATCCTAACATAACTCGAATATGACTCAAAGAAAGATAGTTATCCAAAGGCGTATCATTCCCTACTCTTTCAGAAATCACCTTATCCTCAAGGTGTTGCTTCAAAATCTCGCCTCATGTAGTTCCAGGATCCCACACCTTCACTTGTAATTCACCCTCTTTTGGATTATAAGAAAATGGCATAAAGTGCATCAAGAAGCGTTGCGAAGGCTGTCCATAATTTGCATGACTCGTGTCTAAATTCAACCCGTCATAAACAACTTTATTATGCCCAACTTGAATGACAATATAAAACTTTGATTTCATCCACATGAGAGGCACCTCATCTCTTTTCTTTCTCTTAGTGGTTTCCAGTGGAGGTGGTTCAACATTAGGTTTAGGTGGCCTTGTCAACAAAGGTAGTTTAACAACGGTTGTAGGTTTTTGGTTTTGCGACCAGTTGTAGCTGCTACTCGCTTTGTTGCTGAAAGAAGACGACCGTTGATCCTCAAAACGTGCTTCTGTTATGGGGGCCAAAGGTAAGGCTTCTCCCAAAGTTGTAGGATTCAACCTCAACAGTTCCCAAAGTTTTAGGTCCGTGAAGCGTGCTTCCGTTGCACGAGCTAATGAAAAATCTTCGCCTAAAGTCATGGGGTTTGACATTAAGAGTGCACATTGTAGAGTCGGTTTAAGTCCATAGATATAAAACGATTTAAGTAAGTTTTCATATATCCCCGTTACTCGATTTATAAGTACCTCAAACTCACTCTGATATTCGGCCACGGTACCCATTTGTAAGAGTTTAGATAGTGCGTCCCGATCGCTGCTGCTCGATGCCATAAACAGTAATACGGAAAAAAATTCTGATGAATAGTACTCGTTGAATAGTGATCAATGAACAATAACTTTTTTTTACTCTAATTTGGTAGCCCTCTCAACGAGGACTCTCAACGAAAGCACCAATTGATACAACCATTGCGATAGTTAAGGGTGGCAATTTCTGACCCGACACGAAACCCGACCTGAAACCGACACGAAAATTAACAGATTCGGGTTGTGCTAAATAGATTTCGGGTCAGGTTTGGGTTGACCTATCTAACATGTTTATTAAACATGTCAGGTTCGGGTTGAGAATAAAATAAGCGGGTCGACCCGCCAACCCGTTTAAGATTTTTTTTCATAAACTCAAAATTATTTATATTTTATTATGCGGGTTAAAAGTGTTAAACAGATCAACCCAACAACATGTTTAACTCGTGTAATGTGCCAACTTTTATGTATAAAAAGGGTTAAATGGGTCAACCTGAAACCCGCTGAACCGATTCAACCCGTTTAACATATTCAACCCGTGTAACCTATTTAACCCGCCAACCCAAGTATATATACGGGTTAAATGGGTTAGGTTCGGGCTATGTCTAAACATGTTAGGGTTGACATAGCTGACCCGATGATTTAAATGGGTCATGTTTGGGTTGGGATTTTCTGACCCGCCAACCTGACAACCAGAACCCGCCAACCCGAACCCGACCCGAATTGCCACCCCTAGCGATAGTATCAGGATATGGCACCACTTTTAGCGGGTGCTAGCTCCTTAAAAATATTTAAAGAAGATAAGAGAATTATTTGTTTGACATAACTATGATTTTCATTAATGAATGATTCGGTATTTATACCGAATAAACCCTAACTTGTCACAAGTTGGATACAATATAAACTCCCAAAACAAAAGATACATTTCTGGATAATGACTAACATAAAACAGTCCTAACATGACTCGAATATGACTCAACAAAAGACGAACGGTGCAATTTTTTTTCGGTCAAGATATGAAACGTTGTAGTCAATGCAAACCATTAAGACAATAACGTAATCAACTCTTTTTTAGTCAATCCCAATGTACAGATTGCTAGAATTGATAAAATAAAATAAAGTAAATTTTTATGTTAATCATAAACTCAAAGTATGTTGTGTTGTTATCGTAAGTAAGTATATATAAATGTAAACATAGCAAGATTCAAGGACTAGAAGTGTAAGTGACTAATATATATCAAACCGTTGTTTTTTCAAATGAATGGTTCCTTTAACCTTATTTTTCGATCACTAACAATCTGTATCAGCCGTGGAACAAATTTTACAATCTCAAATTTACAGAGGCTCCGTGCCAGCACAATAGGTTGAAAGACGATGCGCAGATAACATTTTGTATTTTTCATAAGTTTTTTTTTTTTTTTATCATAGTAAGATTTTGTTGAGCTATTAGATAATGGCTTCGGTTAAGGGAAACGAGAGTAATTTGGCGGGAAGAAAACCTACGGGAAAACTTGGTGGAATGTCTGATGTCCTCGCCATTGCAACGGATCTCGGTTATTCTAGGTTTAGGCCTCCTCCGTCTCAGGTACGTTTTTTTTGCATATGTGGATTACGATGATCACGAGTTTTGAATTATTTGCTAGCTTTAGGGTTCATGTATTTGTTATGCAGTTACTTTAAATTTGACACTGCTGATTTCACGTGATTTAAGAAAATGAAAAGGTCTATTTGGACCCTAAAAGGTGATGCAATTTGGGCCGATAGTGGTTCTTCATTTTGTTTAAATACTAAAAAGCCGGTATTGGGGTTACTTTAGATGATTAATCAACATAATGAAAGCGAGAACAGTGGAAAATGATGGAGATGAATATGTATGGTACATGTATTTCTTACTTAGTATGCATGTGCATCTTTTGATATTGCATACCGATATTGCATACCGTGATAAAACCTGATTGCGGTTGTGCGTGATCCCAAAGGCAAGTTGAACTAGTGATTCCGACTACTTAAATTTTGTTTTCTTTATAGATTCATAATTACATTTCATATAGAATGTGATGTGCTACTAAATGATCTAAAGTGTCGATCTGATTCAGCCAAATCAATTGCAATCATCTAGTGGTTTAAATGTAAATGAGTACTCCCTATTATGTTAGAGTCACTAAGATTTGATTTCGTTAATATTGGTCTTATATCCAGAACTTGAAATAGCTAAAGCTTGCATTATGTCTTTTACGAAATTTAGTTTGTTATTCAGGACGACTTGAATAGTGGATATGACTTGATAAGATTACTACGGGACCTTACCACAGTACAAAGAAAAGTTGCAGAATTGCATGTGGAACTTCAAGGTCGTAAGGTAAGTAGTCACACTTCTTATTCCGCACACATTTTGCATTTCATTGTCATTGGATCGTAAGTTCATAGTCTATATTTTTTGGGCCATGTTTGTTTGTAGTTTAAAAAGTTAGTTATCATCAATGTTAAAAAAGAAACTGCATTTATTTTGTTCTTTATGGATTTCTCAGGAAGATATGAAGGTCTCTCACTTGACGCATGTAAGTGAAATGGAAAAGAAGATAGAAACGTTAGCAAGGATCACAACTATACTGAAAGGTTTTATCAAGAATAAGGTAACATGGTTAATTTCACAAAAACATGTGTTTTTGCTGTATAGCAATTCTTTTAGCAAATATGTTTGTAGTTAGTATTAGCTTTCCTGTTGTTTCTATTGTAGCTAAAAGAAGAAAAGATTACTGAATTGAATTCTGCAACATGCATATACTATGAACAAAAATGAGCTATATGGTTGGTATGTTTGACGCCTCTTGCAGCTGTATGCAAAACTGAACTGTTGTAACTTTTTAAAGGTTACTTTCTGTTTTTGAGGAATAAGATTCACCTTTCAAGGAATAAGATTCCACCTTTCATACTAGAGTTAACTTTTTTGACCCATTTACTTGAAAATGTGCCGATTTCAGGTAAGATTTTTCTAAAGTATCAAATAGGCTATGCTAAAAGATACAAAAGGAAAGGGTCAAATGGGCTGAATTGGTTAAACATGTTGAAAATCATGCTAAGTGAATCAAAATGTATCGAACTACCTCAATGACGTTCAATTGTTTGCTGTTAAAATATTGAATAGCATATTGATTACCTACCTATGACTACCTGAAGGACAAAACTGTGGCATTTTGCGTGAGATGAAGTATGCTGCTTATACTTCTATTGTCTCAATTTCCAATATCAAAAACAGTAACACCGGTTAATAAAGACTGGTTGCCAATGTGCCTTAATGTATTTCTTATTGATTTTGACTTGCAGGATCGTGTTATAGCTCGTCTTCAACAACCAATTCCATTAGAATACATTCCTGTGGAAGCAGAATATCAGGTTTGTTATCATTCCTTTATTCTGATGAATCTAAACGTTTGAAGAAACGGGAGACAACTATACATTATCCAAACATATTGCAAAATGAAAAAAGAAAGATATACAGTATGCTATACTCGTTATTTCAGTCTATATGCTTGATATCTCTTGTTTAGTAGATAATCATGTTTTATTTCATTTTCGGGCTTTTTTCTTTGGATACACAGAAAGATTTCTCGGAACTATTATCAAGTGCTGCAAGCGATTATGGCACCCTTGCAGCTTCCGTTTCTGATATCCATTGGACTCACAACTTTAGGGAACCACCTTCTGTATGGAGGGTATGTTTATGTATCTGATAATACCAACTTTTTTCCTTATGTGTTTTTTATAACTCGCTTCATTTCAAGTACTTAAACTCTATTTCTAAGATGAAAATGATGGTTTATGTTCTGAGCAGGACATGCTTCGACCAATCCATGTGGCATTAGTGTCATGTAGTAGGTACTTTGAAGCAATTTCAGCAATGAGAGAATCTTTCACAACCCTTCAGAACTTGAGGGTGGTCCCCACCAATTCACCTAACAAATATCATTCTCAGCTACCATCGCCAACAGGTTCTGATTGTGTGACACCACATTCATCTGGAAATGTTAGTCCAAGAGTTCAAAAAGGTGAGATTCAAGAAGGGGAAGATGAAACTAATATTGATGTCGATGATACAAATGATAGAAGATTGTCCTGGCATTCGGATATGGATAATGGTTTATAGGTAGCTACATACTGTTACGAGTAAACAGTCTTGAAGTTTGTAGTAGTTTTTTTTCATTCATCTTTATGGAAAATAATGTACAAACATCTCTTACGGGCCTTAAAGTGCTCTTGGTTGCAAGTGCGTGATTTACGTGATTTTTTATTTTTATTTTGGCAGACATGTAATTGACGTTATTATCAATATTAGCATCAAATCTTTACATGTAATGAAATTGGTTGTCGTTGCCAAGCTAAAAGTGTCATTGCTGAGTTTTGGATGTGCTTATGTTGGAGATTTAGCTAGTCTTGCATCTATGTTGATAAAGACTAGATGACATGAAAGCACTTCACCCGAGTTCTTCATCTTCATTTGCTCCTGTATGAGCAGAGATTTTCAGTCGTGTCATTCCTATTGTGTGTATCAAACGAAAAATGTCATGTCAGTGCTAAGCCTTCTAATTTTAAATCTATATCCGACCCAACTCTTTTGAATCCAATCCAACCAACCAGTGAACCAACCTCCCCCCCCCCCCAAAAGAGGGTACTCTTAGAGCACAAGGTTTGGTGGTGTTACAGGGTCCAAAGCCATGGTGATGGCACTGAGAATGACTGTAGTACTTTTTAATTTTTATTTATACTTTAGTAAAATGTGTATATTTGTGTTTTTATAATAGATGATACACGATTTTGACGTTTTTGGATTTATAATTGTAATAAAAAGGCGAATCTTAATAGGATTCTATGGTTTAGGAGAAAAAATATAGTAGAAAACTGCGGGTCCGAGTATTCTATAATGCTGATGTTCCGAAGGAGGGTAAATTTGGTTCAATTTTATAGGTCAAATTATTGACGTATTTACTTACGTGATGGTGATATAACATAACACATACGAACTGATCTAGACTAAATAACGTGATAACACAAATCAAACATGTTGATTCACACGAATACTAGGAACGATTCTACCAATAATCGTTGATTCACACGAATGCCGATTATGGGGTAATTCTTAGCAAAAGCTGCCAAAAACATACTTTTGGTATTTCATTGAACTGATTAGCCACAAAGGCAATACACTTACTAAATAGAGATACAAAGTTGAAATGGGCCCTAAAGGACAAACAGGCCGAAAACTATTACAAAACAAAAGTCCAATAAACCGAGAAAAACATAAAAGTGCAAATAACTCCTTAAATATAGGGCGTTTTGGGGCACGAAAGTTCCATAAACCGGCATTGTAAGTTTTCCACTGGTCATAGGCGTGAAACGGAGCCTCATAGCCTAAGTTATGCCCATTTTAATGAGGCCCCTTTTGTCACGCGATCTTGGGCTTCCAGAAACACAATGGCCCGTTCATCAACACTTGGGCTCACATCACGAACCTATCCCTAAGCTCTTACCGATTCATAAGTCCAAGTGTAGAACTCACTCAAAAAGCTAGCTTGTAAGAGTACTTGGTTGATGTGAGATCATTACAGTACCTAAAGATTGATATCACAAAATCAGTTGTAAGAATTTCTATTTTTTACCCGTTTTGGTCCACATGTCATCTATGTCATTCCAATTCTTCCATTTCAGTTCTTTTACAACAAAAACTCACAAAGTGTGAGAGAGAGAAATTAAAAAGCGTAACAAACTATCTTTATCGAGTCATCCATGCATATTCATTAATAAACGATCATGCATTTCACGCTGATTCAATTATCTTCGATACGTCGCATTATGCTGATGTCCTATTAATCCTTCTCTTCGTTATCATGATTATAATTGACGCTGTATACTTCACCGATCATGCGAAATGTCATTCTTCCATTAATCAATTTCCTTCAGGTCAGAAATATTTTCATTGGTTTAAAATAAAATTTTATTGCAAAAAATATGTGCCTTTATAAATGCATTGGTATGGTATCAAGTTTGGAAGATAATTTGGCATAAAATGAATAATTTGGGTTTGTTTATTTGTGCATGCAGGGGGTTAAAGAGTGGTTTACATGGGGAGATCATGCAACAAAGTTAGGCACTTTTTTCCGTTGAACGGTTTTCAGATTGGGTACGATCAATGTCTTTTTTTAATATGGTTTTGATTTGGTAACTTTTAAGATCCTATCCCAATGTAAGATCTAATATGTCCCAATGGTATCCCATCTTGTGTGATAAACTCTCAAATCAAATGGTTGTGGGGTCAAGTCTTGCTTAGGAGCACATGTGAGATAGATTAGTGGTGTATATATACTCTTAGATAGTTAGTTGTCGTTAAAAAGAAATCAGCAAGTTTTATTAAAATCTTGTTGCAAATTTAGCACCATAATTCATGTTTTGTTTGCATTGATGATATAAGATTCAATGTGAAAAATGATGATCTAATATTCATGGCCGTCTTTATTATATCGGAGGCCCTATGCAAAACTCACAAACTTGTAAAAATGAGCTAGGCCGAAAAAATAAGAAGTTCGATAAATTCTTTGACACTTGACAATCGGTGAAATGCTTCACAGTCCCATACAAACAAATATCAAAATGATGTTTTTAAGTACATAAACATTTACATATTCAAGAGTATATCGTTATTGGGTATTTTCTACAGCTTTTGTCTGGAAATGAAATAGCGTGGTTGATAATGACCATTATATGCCACTATGGCATGTTGGAATTGGGCAGTGTTTGCTACTAAACGAAACTGTCTGCATAGTATTTTATTCTGAGTTTTCTATGTGGAGGGAAGGAATGCAATCATATTACCTGTATAAGCACTATTTTACCATCTAATTTGGATACGCACTATGTGATTACCAATGCCATTCCACTATGGTCTGACTGTATGATGCCTTTCTAATATAAAATATTGTTTGACACGGGTTGTAATTGTCATGGATAAGCACTGTTCAACCATCTGATTTGGATAGACTGTCATTTCAGGATCATCTGTCACTACATAATCCTTAAAGTAATCTTAACTATTGAAAGCATTAAATTTCCCGTTTGCTACGTGAAAATATATCATTAACTTATTGCTTGCAGGGATTTGCAGTCTTATCTTTCCGATCTTATCCTTTTCTTGGCGCCTGAGAGCAAGACATTTTTTATATTGGTGGATAACAGGCCATGGCTAGAAGACTTGGTCTCAAAGCCTGCACACTTGTGGCAGCTGATGGTTACCAAGGTTGCATATATAATTCCAAAACATCATTAGCATATCTATAATCTTACACTAAATAATCTATATTTACCCTAATTAATATTCTCTCTATTATGCTTCCAGTCCAGGTTCTCCCCTTTTGCAATCACAAGAGGGCAAAAGGATAATAAAGAGAAACCGGCGTTCAGTGAGCTCAACAGTCGTTCTAGAGATTCAAGCAAATCTCGGAAGTTGAAAAGATGGTTGTCAATGGTAACGCTTACAAGAAAGAGGGTCTTGCTACCAGTAGAGAAACTCAGGGCTTCCTTGCTTGCAAATAGCAAATTGCATAGAACCCTTTATGGATTTGTTGTTTTGAAGTGGATTGGAATGATGTACGGGTATCAACTATGTGAATGAGCTTCAGGTATATCTTGTCCTAGTTAGATGAATTTTTTTTAGTTTTTTATTTGGTTACAAGAATAGGGTTGTTTTGTATACTTAGTGTTTCATTATCTATTAATGTTAGCGTACGCTGTGTAATAAAGGTAAAGTACTTTGACAACTTTCCATTTTGGGTAACAAACTATGCTCAACCACAAATTAAGATAACCACGGCTTTTAGGAGTTTTGGTATAGGGTGATCTTGACATGGTTAAATGATGTATAGCATCTCAGATGTTGGTAATTTGACCATGTTGACTTTCTCCAGGAGGTTGTGCTAATAGTGAAACCGGTTACCTTTTAAGTTAAGCCAAAATTAAAAATTTTCAAGAGTTACTCGTCCTAAATTGAATCAGACTAAAATACACTACCTTTAAATGCAATTTGTTCATTTATGTAAATCCGTTGTAGTGGAGTGATATATAAGTACCTTTATTCTATGACCAGACTTATACGTCTCTTGCTATAGAGTCCAAGTTCATGAAAAGATGGGAATTTGATAGTATAGCTCAAGCTGCTAAAGGCCTAATGTCGTGGTTTCCAGGGACTCCATATGAGGCTCTTCTTTTGGAACACCGTCTCAATTCTATGATAGGTATATTTCTAAGCACATTTTCATCAGATTTCAAGGATTATTATTTCTAACACGAAATATATTGTAGCTAAAATTAATTAACCATACTCTTATTATATTGTTTGAGACCTCTTCAGGAGAAGCATTTCATGAAGCTGGTACGGAATCGCCAAACACCTGCTGTTCAAGTGAAGATGAGAATATCTTAAACAATGGTGTGTTGTTAGAGGATGTATCTCCGTGCAGTCGTAATAGTAGTCCTAACGATCAAATAGAAACTCTAGAAGTCCAAGACCAATCAAGTATAGCAAATACGCCTCCTAGTATACCAAGTACACCTCCTAGTATGCCAAATACACCTCCTTCGAACCTCAATACTACAACAAACCAAATAATTTCTTCAGGTATAAATGAACTCGAGGATGAATGCGGTTCTAATGTATCATATGGTGGAAATGCTAGCTATCACGCACCTCTCCGTGTCCAAGTGAATGTATGGAAGAAACTGAAGTAACACAATACACAGACGTATTACTTTTATTCCGCTTTAATGACCGTGACCTCCCTTTTGAATTACAAAAAATAATTATGTCTGATTTGCGATTACTTACCCTTTTGGAGGCTGGACTTCCATCGTGGGTACTATTCTTTCAATCATATCCAGTTTTTTGTCACATGTACCGGCCATGGATGTGCCCGCTAGCAAGAGCTCTATACGTTGCAATATCCTTTGTTACAGTCGTGATTGGTTTCTATGATTTGTACAAAACGTCCCTGTTCTCAAGGCGACTGCTTCCCGTTTATTTGGACCTCTGTTTGATTGGATAGAGACATGGGACATGGTATCAAGGATCAGATATTTGGGAACTATGTTGTTTTTGCATAATGCCGAGAGGGCTATTATGTGGTTTCTGATGATGACACGAACTTTCAGATCACTTTTTTCGGTTCTTACTCAGCCATTGGTTTCCCCGTTTCTGGTAGTTGTGGATGTCCTTTTTCCTTTCTGGAACGTTTTCATTCAGAAGGGAGAGCGTATATACTCCTTCATTTGCATTCTTTTGGGAACCTCTTGGAATCTAGTGGATAGAGTAATTGACGTTCTATTGCTCCCAGTGTGGTACATTGCATCAGCTATTTGCAATTTCGGTAATAGTAATTTACTGTTCTGATTAAGTCTTTGTTAATCAATTCAACACTTTAACTAGAGATCGCAATTTCGACCCATGTACTTTTAAATTTGGGTCGATATGGGTTGTGTTTTATCTCAAATGGTTCATATAACAAATTAACACATTAGCTAAAAGAGGAATGGATCAAATGCGTCGATAGAGCCTAATGGGTAGAAAGTTGCTCGAAGTAAATTTATATTTCTTAGCGCCTCCTAAACCATGTTACTCGCAGATTTAGATTATTATTGCAATAATACTTTTTATGCAAGAATAATTAACATTTTAAATAATTATCAAAGATGAATAAACAATTGTTCACGGGTCAGCCCAACCCTGCCCATACCAGTACTAAAAATGAACCGATTCAACTTGAACCTGCTTGACCCGGCTATCTTGCTAGCTATAAGATTCTTGGACAGCATAGTTTGACACATGATGCTGATATTCTGCATTTTTCCAACTTGAGCTGGTTGCAGCGACAGTTTTCATGTCCCCTATATTCTTGTGCCTTTGGGGAGCAATCTGTGCTCCAATTCGCTTTGTTCTTGGACTATCCAGCTTCTTGGGATATATATACAAGTACATGTATGATGTAGTTGGAGGTATATGGATGTTTGTGAGTAGCGTACTAAAGGTAGCTTCAAGTGCTGAGGCGGCAACAAAGCACACCTATGAGGTTTCTCTGTGGCGTGCCCTTTGGAATGACCTTTTCTCACAGGTGATCAAAGTTTGAAATTTTACTTTTTGTAGTTATGCTAATCAAGCCTACATATATACGCTATACAGCTGCTGTACTCATATAGATATTGTTCTTGTAGATTTTCCGTGCTACCAAGAGCATTCTATACGGAGTTGCTGCATTCTTTGCAGCTTGCAATAGACACCGATTAAGGTTAGATTTATTACTCATCCAGGTTTTCAGATTTCAGCTACTATTAATGTATACTTTAGCAAAATCTACGTATCAATTGTAAGACTAAATATTAAAAATAATAGTACTAAAAATTGATGATAGTAACACCAAGTTTACATCCATCTCAGCATTCAACTTAATATGTAGAACGCGTAACTAATTAAGGGTCAGATCATGTTGGACAGGGACCGGTTGTTCTGCACACCTCTATATTGCTACGAGATATAAATAAATATGAACTAATGAATTACTGCAATGAACACAAAATTTCCCATACAGCATAGCAAATGGTCATGAATTGTAATCAGAATGATGTAGGCCTTCCAGTGAACATCAGGAGTTTTTCATTTAGCTAGACAATGACATGTAATTTGCTTGTGATGTCCTCTTTCCTGCATGTTATTAATTCCTCTTAAATTTCAAGTCTATTGCAGCATATACAATCATTTATTGGAATTCATTCGAAGACTTTCTCAACCAGTCCAGAGATCAGAACTCTTATATGCTAACACTAGATTGCTGAAATCTGGAAGCATCTCTCCACCGGTAAGTTTGCTTGCCAAAAGGATCCGGTTCTTTCAGTTCATTCCATGAATCTTGCAATGTTTTCTTTTTTGGGATATCCAAGCATTCTTTTTTGGAATTTGAGATGGGTCCGAAATGCCTAGTGTTTTGTCTCCTTCAAATGGTATTTGGATATCCACAAAGTCTTTGAGACTGTTTTTGTCCATTACATTGTCGCATAGGTTTGGTTAAGTTGACCAGAAACACTATTTTGCCCATTTTTTTAGAAATTCTAATAATTACATAATGTGTTAAAGTATAATTACCAAAAAAAAAGTATATTAATTACAATGATCTAAATGAATAAAGCAACTTAGGAACCATTTGACTTGTTTCATCTTTAGCTAAAGTTTTTAATTTGACCCCTTACAGATAATACATACCCAAACGAACCGTGTGAATAAGTCAATGGGTAAAACTTTGCACCGGTAATTCTAAACCTGAAAGATATCAGTTTAAGTCGTAAATATATCAAATGTTGAACTTTACTCCACAATTGCAACTCTAGAATCTGGATACACTAATAAACCAGACCAAGTAGCACTTCCAAAATTGTGACATTTTACCTCAAAATGGTGACATTTTACGCGTTTGACCCGCTCGGCATAAAACACCACCCAAATTGACCAATTCAAATAAGGAGGTCAAATTACCACCATAGGAATTTGTTTCTTGCTACCTTTCAGTTTATATTCTTGTGAGCTTTTGAGTAACTCATCAGGTTTTGTTATGAATCTTATTTTGTTGCTGATGTTATACAGCCGGCAGAACCCAGGGAACGAAGGCCATTGCCTACTAAAAGCACAAAACTGAGTTGACAAGATCTTTTATATTCATCAACATCTGCAGTATATACACTAACATAGAACTACAGCAGAGAAACAGAACTAGTGGCCTTCATCTATCTAGCTTTTGAGTTTGTATATACTGTTTACTTTTCTTTTTTAAAAGTCGATGTATATAAGATCCTGATACTGGAATGAGCTTGTAGAGTTGCCGTTGCCTGAATAAAATTGATTAGTTTTGGACTATAGCTTGACCAATGAATTCTCATAGTGTTGCTACAATGATGTTAGATAGCTTGTTAGATTCGTTGATTGGCATCTAGTAACACGCATCTTGTTAGATGGCGGTGCTTATAAGTTATTATGCTAAAATCATTTGGTTCATATGGAAAGTCACGCCCACAAGTTGCACAGGTATAGCGAAAGCCAGGATGATTTCATATCAATAAGAAAGCATCTTGTATGTGGTTAGCAAAAAGATGGTCAAAACAAGATAAAAATTGGCAGAATCTGCTAAAACAGAAAGAACTATGGTACCACTACCAACACAAAATCATGGCTAGAAAATGGCAAATGTTTGTTGGCAAACTAAATGGTCATAAACAGGATCAAGACCATCACAGAGACCAACTCAGCCTGGTAGAAACTAACAGAAGCAACATTTTTATAGGCCTGTAAACATTTGCTATCCGGAGAAACATGTTTTGTCAAATAACACCCAGTGCGCATATTTTCTCGTATATAACTAAAGAAATAAGATAGATTTGATAACATACCATAGGACCATGCACACCAATACTGCAAGTCAAAATCTTGATAACAAAATCCAAAACTTTCTTAGCCAAGTTACATTTTGAAAAACAAAAACTGTTCCAACTCTTAACAAAATACCAAGTACACAATGTAATAATTTCAAAAGGCAGCATCAAAACCGTTGGACTGTATGACCAATATTCTAATTCATTCGCCTGATGAGCTCGTTGATGAAATCTTCACGGTTACCTGCATCACCTCCTTCAACGTAATGGTTCCTCTTTTTCTTCATGCCTCCCAATGGAGCCTTCAACTTGAATGGCCAGAGGAAGTTGTTGGCTTCCTTGAAGTGAGGGCCAGCAGTGAGAATCTCGTGAATAAGATCTTCAACACAGATGATACCATGTTTCCCAAGACCCTGTCATCAGAAAATAAAAGAGTTATGCCAATTTACATTTACTTTTCAGACATTGTAAAAATTAACTTTATAAAAAAATAAAAAGAGAAGCAACCAGACCTGCTCAACGATGGAGTTATCTGTCAAAGGAATCCTCTGCTTGTTTAGCTTGCCATAGCCTCTCTTGTAAATCAACTCCTTCACGCTCTTCAAGTTGGGGTATCTGAGGAGAAAGACGTATTCAGTATTTAATAACGATAACAGAAATATGTGCTATTTGAAAAAAGAAAAGTTATTTGTAAAGACATACCCATAGGTAACATATGGCTCCACCCTGTGCAACATGTTTAGGGTTGCCTTGTTGACTTTTAGGAAGACACCATTGAAGATCTGGTTAATGAACACAATATGAATAAGCACACACAGAAAGAAAAGATGATCTCTGAAACTGTAAAAAGCATTCAAGCTACTATGTATGGCTACAGGAGCAGTACTTGCCTTTCAGTTCAACATAAACGAGATGTAACATCTAAATATTTCTAAATTTAAGTTTGAAGAGAGGAATATAAGAAAAAGCTTCAAGAACCCATCTTGGTTTTTTTGTAAAAAAAATTACCCTGCTTCACATGAAAATTTATTTGCCTGTGTTGGTAAAAGTTTGCGCAAGCTTAAAACACTCTCGTCTAAGTTAATCACCTACCAACTTTCAGTATCAATATAAACAAAGTCATAGTGAGTTCACAGATACAATATTGCACATAAGTAAGTGAGCATCAAAGATGTCACACGGTTTTATTAATGCCTTAACTAAGTAAGCATCAAACTAAGCACTGTCTTAATAACGTCTACATGTATAAACTAACAGTCCTAGAATAGGTTGAATGAAAATTACCTGTCTTAAACGCAAAAGCTGCAAGATCTTCTTTGATTTTGGGTCCATGGCGTTGATACTATACATCAAAAAGTATTAAAATAAATTAGAATCCGACGATGGCAGCATTTCAAAAATTACAACAAACAATAAGAGCAAGAAATCATACCCACGGATCCTAATGATGAACAACATCTTAGCTTCAGGGTTGACGTAAAATCCACCTTTCAACCTCGCCTCACGTTTCAACTGAATCAATTCCTTTTGCTGCATATCATAAACACCACACATCAGTAAGTCTCAAAAGCGCACAAGGTACACAAACAAACGCCAAGAAGCCGAAGCCGAAACAGAAACCAGACCTGGGCTTCATACTCCTGAGTGTACTGCTTAGCCCTGTTGAAAATCAACTTCCTGTTAGCAGCATTCCTTTTCTTCAAGGCTTCGATCTCGATCTTCTTAGCCACAGCCCATTCCTCACTCCTCTTCTGCTTCTTCAGAAACGACTCCGGAACAACGGCCACAGGCATTTTTCCACACTAGATACCAAATCATCAAACCACATTAAACCTCATATTCAACCTAAATCACAAACTAAAAAACTTCAAAGCAATAACACATTCTAACCACTTATCAACAAAAGGTCACTTTATAGTTTAAGCTTATATGATGGGCTTATGGCTTATTTCGTTTTCGCTTAAGTTTCATAAGCTCACTTTTTGTAGCTTATGTAAGCTTATCATATCATAATATGCTTATACAAACACCACCTTAAAAAACATTTCCTTATCTAGGACAAACCAAACAATAATCTTAACAAGTGCACATTTCAATATTTAATATTACAAACTAAAAAAAATGTTATAATGTTATATGACTATATACAAACCACTCATGAACATTCATAAAACACAAACAAATAATTAGTTATGGATCGGAAGAAGATGAAGCTTACAGAGTGACGTCAGCTAACCGGCGGTTCAAGAGAGTGTTTGTTTTTTTGTTTCGTTCTATAAAAGAAGATGTTCTTAAATGTTACTAGTTGATGAAATTAGGGTTTTCTTATTGGGTCAATCTATTGGGTTTTTGTTTTGGGCTTTTGGCATAAGGCCCAATGAGCTATTTTACTCTTGGGTTTCATTTGGTGTATATCCATAATCAGATTTGAATACATACTTCTTCTACTTAAAGGGTGTTTGGATCGGCTTATTTAGCCGGCTTATGGGCTTATTTGACTTTGGAAAAGCTGAAAGCTCACTTATTGAAGCTTATGACCTTATCAACTTCATCTTATTGGCTTAAGCCAATAAGCTAAAGTTAATAAGCTCTAAAAGTGAGCTTATCGGCTTTTCCAAAGTCAAATAAGCCTATAAGCCGGCTAAATAAGCCGATCCAAACACCCTATTAAACATTATTGTTCTCTTGCCATGTGTGCTTTTATAAAGCCTATACTATGATAAAGGGTTTCAAAAATTCACGACATTATAAAAAAGGTTGTATTCATTTAATCTTAAGGAACTTTTCAAAATGTTTACGTATTAGTTATGAATCTAAAAAATACCACATTATCATGTGAACATCCATATTTCGTTCTAATATCATATTTTTGCTCATGTGTCATGACATGCTACCGACTAGATAGGTAAATGTTGTTTAGTTAGCTTCTTTTCCTTTTTATTGTCAAACTTAACTTCTCACCACCACCATATCTCGTAAACATCATCGTCCTCCACCTCCTTATCACCACCCCATCTATTCCACCACCATCGGGCCCACCACAATATAACAATCACCACCGTCATCTTCTTCATATAACAAACCACCAGCATCAACCGACCATCACTAAATCCGTCCATTACCGCCCACCATCTCCAACCATCATATAACAAGCCACCACTATCACAATCCTAACTTACAACAATCTTTCCAAACGGAGAAGCAAAAAAACATGTGGGTGAATCTATTTGTTAGAACCGAAGGTCGCACACGAGACATCACCGAAAAACTTGGCCAAAAAATTTAAGGAAGATGACCAGAAATGACGTGGCATGTGCAACAAGCGGATGATGTGGATTCTACATGTTAAAAACACGTGTTTTCTGATTAACACAAAAGCCAATAAAATTTGTTGGGTATTGTGGTATTTTATTATGTTCGTGACTGATAAGCGAACAGTTGAAAAAGTTTCTTGTTGTTAGATGGATTTAACCCTTATAAAAACGGGTACAATATTGTGAGCTAAGTTATTTCTTTAACTTTTGAAAAATTCTTGTTTAGAGTAGAGGAAAAACCCTAATTCAACCTTTTCACGAGTACTCATAATTCCAGTAAATGGAAACATGCACATGTGACCATCAGTTTGAAGTTAATATTAAACTTAATACCTACTACAATGGTTTTGAGATTACGAAGTAATCGCATTTATATCTTTGTATTGACCAACAATTCATAATTACATAAACAAATTTTTAGCCTTTTTATACTTTGGATCTTTTAATTAGAATGACAATTTTAACTATCTTTGGATAATCTATTTAGAATGACAATTTTATATCTCACAATAATCTATCACACATGTTATAAGTAGCAACCCATAACCATTTGATTGAAGAACTTCTCACACAATATCGCGGTATCGTTTAGACACAAACTCTTTGGTCTTGGGATCTAAAGCGTACTTTAAATGGTTATGGTTTTTAGTTAATACCGCCGATTTTATGGTAACATTGTTTTTCCTTTCTCAACCGATAATCCGAATTTATGGAAATTATTGAATTATGTGTGTACAAGTCTATGAAATATTGAAATCCAATGAACGCAAAACCAAATCATGTGGATGATGATCATTGATCAAAAAACAATATAATCCGACAGTTTAAGCAAATGAGCGAACACAATGACAAGTATGTAGACCGGTTGTACATCCCAAAATTTCTAGCGGAGAATGTGTCATCTTGTCACACATTATAAACAAGGGAAATGATCTCTTTATAAAGTAGGAAAGTTCTCTTTCCGTTGTAAAAATTAAAAATATTTACAATTAAGCCCTTCATTATATCACAAGACATGTTTTCCTCCTTCCTTAACAAAGAAAGTAGTTAACTTTCCTACTTTATAAAGTATCATCATTTCCCTATAAACAAATGAATAAAAATAGAATGAATCGCGTAAAAGTCTTCATCTTATGTCGATTTCGATTAAAGTCTTATTCTTTTTTTTCGATTTAAGGTCATTTTTTTTTTGCCGATTTAGTTTTCTAACTTAGTTAACTATTTCGTTAGTAAATTACATGTTTGGTCGCGAGTTTGTATAGGCATTCGTGTTTGGTCCTTCATCCGTTTTTGCATATTTTCAAAAAAAATTGAAATAAATTTTTTCAAAAACAACTTTTCAAATATTTTTTTCCAAATTTTTTCAAAACAATTTTTCAAATATTTTTTCCAAATTTTTCAACAAAACTTTTCGAGATATTTTTTCCAAATTTTTTCAAAAATTTTTTGAAATATTTTTTCAAAAAATTTTCGAAATATTTTTTCCAAATTTTTTAGATGCGAACGGACGAAAATATTTTGAATTTTTTTTGAAATATTTCGAAAAGTTTTTGAAAAAATTTGGAAAAAATATTTCGAATTTTTTGAAAAATTTTTATTTTGAAAAATATTTTTGAAAATGTGCAAAACAATTGAAGGACCAAACATGTAATGCCTATACAAACTCAAGGACCAAACATGTAATTTACTAACAAAATAGTAGTTAACGGAGAAAAACCAATCGGCCCGAAAAAAGTCAGACTATAAATGAAAAAAAAAAAAAGACCTTTAATCGAAATTAAACATAAGATAATCTTTTATCTTACGCGATCTTGCATAAAAAGGGTTAAGTCCATTAATTAACAATGTATTTTTACAAATTTTCACATCTAGATACGTACTCTGTAAAATACTATTACCATCGTCCAAACTTGTTTAAACCTTTCATTATTAGAATGATGGGGTTGATTTTTCACATCAAAAACATTTGCAGTAATGAATATGAAGATCCTCCAGCTTTGGAAATGAAGCGAAGTCAAGACTTCCCAGATCCTCATTATCATCACAGGGAAAGTATATTGAAATGACATTTCCTTTAATGCAACTGCAAGTTTGATTGATCTAACGAACAATTTTTATCCCACCACCAATTAGTTGCAAGCAAAGCTTTTGCTTCTATTGATTTGTTGAAATCATTAGCACTAGTTTTGCTAACACAAAATGAGCATCTTAAGCACACATATGAAATTGTGGATATTAACAATATATAATGTGTCCTGCTTCCTCCATAAATATTGTTGTTTATATGCACAATTTCACTCTGTGTTTATGATGCTCATTTTGTGTTAGCAAACTAGTGCTAATGATTTCAACAAATCAATAGAAGTAAAAGCTTTGCATGCAACTAATTGGTGGTGGGATAGAAATTCTTCTTTAGATCATTCTACTTGCAGTTGCATTGAATTGAAGGAAGTGTCATTTCAATATACTTTCCATGTGATGATAATGAAGATCTAGGCGAGCTAGGAAGTCTTGACTTCGCTTCATTTCTAAAATTGGTTTGCTATCAGACTTAACACATCTTTGGCTTCGTGGGAATCATCTCACCTGTCTCGTTTTCCAATCTCACTTGTTTGGAACACCTTGATCTTTCTAATAACTATCTCACATGTTTTTCGTTTGCCAATCCCACCTGTTTGAAAAACCTTGGTCTTATTAATAACTGTCTCACAAGTAAATTACCTGTTTTGTTTGCCAATTTTAACTGTTCGAAACATCGCAGCTAACCTGTGAGATTAACATCCAGTTCGAAACCTGTTAGAAACATCGCACCTGTCCAATTTCACTTGTTTCGCAACTGTCCAATTTCACCTGTTCGAAACTTCAGTCACTACAGGGAACCCCAACAATGTCTTTCAAGGCTTCTTCAAAAGCTCCATATCATATTAACGAAAACCCAAACTTGGTATATTATCTATGATATGGATCAACTAAACATTGCATCAAAAGGCAGCATCAAAACCGTTGGACTGTAGCTCGTTGATGAAATCTTTACGGTTACCTGCATCTCCTACTTCAACGTAATGGTTTCTCTTTTTCTTCAAGCCCCCAATGGAGCCTTCAACTAAAATGGCCAGAGGAAGTTGGCTTCCTTGAAATGAGGGCCAGGAGTGAGAATCTCGTGAATAAGATCTTCAACACAGATGATACATGTTTCCCAAGAGCCTGTAATCCCAAACGCACGAGTTATTAGGATGTACTACATAAATTCCAGGCATTGTAAACATAATATTTAAATAATAGAGAGGGAACCAGAAACCAGACCTGCTCGACGATGGAGTTATCTGTCAAAGGAATCCTCTGCTTGTTTAGCTTGCCATAGCCTCTCTTGTAAATCAACTCCTTCAAGCTCTTCAATATTCAACAACGATAAAATTCAACAACGATAAAATTAAGATACAGATATCGTAGAATGAAAAGTCATTTGCAAAAGATACATACCCGTATGTAACGTACGGCTCCACCCTGTGCAACATGTTTAGGGTTGCCTTGTTGACTTTTAGGAAGGCACCATTGAAGATCTGGTTGATAAACACAATATGAATAAGCACATACCGAAAGAAAAGATGATCCCTGAAACTTTAGAAAACATCCAAGCTACTATAACGCCAAATACTATCTATAGCTACATGAACAATACTTGTCTTTTACGTTTAACAAAAATGAAATGGCACATCTAAAATTCTTTAATAAAGGTACATTCATCACTCATTTCAAACTCATAAACAAGAAACAAACGACAGTACGACTAAAGGCACTATAGTGAGTCAGTGACAAATCAAAGCATTCGAAATACCTAAATGCAATATCAACATACGCAAAGCAGCGACTTGAATTTCACGGTTAAACCATCAATGATTCTCAACTACATAAACATCGCCTAAGTCTTACGATATTATCGATACACGAGTCCTAACAAGTAAACATATTTCAAAATCAAAATAAATGAGTAACAAATAGAAATTACAGTCAATATCCAAAAAACCTATCTGTTAGTTAAAATAACATTTCAGACGTAATACAAACAACAAAATGTGATATCAACATATACACACCACTTATAATCAATGACGGATCTATGTTGTAATTATGGGGGGTTGGTACGGGCTAGCCGAAAAAGCTGAGATTTTAGTGTAATTTTTATTTAATTTTGACCTTTTTTCGAAAGTGCCCCACTCATATACTAAAACCCAACATTCAACACTCTAAAGCCTTATAAATCCTTCGTCTCTAAGTAAAAATACCGATATATCATTACGATCCTAGTTTTTTCCGCATTTTGTTGCTATCATCAAAAAAAAAAAAAAAAAAAAAAAAAAAAAAAAAAAAGCCCCCACATCCTATTTTGATATTTTCCTGGTTCTGCTACGGCTTATAATCATTCATAAAAACATACAAAACTAGTTAAAACTATGTCAAAGATAATATATTTAAACCAAAACAACATAAGAGCCCAAAATATTACTTCATCACAGCTCCTAATTCCAACATACATAAGACCTTAAAATAAATCACAAACACATACCTAAAACACACAGATCACCTAAATTATTCATAAGGAAACAAAAAAAACACAGACGCCATTGTTGTTGTTGTTGTAAAGTTTGCTTGAACCCATCACCTTCTTTTTAAGGGAGTGTTACAAGTTATGCACAAAAGAGTTCAACAGCTTTCAAGCAAGTGAATGAAAAGTTGAAGCACAAGTGCCGAACATGCAATACTCCCTTCAAAAAAAGAAAGGCCGCCGGTCAACGCCGGTCAACTTAAGATCTAGGGGAGGGTAGGTGAAGAGAGAAGAAATGGGGGAGTGTTATCAATGTGTAACAACTCTAATACAGTATTTTGACATATGCAAAAGATATATAATGAAAAACTCTACTTTATACAAACCCTCCCAATATTATTTATATTTATATTAATTATAATGCACGAAGACACTTCACTTTTAATTTTAAGACGTACAAGAAATTAAGCATGATTTACAACACTTTAATGCACCCAATTTTCAGAATTACAACCAAGTAAGCATATTATACAACAAAATAAAGCATGATGTCGTTTAAAGACTAAAATTTTATCAAACCACATTAATCTTATTAAAACACCCTTCATAAAAATTACAATCATTTAAGCGCAATGTCTGATAATTGCGTAATTTTGATTCTACAACAAAATAAGCGTAGTGTACAACAAAATAAGCGTGATGTAATTTTCGGACTTACAACATTAATCTTAATAAAGTGGTTGATGTTATTAATATTATAATGACTACTACTTACAAGAAAAGAAACATAGTGTACAACACTTTAACGCATATAATTTTCGGACGTTCAAGACAAGAAGCGTAGTGTACAACAAAACACCATTAATGTTATTTAATGTAGTCGATTATTTAACCCAATAAATACAATTAATACGATTATTAAAACATCTCTTACGTAAAATACAAATTATCAAGTATATTATACAACCAAATTAAACATTCTTTCGTTAAATATCATTCTCGCAAATAATAAAGTACATTATATAAATATTCAAGCCGAGGCAGGCAGCAGGTAAAAATGGGCTGAGCCGAATCAGTAGCGGACCAAACGAACTCGAGCCCAGAGTAGACACAGACCAGCGGGTTCGAACCCGAACAGGCGCGGCTATCTGAAATTTTGATATCCAGTAAATTTATTGTTAAAAGAATATAATAAACTAAAATACATTATTAATCGAAAATTTTATTTGAAGCACCGTCGTTCGAACGCCGGTCTGCCTAGTTATATTAATAGGTTTTGGTCAAATCGTCTAACTCATGATGCATATCGTATAAGTTCCGATAATACATTCAATGATTGGTATAAAATATGAAACATTAAAAATTATTTAAAATATATATAAATTATACATATTTTATACCAAATATATCTACCTCCGTCCCATTTTATTATACCGTTTGATTTTGTGGACCTTTCTTGTTAACTTTGACCATTAATATATTTATTTGTGTTATATAATCTTGATGAAAATTATACCAAATAAAAATACATTTAAACCTAATATATTCATATATTTTCATCAAGTATTATATAACACAAACAAAAATAATTATGGTCAAAGTTGAAGAATAAAGACTAAAAAAGTCGATATGGGACAATAATTTTGGGACGGAGGGAGTATAATTTTAAACTTTTTATATATAAAAGTTCAATTTGTCTAAGCATTAGGCAGTGGTCGACCGGCCAACTAGCGCCTAGCGCTTTAAGCAACCTTCAAGAAAGAAGTTTAGAAAGCACGAAGGAAGATTAACAACAACAATGGGGTTTGTGTTTTTCCACAATTTATCTCATGTCCAACTAATTTTATAACTTCGCTTTAGGTCGCCCAGTAGGGATTCAATCCCTACTTTTATTCACGCGTCATTTCTCTCCAAATGACCTTCAGCGATTAGATGCCCGATGAGGCGACCAAGTTCAATTTTTATTTTTTTAATTTAACACAAAATAAAATTTCATTAATAATTCAAATAAAACTAAAACATTACGAAACTTATTAAAACATTACAACACTTATTAAAAATCTAGGTTGTGGCGTGCCTTGATCGCCTCTTTGAGTTTCTGCATTGTTTGTCGTTCTATTGCGGGCAAAGATTCGTCGATTGGCGTGCGATAGAACATGAGATTATATCATATTTCTTTTGTCGCTCAAATTCAAGTTTTCGTTCTTCTAATGCCAATTTTTGTCTTCCTTTCTTCTCTTTTGCTCCATCTCCAACTCGATTTGCGTTGTTCTAGCTCTTCTTCTTCAATCATAGTATTCGTCTGCCAGCTCCTTCTTCCGTCCGAATGCCTTGGACTTGATCCCGCCCCATTTCTAAACACCTTCCATAATCACATTTCGAAAACTCAAGATTTATTTTATTCTTCTTGCGGTATCACGACCAATTGGTCTACCATGCATGACGAAGGCGCATCCGAGTCGGTTGGCGTCCTTGCTTTTGACGACCATCATCTTGGCTTAAAAAGCGGATCTCATTATCCTTCCAAACATAATGGTCCTCAAAATCTTCCAACAATGCTCCAAAACAAGCGGATGACCACGCACTGGTTGGTATTCATCACACGTCGTGTATAGACGGTGAGGTCATTCTCACCACTTCCGTAATTCCTCGAGCATTGTTGTAAATGGCACAAAATTGACCAACTCTAGGATGAATCCTATTTTTCCACTTTGTAATGATAGAGTTGTTATGCGTTCTTTCTGCACCAACCTCCTTCTCGAAATAAGCAATGACTTTCTCGCGAAATCCTTTAGCATTTTGGTTGTTTCGTTATACTATTCTGGATACATCACACCAAGCGTTGCCTGAAGCGATCTCTTCTTTGGACCAAAGCGGCGAATCATTCTTGGCTTCTTCCCGATACCCTCTTATTTGCCTTTGTAGCTCGTTTCTTTGGTTTGACCGGTGGCGTCTCTTCCGACATTCTTCTTCTTCTACGTCATCAAGGTTAACCGAATCGTGAAACGATCCATGAGCCGAACCGGTGCCGAACCGTGATACTCTTGGCCGGATAACCCGATCCGATTCCAACATAAAAGCGAGATTGTTGTATAATTGGTCTTGAAATCAAAACCTCAAGATTGATACGGTTAGCAGGAGAATATTGTTGATAATTTGAATCGAAGACGTTGATGAATCCATTGTTGGACGGTACAGTTCGGGTGACCCATACATAGATTGGTTGCTTGACGGAGTGGCTTTGTTGTTGTTGTTGTTGGATGTTTTGATGCGGTGGAACAAATGGACGATTCATAAAAATGGATTATTAGTTTGTTGTTGTGAGCTTGTTGGGATTGATATTGAAAGGGGGTTGGAAATTGATTCTTGGTGAGACACCTTAACGAAAATTCGGATCCGGTGTTAAAATATCTTCAGGCGTTTGTGCTAAACGGGATTTTCGGCTGGTTGGTGGTGTTTTTTTAGACATTTTTATAGAGAGATTGTGAGATTTTTGATAGAGAGGATTTTGAGATTTTGATAGAGAGGATTGTGAGATTTGTGAGTTTAGTGTGTAAATATGTTGTGTATTTATAGGATAGTTTTTTTTTTTTTTTTTTTTTTTTAATACCAAACGGTCGAAAACTTTAATTTTTAAACGGTTTAGATTTTTTTTTTGTTTGGACTTCAACGGCTAGCAACAAGAGGAGTATATTTTTTGCTTTGTTCTTATCGATCGTCCACACGACCAATTCATGTTTTTTTGTTGGCGATCGATTGCCTCCACAACAAGGGGATCGAGATGAAATCGATCGCCCTATGCCTCGATCGATTGGCGATTTACTCCTACTGCATGCAGCCTTAGTAAAAGTTCATTAACTATATAAATATACACCAATTGGGAAGTGACACTTTATTTGTGAATAGTTTTGTAGATTTATATTTTTATAAGTACATCATTTCTCCTGTCACAATTGCTCTATTTCAACCCACATGCACAACGCAAGTACAATACCACATCTTAATTATTCGGTATCTTACTTCTTTTATTAAAAGGGACAAGTTATACAAACTTCCATTTTTCTACAAACGGCAACCCCCCTTTTTTTGTATTAAAAAACTATAAACCTGAAAGTACGGAAAAAAAAATAATTTAATAAGTCAAAATTGTGTTGTAATGTAATCTGAAAAAACTGTGTTGTAATATAATCTGAGATGACAAAAAATCTTTTACCTTAAACCCCTTTTATAGCCCTCATACGAGAGTTTGTATCGTATGACCTTTATTAAAAACCATTTATGCTTTTAATATCATGAGATGTCATGGTCATACGAACCATAGGGAATAATGGAAGGAGGTAGGGTAGTACCATTTTTTTAAGAGGAAATTCTCTAACTAAAACTCAACCATGGTCCCTTTTGTGGTCACTTTCACGTCTTTTTAGCATTTAATTAAATACGCCGATTCTTCATTCTATTATTTTTTAGAATGTGTCCACGCAAGACTGAGTTAAGTGGAATCTTCATAAAATCCATATTAAGTGTCAGGTGTGATTTTTTTAAGTCTTTTTCTTGTTTTTGACCTTAAATATATTTGTTTGTGTTATATGATCTTAATGAAAATTATATAAATGAAAATACATTTAAAAGCTAAATTCATTCGTATATATCTTTGCATCAAGTATTATATAATACTGACAAAAATATTTAAAGTCAAAGTTAAAAAAGATTAAAAGTCATAACTTGACAATGTGAGACGGAGAAGATTTTATTATTTTATTATAAAATTACAAATATACCCTCCTATATTATATTATTATCCCTTTATTAATTACTCCACCTAACTTCACCACCCCTACCGGTCAACCGCCACTGGTCAACCTCAACCACCACTTCTCAACCAGATTCCGGCCACCTTCATCTGCAGATTCCGACCACATTCATCTGCAAATTCCGGCCAACCATTATTTCTCAACCACCACTGCTCAACTACAATCCCTTTTGTGGTCCCTTTTTCTTGCATAACAAATGACAAGAACAAAAATATATAAAAACTAAATATTGTACTGATTATGAAAATAGAAAAACAATATCTTCGTCAACTAAAATTTTCTATCACGTTGTGAACATGGTTTTCATCAGTCCTAATAACTACTACTCACCAGTCCATAGTCAAAATTGTTTGGTGCCCATTATATTTTTTCTGCACGCATCTATTTCCACGAAATCAACACCTCACCCACAACACCAATTCCAAGCCGGATCTTTAAAAACAATCAAACATCAAAAAAATTTAAAAAATAATTCAAGAACATAAAGTCCGGTTGAAGGTGTTCATCAGCTCCAAAACCACAAAAGTCATGTTTCAAGATCAACTAAACAGCTTTCAGATCTGGTTGGTGGCCGGATCTACTGTTCGGCGGCGACAGTTTCAAGATCATTAGTGTTTCTTGCTCATGCTTATTAGGTTTGATTTTTTTTTATTTGTTATTTTGGTTGGAAACTGCTTACTGAGACCTTGTTTATACAAGATCTTGATGCGAAAAATTCTTTAGCTCTTCGTAGGTTTGTGGAAATCGAGGAATGGTGGTGGGTTTTGGTGGTGGTCGGCTGGGGATGGTGGTGGGTTTTGGTGGTGGTCGGCTAGGGTGGTCGTGGGTCGACGACTGGGAATGGTTGTGGGTTTTGGTGGTGTTGTGTTTATGTTTTGCGTAGGAGAGGAATGGTTGTGGGTTTTGGCTGGGAATGGCTGAGGAGAGGATAAGATAAATATGTGGTGTGTATTATGTGAGGGTATATTTGTCATTTAAGATAAAAGTAAAAAATATCTCTACCTAACTATCGTACTTGCAACAACACATGTCAAAAAAATAGTGGAATTGAGCAGTCGAGCATGACCAAAATGGGAAAAAGCAAATGAAAGTGACCACAAAAAGGACCATGGTTGAGTTTTTGGCCTAGTTAGGGAATTTCCTCTTTTTTTTAAAGGCATCAATGCATCATTATATTAACACCACAAATATACTCAAACATCCAACACATTAGTGTACAAGACATGACCACACTTATACTCAAACAATGTAAAAGACATCCAACACATTATTGTACAAGACATCACCAAACTTATACTCAAACAACGTAAAAGTGAAAGTGATTTGCACAATTGATTGCAATACTCAAATCAAAAGTGTTTTGACATTTATACTCTTATACTATTTTTACTTATTTTCATAAAGGTATAAATGGCAAAACACACATAATTTGAGTGTAATAATTAATTGTGGGAGTGTGCAAATCACTTCCCAATGTAAAAGTGTATCACGTCAGTAGCAAATAAGAAATTTTGTCATTCTTTTTAGAAAATTTGATAAAATCAAATCTTATGGAGGTAGCTAGTTTTTTTGATATCTTACAACTCATTGAATAAATCTCAGAAAATACAAGATTAGTATGTTAGCAAAAGAAGTCCCTTACATATATTTTTTGTTTGAGTCCACACCTGTCAAATACTTCAAAAGGTGAAGATCGGTGGGATCACCTTGGCCTCACGACGCTTATGGATGCTAACGGGACCTCCCCAAAGACCCAACCAGGCGAATGAAGCACGTCCAGGTGATTGTCTTATTAGGAGGTGGGCTTTGAACCCGGATCATTTTCTCCGATGGGCCTCGTTGTGGGTCAATCGGCGTTTGTGATGGGAGATGGTAGCAGGAGGTGGGCTTTGAATCTCATTTTTTCCGATAGGCGCCGATGACCAATCGGCGTTTGCGATGATAAGATGATATCAAATGATCTTTAGTCTATGGAAGAGGTTTGAGCCCGGGTGTATTGACCCAAGCCCAAGAACTCTTACCAATGGACTAAAGCATCATTGGTCCACACCTGTCAAATACTAGTATAAAAGAAAGCTTTAATGTGTTTAACACTAAAGAAAAATATATGAAAAATGCAGAATGACTAACAAAATACATATATTGCAACTTTATAAAAAGCATTTGTGTATGCTCCATTTTTCAGTTCGAATACAAATCTCATTGTCACCGCTGGTGAACTTTATTTGTTTGGATCAAAACTGTAGGTACAGGATAACCTCAAAAGAATACATGTCAACTACTTGTAATATCTTTTGACATAATCATGTTTAATCGTCTGGTTAGTTAGAACTCGACTCGGTACCTGGAGCTCGTCTGCTAAATCCCGAATCTACTAGAAATGTAGCCGTCTTTGAGTTCTGTTTTATCCGTGTGTATCTTGAAACTCATTGCTTGTTTCGGAAAGAGTTACAGTTTAATATGTTATAATCTATATTCCATCACCGGCAAGATTTGCATGTACACAAAGCTGAAAAGTAGCCAGACTTACATGTACACAAAGCTGAAAAGTATAAACAGAGGAAGAGCGTTATAACAGTGAAACAAACATTAACAGTTATAGAATGAGAGAGATCCAATTCGCAGTTTGAATGTGAAGGTGTCAAATGAGCGGGTCAAATGTGTGATTATTTGGTATAAATCAGATTAGGATGACCCATTTCACATATTGTCCAAAACTTAAATATTTACATAATTAGTATGTCAAATATGATTAAAACAAATCTTTGAAAAACATGATTTATAAGGTTTTATGCAATCAGATTCACTTTAGACACCTTCCACTGTTTCCTCTTTGGCTAATTATATTTTTTTATCCAAGTGACCCGCTAGAGATGAAAGATAACCAAAATCGACCCATTTATAAGTAAATGGCTAATTGGCTCTGTCCTCTGGTAAACTTTATAAGGAAGATTGTTTCTTACATTATCAGAATTCTTCTCTCAAAGTCGATGTTAAAGATTCCGTAGCCATTTGCTCATGGAAGACTGACAACATCAAAATATAGAGAGCAAGATTAGATAAAAACATAAATCCAGCTTAAAACATATGGAGCAATTTTGGCATATACTAATTAACTGAATATATCACTTCATCAATGAGTGATTGTTGAAATATAATTGCCGAGTAAACTTTATAAATTTGATCAAGTAGAAAATGGTCAGGAATTTCTTTGTAGTAAAGCTTATATATGCAAATACTAAGTATCTTATTATCTTACAATATTAGTTTTCAACCACCACTTACTGGTAAACTTGTGGCTCAAATAAGTTAGCAGCAACCACCATAGAAAATCAGCATTGATCTGCATAAATGAAAATTGACCATGGTGATTTCTTAAGTATCGCTTCTCTAAGTATTTAATCACTAAAGAGCTCTCGAAAACCTATATGACAATATTACTAGGTTGTGATTTTTCACGTGCTTATAATATTTCCGTTTGGTGGCACCTATTTCCGTTTGACACCTATACTTATGAATGGATCGATCAGTTACCCAATCCAAGTGACTGTTTTAAAGACTTTGATGCTTAAGAGAATTCACAGAAGGGTTAACATAACACGTCACGCACCTTGTACTCTATTTATTGCCTACTTGCAACATGAGATGGCGATAGCTGCGCCCCCTTACAACTCGGTGCCACTGAAAAAGGACTAAATCTTTATAACCCACTTTAATTCTCTCCTGGACGAGCCTGCATATTATATAAGCTATGTTAGCATATGGGAAGTTGAAAATGTATTCAGGCGAATCCCAGGTTCCCAGCATGAATATGTACTTACCATCTCACAAGACATCTCTGAATTGCTCGAGATATTGGGCGACAGAAGGATGGATCACGTTGAACATAGAGTAAGCCAACCTGGGAAGTTTAAGAAGTGGAAACCATCAAATCAACATCCGTGACTTTCATGAGGTTCAACAATAATTATGATGATAAAAAGCTTAATTCGATTGCGGTTTTTTTTTGGCAACTTTTGATGCTAAATTTTCTTTAAAAAAATCAAAAGGAAATTTGAGAGGAAATGATATGATCAAGGATCAACTTAAAAGAAAATTGTGTAAATGAAACGAACCTCAATCATTGCATTAAAAGAAGGATCATCAAAAATCTCTAGACTGCAATCGGCGAAATAGTTAATCTGCACAAGTTTAGTGTAACGAATTAGAACGTAATGATAATATTGGATGACCAAACCAAAGGGATACACACACAGAGTTAAATCAGGACTTCCTCTTAAAAACTTTTAACAACAGTAAATATGAACCTTTATACAAACAGTATTCTTATAGGCATGGCCATTAGACTTAGATAGTAAATAACTAAATACTGGTATTGTTTCTTTAGCATATACTTATTTTTTTAGAGGTGAGCAAAAAATGACACTCCCTCCTTCCCAAGTTATCCTCCATTATACCCACTCACAAAATTGCAGTGTTTAAGGGTAAACTTGACATTAGACTGGTATTCAACGTAATTATTGCATATACCAAATACTAAGGGCTCTTTGTCTAGTAGACACTCATTTAAGAAAGACCGAAAAATATGAAGCGAAATGTACCCGAATTCTGCATCAACTAAACATTGGATGAAATCCATTAGTTGAAGCTTAGCCCATTCTGAGCAAAGAAGGGTCATCCTTATTTGGAGGGTACCTCCAAGGAGCACCAAATCGTAATTTATCTTTGGGAATTTTCCCCTTTTGAGCATCAAGAGCAAAATTTTGCAAGAGTGATAGTGCTCTATCCATTGCAGGATTGACAACTGTTACCTGTCAAATGGGGTCAGAACAATATTACGTATAATTGTCACAAGTGTCTAACAAAGCCTATAAACGAAAAACTGGTCACAATCTTACTTGCAAATATGCCAGATATGCATCTATGATGTCCTCAAACGTGCTTTCTTTATCACTCATGAGCCTGCACAATGACATAAAAGCTAATAAGTATATTTGCCTGGTGAAGCATACAATACTCAGAGCTAAATTCGGTTACATGAAGGATCCAACAGATGAAGCATTTGAAAAGGAAAAACACATTACAGAAATTGAACAAGTAAATTTCTTAGCCCATTCCCTGTAAGTGTTTACATCTGACCTTGATAGCCAATCATACTAATTTACAGGTTCAGATCGGAATAGTCGTTTAGATTTAGGTAGATAATGTAAATAAAGTCAGTGGAAATGTGAGGTAGTTTTGCTTCAAGCCAGACGCCACATACACAAATACACAATCCCTATAAGGAAATTAATAGTATTACAGAAATTGCTTCTAATACTTACGCCTGGTAATAACTGCTCTGTTTAAGGGCGTATATCTCGAAAAGATGTCGCGCATTGGGCCCAAGCACCTCAACAATCAAATCCCACTAAAATTTGACACATAAAATGGATTAGTTTCTCAAGTCCAAATGAGTCTACAGTAGAAGCTTTATACAATAGCACAAAAAAATTATCAAAAGGTATCAATATGCTGCACCTCTGACTGGCTAAAATAGTCTGGAACCATATGTACTTTAGCTTGTTGTGGAGTCCATCCAAATGTCTGCAAGGTGCAATGGATCACATATATTATAAATCATGGTCATAAGCTCCTATAATCTCTAATAAAGTTACACTATTGATTTAAGAGATGCTATTCAGATTCAGAAAGAGAACAAATAAAAGCTTTATGGTTTTTTATATGCTTCAATTTTTTAGAAATTAGGACAACAAAGTTTCAATGACAGGAAAGCAAAGCTGTAAAAACTTAAGTTACCTCACGGGAAATGAAAATGTCAGGAAATCCAAAATCCATGTATGCTGAGTATGAATAATAGCTGTAAAATTTTAGTGAAAGTAAACATTAGAGGAAACAAAATGGGTGTCATCATTGGATGTTCAACACTGTGCATGATTTACAATTATAATCCATAAATATAAGATATGAAGATCTACGCAACACTATGTGCCTTGACTTAAAAATGATGTATGTCATTATTCTACTAGTTCGAGTGCATAGGGCCACAACCTTCTAGTTAAATTTCACAATAGTAATCGATGAGCTTTTCAAAGCATCTCTATGGGACAAAAAATAAAGGAGCAATATAAGCACGTTACGTGAGCAAAGTACTTGCCTAGGTCCAATCGATTCAAAGTATTTCTTATGACAAAAACTATTTGCCAGCAGCACAGTAGGGCATAATTATTCCATCTCTACTCTAAGTTCCTTAGTTTAACCTTTCAACAGACATTAACATCCATTAATTAAAACGAGATGCTTTAAGAACATCTTGAAGCTACACTTCATGCAAATATAATGTTACCAAGGACAAGCCACATATCAGTGTAATGCACCTTAATTCTTTTCCAGGACCGACAATAGTCATTATTTGCAGGGATGAGTTTTTATTAGCTCTGCCCTGCCCTGATGCAATAGGTAAGTACCTCCAAGTTGTGTCAAATAGCTAATAAACGCACCTTATAAAATATTCTCTATCATGAAAAACGGATATTCCTTGGTTTAAAGCTTCCATTCTGCCAACAAGGGTATAACCATTGTTGGTATGGTTGAACAAAGTAGGTAAAACTGGCAAGAGAGGATTGTTAAAAACGATGATGTATAGGCGCTATGTGCTTTTCAATTACAGTACTTTTGGTGTCGTATAAGTAAGTAGGCCTAGTTTAAACTGTGCATTTGGCAATGGCGGATGTATAAATCAACAAAGGCAAAACTTGGCGTGGCACTAGTGGGTCACACTATGTAGCTATATCAGTCTTTAAATTTTATGTGCTGCTACATGTATTTAGAGGAAATCGTAACTCGCTCGTGAAACAATATTGTGACACATCAAGTACAAAACTAAATCCAGTAGTTCAATCAATCGGCACTGTGACATTCTACTGCACAAAGGTGTGATCTAGAAGAAAGTCACAAAGATGTAATCTAGAAGATAGTATTACCTGTCAGAAGTTACAAAAATAACAGGCAGACACGTCTCGTTTGCACCTAGAGCAATTATTCTCCAGATCAGACTGTCATGATACATCGGTGCAGAGACTGATGAATCATCCACCAAAGCAGCATGTTTCAAGACTTCGATATTGTTTATTACCAACTTTGGCTGTTCCACAAACCACATAGGAAAAGAGAATGTGTGACTTGAAAGATTAAGAGCGTTAAATAAGACTAACAAAAACTAAAGAGGTCAACCAAGGCCCAAGATCTCGTATGATGGCTTAAGAGTACATTAAACATATTAAAAGCATGACCAATTTGCAATAACCACTATCACTTCAATTACTACAAAAAGTAGGCCAAAACATATACTCATGATCAAACTTTGTTTAACTTAGTATATATTCGTCTATATCAACTTCAGGCTTTAGCACTAAATCATTAAGGATGGCATCAAGCAGCATGTCACATACTCACATATTGGCATGATAAACATGTTCACATATACATTTCGCTAATAATTACATCTATGTTTTGCTGGTAATAAATTTAACCATCGTTCCCACACAATACCTGAAAGTAATCAGCTTGAGCAGCACCCGACAACAACTCCAACAACAAATAAGGCCAATCAGTAGCGGAATTCGCCAAACTCCTCGAAAACCCACCCGTCTCATTCAAATGCTTAACCGCATTAGCCCTAAACCCTTGTTGAACCCTAATCACCTCTTTCGCTAATCTCAACGCCACTAACCCTTCCTTATAATACGACCCCTCTTCCACAGTCAAATCCCCACCCTTCCCCCTCACCCCCAAAACCCCCTCTTTCTCTTCACCACTTAACCGTACACTTAACACGCGTATCGCCTTATCCCACAACCCCAACGTATTAACCTTTTTCGACAAACCCCTTTTCGACGCCACCACACCCTTATCACTTCCTATAATCTTTTCCAACACCGTATCCAAACAATGCCACTTTTTCAAAGTCCTGAAAACCTCACTAGACCCAATAACACCCAAATTAACCCCGTTTACTGCCATTTTTTCTAGACAAGTTTCCAAATCATTCTTAAGAGTATCAAGCCTCGGTTTTTCGCAATTCGACCAACTCCCCCAAGGAAATGAATTCCCATTACTAGGATGATTACCTTTAACTGAAGAACCAAAATCAATGTAACCAGTAACATGAGGACCTTTGTTCCAAGATTCCATAAACCCTGAAATGAAATAACAAAAAGATCATTAATTTGTAAAAAAATAACGTAAAACAAAGATTTTTAAAACATGGGTTATGTTTACTTTCTAGGATTAAGGTTGTTTTGCCGGTGCCACGTGGACCATGGAGGATGAGTGGTTGGTGGACACGGTGGCGATGAGCGTGGTTGTTTAAGATAGTTTCCATTATTGGTCTTGGGATTATTCTCCATGGTTTTTGCACCATGGTTTTACTGTGTGTGTGTGTGAAATGAAGGATGAACAATGGCGGCTGATGGTGGTCACTGGTTAGATTAGTTTGTGTTGGTGTCATAATAGGCCCCTTGTAAAATGAAGACTTTTCATGAGATCTCTTGTGACTGTTCGGGTCGGGGTCGAGTCAGGTCGGGTTGAGATGACTGAACACAACCTGTTTAAGTAATCGAGCAAGTAGTGTTGGTCTTACACGGTTTATCGTAATCATGAGTTAAACATATTAGGCGAATACACGCATAAAGTGATGGTGTATAACGACAAATAATTATACTTGCGAGCTTGTGGTTATTGTGTGACCTTTTATAAGGGTCGTCTCGTTGATTTCAGAAGCAATGTGCCATAATTACAACTTTACAAGTATGCTCCATTACTCGAAAATTTTGACATATTGACTAACGGATCAAAAGGTTAATTTTCACATGGTAAATATTGACGTTTATGATATTGTAATTTATTATATTACAATATTGAATATGTTTAGGTAGTTTGAATATAAGTTATTGTATTTAATCAATCTATACTATCTTATAATGTATTTAGGACTTTCTATAAAAAGAAGTCTTAAAAAAATAAGCCTACACACTTATTATAAAAGGAAATCTCATATTTCAAAATAAATCAGACTACAAAAATTGTATTAATTTTGCTATTAATTGTATTAATTTTGTTATTAATTCAATACATAGCTTTAATATTGAGCTATCTTCCTGGAAATTTAATAGACAACATTGTAACATCACCAATTCAAAACATTGTAACACCACACATCAATTCATTCATTCGTACAATTATTTTTAGAAAAAACGTGTAACCGAATAACATTTGTTCGCCATGAAAATATAGTCGTAGGATCACCAGCACCGTATTATTGCAGTGTCTATAAGATATATGTAATATGTGTTTATATGGTAACTAGTCAAGATTCATTAAATTTCAAGTTTTAAGTAATTTGAGAAATGACATGCACTTTTTAAAAGTAGTAAAGATTTGTGAGCTCAAGATTTTATAAAATGTAAGGAGTTATGTTAGTTGACTCAATTCACCAACCTCATACACGAACACGATATGTGCAGTAAGTTGGCTAAGTGTGTCGAGAATCGAAAAATGTTTAAACTCAACCCTAACTTACATACTTTCGTGTCGCTTTCAGAGATGACTGTTTTGTGTTGGACAAAACAGAATGTTGGCTACTTCACATCATACCGGAGTATTAGCTTTATGCAGTGTGTAGGTTGTGTGTTAGATCAAGTTATAAAATTATAAAGCTAGAATCGTCGTGGTAAGGCTGTAAACGAACCGGACGAACACGAACACAGCCTTGTTCATGTTCGTTTTTTTAATTTTAAGCGGATAAATAAATGGTAACGAACGCTTAAATGGACGAAATTCTTGTTCACATTCGTTTAATAAGAAAATGAGTTGTTTATGTTCGTTCATTAAGACACTAAACGAATATAAACGATCGAACATAAATGAACATAGACAAACAAATATAAGCTCTAGTAAATTATGCACAATATATTGTTTTATGAGTGTTATTTTGTTTAAGAAAAACAATTTTTAAATTATACAATTAAAAGATATAATATACGAACATAAATAGATAAATGAACATAAACGAATGTTAACGTACACATAATCGAACGTTTACGAACATAACGAACGGATGCGACTTTTGTTCATGTTCGTTCATTTATTTAATCGAACGTAAAATATTGTTCATGTTCGTTCATTTAAACGAACATAAACGAACTTTTTATCAAACATTTCATAAAATGATCACTGAATGTCCAGTTCGTTTACAGCCCTAGTCGTGGGTAAGTGCACATTATCGTGTATAGTAAAAGTGACGGTACGTCATTGGTCGTTCTACGTAGCCTTGGTAGTTAATCTGTTTGATTCGATTAAACGAGTAGTAAAAAAAGGGGTTTTGAATTTTTTGTGTAACATGGCAACTAGTATTGTAAATTGATGAACGCGCAATTTTTATACTTTCAGTGTTTATATCCTTCACTTAAGGCTAAAGAAACAACAAAATGATGATTTTAATTGCAAATATTATGTAACGAGTATTTGAACCTGCGCATTGTGACGGAGCTTTTTAATTGTATGTATCGGAAATGTAATTTTTTCGAATAGCACTTGAAAAAGTTGATGTGCCACTGTAACAATGACTATATTATTTCAAAATTCCTAAATCAATTAGAGAAGGGTTTATGTCATTACCCATCAGCCTATAGAGAACTTGCTTCAATTATTAAACAATCTTATTCTAAATTTTACCTAATAATGGAAAATTGGTTGGCAAAGTGACTTTGAATTAACTTTGAATATGATTATCTATATGTATGTGTCACATATATGAGTAATAGTTTGTAGGTTCGCGTTCTCTCGAAGAGAGCATGATAAGCCTTTATGTGTCCAAAATAGAGTTGATGTGAATGAGATATCGAATTACAAAGTTAGGCGTTCGGTGCAATGCCAAGAGGAAAAATAGTTTATTTTCAATCCCATCGGTGGGATGAGTAAACTTAAAGGGGTCTATTGTGTATAAATAGAGGCCTAATTCCATGAAGTTTTCACACATCAAATCAATAGTTATTATTGATTTCAACATATGGAATCGCGATCTCTTAAGATGAAATTCGCAGCGGTTTAGTTAAGTCAAGAAGACAACTTCTTCGTTTTGGTTTGTTGTCTGCAGGAAGCAGACGGTAATTTGTTTAAGGGGCGTGTCAAACACGTGCCTCGAGCTTTTAGTCTTCTTTGTTGATCTTTATTTGGTGATCAAGCAGTCTTTTGACTATTTTATTATTTTATTTAATTATCGTTTATCTCTTACATTCTGTTTGTATTTAATTTTACATTTTTATTCTTTGTTAATTTTATTTATTGTAATATAGATTTTATTAATAAAAGTATAACCGTTTCCTCTGGTCTTAAAAGCAGTTACGTATAATGTAATTAAAACACTTTTATTAAAATCGGTTTATATAATTAACAGATTTTATCTGAACTGTTTTTCTGCTGAAACCAAGATTGAGTTTCTTTGAAAATCGGTTTATAACTAAGCAATTTTAATTAATGATTTGGTATATGATTTATAAATGATTTTTAAAACAGTTTATTGAATCAGTTTATATTGAAACCATGATGAGTTTCTTTTCAAACTGATTTATTTAGTTTGTTTATTGCATATGTTATTGTTTAAATCTGGATATTGAAACCAAGCTTGTGTTTCTCGAAATCATATTTGGTACAAGTTTACATAAACCATGTTGAGTTTATTAGATACCATATTGTTTTAACTGTTTTTGTGTTTAAATATTCACAAGTTAACTGATGGTAACATAATTTGTGACCCTAGTGAATCTTGCGAATGTAATTGGTGCTTGATTACTAACATTGTTAAAATCATGATGAAATCCGATTCATTGAAACCATGTGGAGTTTCTTTGAAACAAATCTCATAAAATACGAGTTGTTATTTTATTCGATTACTAGAACGTGTTTATTGAAACCAATATGAGTTTGTTTGAAACAAAATCTAATAATATACAAGCTGTTATCATATTTTGTGAAAAAGTTTCTTTGACTTGTTTAGCTTATTTAAACCAGGTTGAGTTTAATTATAAACTAAATATAGTTCTTGAAACTTTATGCATTTGATAGTAGATCTATAGAAACCTTGTTGAGTTTCTTTGAAAAAGTAAATCTATTTTGAAACCTTGTCGAGTTTCATTGTAGAATTATACCATGTGATGCAGATCTATTAAGATATTATTAAAGAAGATTGACAAGATCATATTACAAATTTGTTTTTGTTTAAAAACATTATGTAATATGCGATATTGTTTCATTGTTTAAAAGCGGTTTTGTATAATGGATCTTACAAAACAGTAGTGTTACACTTTGTGATATAGCAAGTTGTTAATTATTCCAAATTTAGTGCTACACTAATAACGGAATCTCGTATTAACAGAATGTTCGGAATGTCATGAGTGACATCTAAAGGATCTGCTCCCGAACTTGTTGAAAGGGAGACCGATACTCAAGTTATGTGTACATTAGATGCTTTAAAGCATTGATTTTATGTGCCATAACTATGGGTTTAATGGCACGAATGAAATGAAAATTGTTGCGGGCGGGATCCGACATTAGAAAATGTTGATTAACACTTGGGCATCATGTCATGAGTATGATGATAAGAGTTTGGTTAACTCTTTCAAAGTAGCAGAAAATGAGAGATGCAATTTATGGGCAACTCTATAACTGCTAATAGCAAGGGAAAAGAAATGTGATGTTGAAATTCACATGTGGAAAAGAGCTTAAGTGAACCAACACGTTGTATGTGCCAGAGATTCGTAGGAATCTTGTGTCTGGATGGTTGCTTAATAAATTTGGCTTTATTTTTATCAAGTAACATTGAGTTAACATTGAACAAAATTTTGGTCGGTACGGGTTATGCCCTTCATTAAATGTTTAAGCTGAATCTATTTTTTTTTTTGGTTGTTTTAATAAAAATGAATATGAATTCAAACTTATTTGATCCTTTGAATGTATAGCATGGCCATCTCGGACATGTTAATTTTAACTCAATCGTTGTTTAATTAAATAAACAAACACGGATTACAAAAGTAAAACTTATGTTGAAGCGAATTGACAAGATTGTCTTTTCACTCGGTTGACCGTATATTAATCGAACCATTGATTCACATAGTTTTATGTGATTTGGAATCGATACCTACTAAGGTAGCACAAAATATTGCGACTTTTACTTACTTGAGAGTAAGGATGTAGACAAGATTGATCTATACAAATAAGTTAAGAATCAACTTATTATCGAAAACAAGGCGGTTCGAAGTGATATTGGAGGTGAATATGTGTCTCCATTTCATGTATGTTCTAAACATGGAATAAGACATAAATTTATTGATCCTTATACACCACAACATAATTGTTGATAGGAAAGAAGCTGTGCCTTAAAGATATGGTTATGCCATGTTGTTAAAGTCATGGTTTAAGCCATGGCATGTGGGGAAAGCGGTTTTATTGGCTACTTATCTTTAGATAAGATCCCCGTAAGGAAAAGAAGATAGTTTTATGAACTATGGATGGGAAGAAAACCATCCTATAAGTACTACGAATGTGGGGGTGTCTATCTGATCGACACCCAAGGTTCAAAATATTGGACCTAAAGCGTGGTTTGCATAAGTTTGGATATGCTCATAAAGTAGTGCTTATCATTTCTTTGTATGTGATTCGGAAACGATAAATATACACAAAGATACGATAACCGAATCAAGGAAAACTTTCATTGTATGAAACCGTGTTTCCTTGATTATTAGAGGAGAATGGATGTTCATCTAGGCTTGGCGGTAAAGTTGTCCATGATGAGAGGCAACCAAATGATGAAGTCCTTCATGATGAGAGACATCAAGATGAGAATGTTGTTCGTGATAAGAGACAACAAAGGAGTTGATAATGATCTCCAAGATGAGAGACAAGATCAAACCGAGGAAGAAGAGGTTGAACCTAGAAGAAAAAAGGGCGAGAACAGAAATCGCTTAGACCGATTTTGTTTCTTTTATGGTTGAAAACGAACCTACTTCATACCGAGAGGCGGTTACTTCCTCGAAGGGCCTCAATTGAAAGAAGCCATTACAAGTGGAATATATTCTATTTTACAAAATCATACTTGGGAGCTCGTGGATTTACCTCCGGTTGTAAACCACTAGGCTATAAATGGATCTTCGAAGAAGATGAAAACCGATGGCACCATTGACAAGTATAATGCAAGATTAGTAATAAAAGGATTTAGACAACGAGAAGGTCTTGATTACTTTGATACATATTAAACATTACGCGAATAACCTCGATAAGGATGATACTTGCTATTGCCGCTTTAAGAAATTTGGAAGTTCACCAAATGGATGTGAAAGCGGCATTTCTAAGCAGATTTAGAAGAAGAAATCTACATGAACCAACCCAGGGTTTCATGGCTCTGGACAAGAGAACAAAGTTTGTAGGCTTGTCAAGTCATTATATGGCTTAAAGCAAGCTCCCAAACAATGACATCAATTTTTTTCACGTCATGTCGAGCGTGGATTTAAAAATAACGAGATGTTTGTGGAAAGAAATAATTCTTGGTATATATGTAATCATGTGTCTATACATAGATGGTATACTTATCACCGAAAGTGATAACAAAATGATCAAATCTACTAATGAAATGTTGCAGTCAAGATTTGACATGAACTACATTGGCTGCTCAATATGGTTCTTGGAACTAAGATCATATGAAACCAAATGGATTTGTTTTGAAGTAAAAAACACTATAAGGACAATATTCTTGAGAGGTTCAATGTGGGGGATTCCGGCCTAGCTAGAACTCCAATGTCATCTTTTAAATCTATTAATAATAGAGGTAGAGGTGTTGCCTATTTTGAATACTCATAGAATATTGGGCGTCTTATGTGTCTAATGACGTGTGTAAGACTTGATTTAGAAGGTATAATCAAGTTAAGTAAATATACCAGTAATTCAAGTGATGACCATTTGAATAGTATTACACAAGTACTATGATATTTACGATATTGCATTTTGGAAGATATCCAACTGCTATCTAATCATAGAGTAATGCAAATATAGATTCTTACATAAAGAATCTAGATCCACTAAGCGGATGTATTGACTCTACGTGGGAAGTCGTGTCTTGGAAATCTTGAAAGTATTTCAAGCAGACTTTTATAGCTAAATCTATGATGGAATTTGAATTTATCATTTGAGATAAATTTATAGAATATCTTGGATATCTGCGTTAATTAATGAGGACATACCAAGATGGCGTGACCGGTAACGACCATCTATATAAAGTGATAGTCAATTGGAAATTGACGAGCTCATATCACAATGGCGTGAGCCAGGTAAGTCAAGACATATCCATCATAGGCGTTGATTGGTGCGACAACTACTCTCAACTAGAGTTATCACGATTGACTACGTAAAGTCAATAGATAACATCACGGATCCGCTTACGAAAGGCTTAAGCGAGAGAGTTAGTTAGTAAGTCGTCTAAAGGAATGGGACTAAAGCCCTTAAAGGAATGAGTTTATATGAAGGAAAACCTAACCCGATTGTTGGAGATCCCGAATCCGGGTTCAATAGGACAACCTAATCATATAAATGTGGGAAGTCACGTCAATATGGGGAGTTACTTAACATTGTAACTTCCTAGTCTATTCCTATAACAATTGTGACTTGTTGAGAGGTTAAACATATGGCTTTAATGATTGGGGATGAAATCACAAAGCATAATGGTTCAAGATGAAATCACAAAACATATGTTTTAATGATTCAAGATGAAATCACCTATGTGAGAGAGAAGTGGGGTCGCTTTGAAGGAATTGTGGGGCGCAAATCCTAAGAGCTCTTGAGAACCGAGCAAATGTTCGGGACCATAATGAACATGACTATGAGGGCTTAACAATGTTGGGGAGAGTCTTGTGTGAAATGTATTGTCGTCTACATAAGCAGGAGCTCGGTTCAAAGACATCGCGTCTCTTGACAGACTAGTAGGCTAAGTGCATTTCACAAGGAAGGTTCAAAGGGTCACACCTACCTATCCTTTGCAAGATTCAACTATTGGAATTTCATCGTAAATTTTGTGTATTACGACCGATCTCCATTCATTTGGGGATTATTGGAAAATTGGTTGGCAAAAGTGACTTTTGACCAACTTTGACACAATTATCTATATGTATGTGTCACATATATGAGTAATAGTTTGTAGGTTTGCGTTCTCCTCGAAGAGAGCTTCAAGCAATAAGCCTTTATGTGTCCAAAATAGAGTTGATGTGAATGAGATATCGGGTCTCAAAGTTAGGCATTCGGTCCCATGCCAAAGAGGAAAAATAGTTTATTTTCAATCCCATCGGTGGGATGAGTAAACTTAAAGTGAGTCTATCATTGTATAAATAGAGGCCTAATTCCACAAGTTTTTCACACATCAAATCAATAGTTATTATTGATTTCCAACATATGGAATCGCATCTCTTAAGATGAAATTCTGGCGGTTTAGTTAAGTCAACAAGACAACTTCTTTGTTTTGGTTTTGTTGTACCTCAGGAAGCAGACAGTGAATCTGTTTAAAGGAGCGTGTCAAACACGTGCCTCGGCTTTTAGTGCTTCTTTGTTGATCTTTATTTGGTGATCAAGTAAGTCTTTGACTATTTTATTATTTTATTTAATTATCGTTTATCTGCTTACATTCTGTTTGTATTTAATTTTCTGTTATTTATTTACTGTTAATTTTATTTATTGTAATATAGATTTTATTAATAAAAGTGTAACCGTTTCCCTACACCTAAAACATCGCAATCTGTTGTATTTCAACATACCCTTACTGCCATCCGACTTGTTCCTAGGTACGGACACTCCGTAAGTCACATCGCGTACATTTCAAAACATAGCAAGATTTGATGCATAAATTATAAAACAACAGCTAGTTAACTTTCAAACCGGAAACGAAATATCTAGTGTTTATTTAGACACACGCTTTACCTTTGCATCAGGTTCATCCAAAGTGTCTAAACTCTCACAAAGTGTGCTAATGATACGTAACTGAGGGAAACCGTCATGAAGTAGCAAGGAAAAAATTGAAATACTGAGGATCTAATGATAGACTCTTAAACCGGCTATGAAAGTAGCAAGAAATCTGCGCATAAGCAAATAAAGCATAAGAAACCATCGTGAAATACGGATATCACCATAGTATTGAGCATCCAAGTAGTTGGTTAGACTGTTAGAGGGACTAAGCACGCATCATATTCATGTGGTCTAGGTTGTGTGTTCAATAGACCTTTTCCATATTTACTTTCTTTCCTAGCAGCTTTATATTGATATCCAAAGACCGTTTCTTGACGTCGATTCTCAGTATACACTACAAGAATCAGGAGAATAGGCGACCAAGAATTCCCGACGACACAATGTTGTCGGCATTTTACGTTAAACGACAAAAAATCCGCTTGACCAAGCCTCCAATGTGTTGAATTTTTATGAACAAATTATGCCGACGACCTGTCGTCGGTAACTTATTGATCAAATTTGACTTTGCAAATAGTTGGGCGGGAATTAACCCCGCCAAGTGGTACTGACGCCCTGTCGTCGGGAATATATATAATAAAAAAATTACCCCGCTTAGCGTTAATCATTGTAATTAGTGTTTTGGTCCCGATGACTGGGCGTCGGGATGTATTTATGCCAAATTTGGCTTCTCCCGCTTGTAAATAATAGAGAATAATTGGGCGTGATTTTTTCCCGCTAGTTTGTTACCGACGACATGTCGTCGGGATTTTTCCCCGCCTTATTGTAACTTTACCCCGCCAATTTTTTACTTATATATAACCAATCATCCTCAATACAACAAAACACACACATAACCCAATCGTCAATTCTCACAAAACACACATAACAATGGCTGGTTACACGCCGGAAAACGAGTGGTCAAAGGTTTTATCAAACCTACCACTCTTTGATGAAGTTCTTAATACATATGGCGATGGAAGTATCGAGGAATATGGTTCTTATAAGAACATTAGCCCGTGGATGAGAGATGTTATTCTGAAATGGTTGAGGAAAAAGTCATACTACAGATAGTATTTGGCCGAAGCTGATAGTGAAAGAATGGAGGCAAAAGTCAATGAACTGGGAATGAGGATAACAAATCTTGAAGCTTTGTTTGAACATCGAGAGTATAAAAGAACATAAACACATAGCTAAGCAACATACATATCAAGTTTCCCAATAGGTATAGCCATTCCCCCATGTTAAAAAAGTTCCGTTTTGGAAATGAAACGAATGTTACGATATTGAAAGAGCGAACCCTTTGAGGATTAATACCAGCAGATGCATTTCAAGTTTCCCAATAGGTATAGCCATTCCCTGAACTCCAAGATCGCCTAGACCCAAATCAGAATAAGTTGTTTATATCTTACCTTAGGGGTGTGATGCTATATGATTATTTAGCATGCACAATAGTCGTTTATCAAAGAAACATAAACCTGTATATGACGAAATACAAACACTACCGGGATAAAATCTAAACCTCTTTAGCTGGCAGTTATAGATCATAGACATCATCTCGCCCTTATCTTTTGCACTAAAGTACATTCTACGCGGACGTCTAAACAATCCTGAGTTGTTTTGACAACCCAAACCCACAGTTGGTGTGTATATTATAGGCGCAAAATCTTTAATGTTATCACTAAGTACCTGAAAGAAACAGGTTTAGAATATACATTATGATGGTGTTTTATGGGTTCACAAGTAAGTTATCTAGCAGAATACTTACTCGGTAATATAAAGTCTTCTTCCTATCATGTAATCTATTTAAAATCCTCCATTTTGCCAATGATACAACAGCCTGAGGTTGACCTTCTCTATCGTGTTCCAGGGAGTTAAATGATTTCACTGATAACACATATGAAGTAGATTGAGTGTATATCTCCGTAAAATTCTCGTAACTGATAAAATTTAGAAGATTTGACACCATGGTCATAAAAACAGGTGTAGAAAGATAACGAAGTAATTAATTCTCTAAGTACTCTTTTTTGGCCAATATCTTTCCCTCTAATTCCGTGAGTCTTTTTTGGTGCCCCTAATATTTTCATAAATCCGGAAATTGAGTAAAAGATGATTTTTTATGGATTGATTATAATCATCGTATCCAAACGTTATTGACCCATTTAAGAGTCAACGGGTCGCATTGGTCACCTCCAACTGTCATTACACTAAAATTTGACTAAAAATAGCATACCTATGAGAGCATGAATACAATTTATAAAACAAAACTGGCATGAGAAAAAAGATTGATATTAGTTTATGTGGGTGAACCAATTAAGAGTATAAGTCAATTTACAAAAAGGCCTTTAAAAGTTAAAGCACATGAAATGATCATGTTTATTTATTTATAACACCAAACAACCATAGAACACGCCACAATCCATTGCATAGTAGATAAAAATTCTTGTCGATCACAAAAACAAGCTAGTCGTATTATGAGGTCAACTCTCAACAAAACAAATCTCACAATCCTTCGAAGCCTTTGCATGTGTAGCCAAGTTTTTGCGCAGCCTTGTCTTATCTGTGAAGGATAACATAGGAGCATACTGGAGTGTTAGCGTCTTTAAAACATTTGAATTTCCCAACATGAACTTCAAAAACCGGATATCATCCCAGTAGCACATGGCATTTGTATATTTCATTGTCTTAAGGCTCAGAAGCATACAAGTGGGAGCATACTCTGGTTCATCCCAGCAACCTTCATTTGGCTTTTGATTTAATTAACACACGAAAGATAAACAAAACCCACCGTTAGTTTAATTAGGATAAACCAAGTTTGGAACTGTAAAAGAAAGTTTTTAATTTTAGTACCTTTTCAATGCTTAAATGTTCCAACTCTGAACAATTTTCAAGAATTTGAGTGATTAACTGCCATCTCAGACCAACATAACCCTTTAACTCCAATCGCTTCAAATTTGGATACTTCAAATTTGCTTGCTTCCCGTTAGGGTACTTAGTTGAATGAATGAAAATAAGAATCGGTAAGTATCACTAAGTGAGATATAACAAAAAGAAACTCTAACTAATAATACAAAAGCACTAATTAAATATATATTTTTTTTTTTAAAAAAGAAAAGAAAAAGAAACTTACGGTAGTCGAGGAAATGTACTTAGCTCCACTTAGTCTTTTCAAAAGATCAGCCAATAGACGATAATACTTTACTTCACATGATACTCTTGCCTCAACCTTAGACGGCAAATCTTCAATGAAAAAGTTAGAACACAAGTCCCCGTCAAGAAAGAGGTGTTCAAGATTAGGGACATTTAAAATAACTTTGTTAACTGCTGGTCTTGATTGCCTAATTGTTAGTTTCAATTTCTTCAAAGTAGGAATTTTGAATTTGTAATCTTCGTTGTTGTACCAACTATTTAGAGATAAATTTTCAAGTACCGGGCAGGCATGGATGACTTTGAGTGCATTGTCGACACGATTTTGGAGCATAAAAAAGATGTCGCGGGTTTTTAGTAATGGAAGAATGATGTTAAGGGTTTTTAGGAATGGAAGATTGATGGAAGATGGGCAGTCCCGATATGGGTAAATAATATGTAGTGTAAATTTAGTGAGTGTCTTGCAAGTGAAGATACTAGAAGGAAACTCAAAATAATCAACTCGTACGTCTAGCTCGCAAACATTTAACATGATTGCTTTATTTATCCACTCTGACACAGCTGACTCTGAAACATAGATCCTATCAACGTGCAATCGGAGTTTTTCTACCTCGGATTTTTTTGATAGCTCAAATACCCGATCCACAAACGTTGAAAAGCATTCTGATCGATGGATACTCCGTTGAATTTCTAAATCATAACTTGTCAACCTCGCTCCGGCGGAATTGGGTATTGTTGTGAGACTGTGATGAATATCGTCAAAGTCAAGGCTGTGGACCAAGGTCCAACTGTATCTCCACCTTTTGGATAAAATAAAATTTTGCACAGCAAGTTTCGTAGGCATGAGCGAGAGTATCCGCCAAACAAGCTCTTCAGGTAAATTGCTTAACCTATCTGCATCCGTGAGAATATTCTCACTTGTGGAAGTCATCAGTAATTGGGAATTATCACCTGCAATCATATTTAATAAAAACAATATGTGAGCATTTATATGTGAGACAAATTAACGCGTGTCGTCTGGTAGAACTTAATTATAAGGAATTCAATTCGATCTGTTTATGATGAACCCGCCGAAGGAAGCAAATGCCAAACATAGTTAAGAGAACAAACAAAAGGGCAAAATGCAGTGCTGGAGTTAATGTTCAGTTTAAAAATATAAGGAACAGCGAATTGTGAGCATATGTCAGTGTTAACAATATAATGCAACAGATAGTAACCTGCATGTTCACATTCACACGTTTCACACCAAGGTTTACGAACTCACTGAATTAGAAAAATAAGATACGTCGTTTTCAGTACCAAACAACTTATAGTTCAATTAACATGTTATTGGGCACACACATGTCAGGTTATCAGAGTACGCAACACAGAAACACAAACAAGAACACGACACAGGAAAGAAACACCAAGAATAATCTGCAAGGAAACACGCAATGTTTATTGACGAAATCTTAACTCTAAAACTTCAATTACAATTTTATTGATCCCTACCTTCCACGTGGAATAACAACTCCAAATTAAGCTGGATTGTATTTAACTTAACCTATAATATCTAATAAGCTGGAAGATAACTATTACATGTTAAGTATACTAGACGACTTATTTGGACTCTTACTCCAACTCTTATTGCTTGAATCTGATCTCACGCCTAAGCCACATCAGACTCAAAACATTCGCCAATAACATGTTGCCGTTTTGTAGTTGGTTTTCTAATTTGTTTTCTTTTCTAAAAGAGCTTATAAAACTCGATCATAAGTTGGTATAACAAAAAGCAAAAAGTGTATTAAATAAGCTACCTATAGATTGATTTATCTTACATGATCTTATTCAAGATAGGAGGTGTTTTTTTTTCTATATACAAACGATCAAAAGTGATCATAAACTGTACAATAAACAATTGAACGTAAACCAGTGTTCCATGTAGCGCATACCTTATTAGTTGAGAATTATTTACCTGCAAGCATTAACCACAAAAGCTAAAAGTTATAGAGTCGTGGTCGTATGATGAACCAAAAACCCTATTTATAAACATGTCGGAAGGCTTTTTAAGAATGGGCTTTATGAATAACAAAAACTTATTTCCTTATTTAGAAAAGGGTGAATAATGGGCTCAACAAGGATCTTTTATTATATTGGGCTCTCTAATCGAATGGTTATAAGTTCAAATCTTTTGATATGTGATATATATTTCGATGTAAATATTGTGAGATAATTAACAATTGCCCTTCTAAAAATAAAAATAAAAAGTGGGCTCAATAATTAACTTTCACTAAAATATTTTTATTTAAACATACTAATTAAGCCTAAATATATGGTTAATCATAAATCACTTGTACAATTATATTATATAGTTTTTTCTCAAAATTCTCACTAATAATTTTTTAAATGAACCAATCAAATCATTAAGTCGTTTGCGAGCTGATTAGTAAGACAACAATCAATTTTATTTTTTATAACTTTGGTTTATTACTGTTATACAACCATTCTCACACACTAGCCGGGCACTTATGTCGTCATGACAATGAATCTATATGATTTTATTTTCTGGCGAAAATCTTTTTTGAAGTATCTTTTTTTCAATGACATAGCTTTCTGTTGCATACTCAGCTGAGGTTGAATTAATTATGGATTCAACTTGTCTAGAAAGAGATAAACGTGTTTGTGAGTTTGAGATTATTATTATTTTTTAATAAGATTTAAAAGACAAAACATTATTTACATAATAAGGGATCAATCTCCACAATCAATTTTTATTTGATTTAATGGATGAGATTAATCCCAACAATTTAAAAAACCCACTTTCATCATTTTTTTTCCAAATATTAATAACTTTCAAACCGTTAATCGTTAAACGAAGAAAAAAATATCATTGCGACGAGCATTTAATTATCTTTTTATAGATATGCACTTTGATATACTTTCGAGAAAAAAAAATTCGTATTTTTCACTTCTTCTTTTTAAGTTTTTTCGTTTTTTACGTTACTGAAATTTGCATTAAAAAATCATATATGATTAAACACTAATTTGAATATCACATGTGATATTAGTGTTATATCATATATGATATGTAATGTCACATGTGATATTAGTGTAAAATCACATATGATATACATATCATATCATATATGATATCATATCATATATGATTTAACACTAATATCACATGTGATATTCAAATTAGTGTTTAATCATATATGATTTTTCATGCAAATTTCAAGTAGCGTAAAAGACGAAAAAGCGATGAAAACGATTTTTTTCCTTTTTGAAAGTATACCAAAGTCTTGTCATAGAAAGATAATTAAATCTCTTCGCGACGGTGTAAATATTTTCAATTAACGATTAACGGTTTAAAAGATATTTAAATTATAAAAAATATGTGAAATAATAAAATGTTTTTAATCTCAGCTATTGATTTATTTTTAGATAGATGGTGGAGATGAGTCCCTTGGTATGTAAGATAACTCTCCTCTTTTAATAAAAGTAAAAGATGTTTGTTGATGATTATTTGCAGGCCGTTTTATTGATTTGTGTGGCCCGGTGCGAAACTAAGAATGATACCCTATAAATCACAAAAAACTTAATTATTGTGGAAACTTCAAATCATAATATTTAAAAAGGGCGGTAAGCCGGTAAAAATTCAAGTTAGACATGTATAAATATACTTAGACATGTATAAATACTTGTTGACATATACTAAATCAGAGGCCTCCTCACAAAAGATGGCCTTGTCACGGTGCTTCACTTGCACATGCTAATCACCGCTACTGAGTAACTGAACACAACATGTTTAAGTAAATAAGTAAGTTGTGTTAATTTTACACGGTTTATTGTAACGACGAGTTAAATGTGTTTGTCGGTTCAAGTTTTTTTTTTTTTAACTTAAGGGGTGTTCGTCGACTCACTGCACCAACCCCCTACACGAAATATGACGTGTAATAACGTGGCTAAGTTTGTTGAGGTGAGCATGAGCTAAAACATGTTTAAACTCGACACTGACTCATATTTTTCGTTTCGCTTCTTTAGGTTATGTGCAAGATCGAGTTATAAAATTTATAAAACTATAATCGTCGTAGGAAAATGTATAGTAAAGTGACGGTAAATCCAAGGTCGTTCCACGTTACCTTGGTAGTAAATCTAGTTATTTAGCGAATGTTTGATTCGATTGAACGAGTACTAGAAAGGGATTTTTGGTTTTTTGTGTAATGTTGCAACTAGTAAAGTAAACTGAAAACTATTACCGAAGTAATGACGAAAAAACTTGTGATAAGAACAACATTTGCTTGGATCAGTTGCTTAGAATTTCGGTTGTTGTTGATGTGATAGAGTATAATCTGAATAGGTTGCATAATATTTTTTAGAGTAAAGCGCAAAATCATCGCTTGTGGTTTGTATATTTTCGCGAGAATAATCTACTATCTCAAGCGTTCGACATTAAACATCCCAGTCCACAAACCTTTAGCATTAATCATCCACGAGCACTAACGTCGTTAGTTTTACCCGTTAAATGTTAAATAATATTTGCCCGTTAATCCATCCGTTAATACTTTTGCCGATTAGTCCTCATTTCGTTTTGTCTGCTTTTCGTTTTGTCGGTTTTACTCGTTTTCGTCGCTTTTATATGTTTAGTCCGCTTTTTATCCACTTTTGTCCGTTTTTATATGTATTAGTCCGTTTTTACGTTTCGTTCGTTTTTTACGTTTTCGTTCGTTTTTTACTTTTTGTCCGTTTACTCGCTTTTCCGTTTTATATGTTTCGTCCGCTTTTTATCTTTTCGTCCACTTTTATCCATTTCGTCCGTTTTTTACGATTTTGTATGTTTTTGCGTTTTTGTCGGTTTACGTTTTCGTCCGTTTTTTACGTTTTCGTCCGTTATTTTACGTTTTGTCCGTTTTCGTTCTCGTCCGTTTTTTCGTTTTCTTCGTATTTTTATGTTTATGTCCATTTTACTCTTTTTCCGTTTTATATGTTTCGTCCGCTATCTATCCGTTTTAATGTTTCGTCCATTTTTTACGTTACTCGGTTTTACGTTTTGTTACTCGTTTCTTGGTTTTAATATGTTCGTCCGTTTTTATCCGTTTCGTCCGTAAAAAGCGTAAAAACGGACGAATACATATAAAATGGGCGAAAAAGGATAAAAGCGGACGAAACATATAAAAGCGAATAACGGGTAAAGGACAAAACGTAAAAAGCGAGCGAAACATAAAAAGCGGACGAGAACAAAAAAAAGACAAAAGCGTAAAAAGCAGACGGCAGCGGACGAGCGTCTAAAATGGACAAAAGCGTATATAAACGGATGACAGCGTAAAACCGAATAAAGAGGGCGAAACAAATAAAAGCGGACGAAAACCAAGAAAGCGAACAAATGTAAAAAACCTACAACGTAAAAAGCGAAAACGTAAAAACGAACGAGCGTAAAAGCGTAAAAACCGGGGCGAATACATATAAAAGCGGGCGAAACGGATAAAAACGGACGAAACATATAAAAGCGGATAAAAGCGGTAAAGCGGACAAAACGTAAAAGCGGACGAAAATGTAAAAAGCAGGCGAGCGTAAAAGCGTAAAAAAGCGGACTAATACATATAAAAAGCGGACAAAGCGGATAAAAGTGGGCGAAACATATAAAAGCGGAAAACGGTAAAAGCGGACAAAACGTAAAAACAAGCGCGTAAAATGAGGACTAACGGTGCAAAAAGTATTAACGGAGGGATTAAAGGGCAAATATTATTTAACACTTAACGGGTAAGACTAACGACGTTAGTGCTCAGGGATGATTAATGCTAAAGGTTTGTGGACTTGAGGATGTTTAATGCTGAACGTTTGAGATAGGGTTGATTCTTGCGAAAATACACAAACCGTAGGGATGATTTTTGCAGTTTACTCTATTTTTTAAGTTTAATTGTTCATTGATACTATGTTACTTGCTCGTTCTCTTTATTCTTTTATCTGGTTAACTAGATCGCCACTCGGCAAAATATTCACTCGATATGAATCTTAATGCACTAGATATATCCTTATTCCATAGTGAGATTTAAGGTTCGCAGATGATTCAAGACTCTTTCATGGAAAAATCACTTGAGACTCGCAAAGCAACCCTTTTTTTTTAAGAGCAATAATGATATTTGACACATCACTCATGCATTTTCTCTCTCCAAATCTACACTTTTAAAATTTCCAATTGTCATCATCTTGTTGTTAGGCATAATTTTAGTCATGCATTTTAAGCATGCCAATCATTTTTGTTTTTTTAATTGATTCACAAATAGATAAAGCGATGAGAGTGAATATGTTCACTCTTTTTTATCCCCTCAATTCAACTGCTTCATACTTATTACTCCTAGCATTCATTCGACAGCAAAATCCTTAATCCCCTAAATCTTGGTCTTTAATCGTGAGGCAACTGTTGGAAAAATAGTTTTGCAAATGAGTTTTGCAAATTTTGGACATTATTTAAAATATGTATATGTTATATATATTTATATTTCTTGATAGCTGCGTTCTCTCGACGACGAGAACTTGACGAGCTAAAGTATGTCAAAATGAAGTTGAAATGAATGAGATATCGTGTCTCAAAGTGTGAAGTGACGAAACATAAAACTTGGAAAATAGGAGAATCGCATCGCAAAAAAGAAGTGGATCTTGTTTATAAGGAATTCATAGTATTGGCTATCAAATTCCTTTAGGTTGGTTATCTCCCACTCCTACGTCTTGTGGCGAAGTCTGAGATAATGGGATTCCGGGTCAAAATGAGTTGAAGCTTTTGAACTCATGCGGGTCGAAAAAATTTTTCGAGAATTTTCGTAAATCTATTTTAGGAATAAATTTAAACTTATCAAGTAAGTTTACAGAATTCGGTTTATGTTTTTAAAGTGTTTCCTTTTTCCAGAATTTTCTGTAAATCTATTTTAGGAATAGATTTAAACTTATCAAGTAAGTTTACAGAAATTGGTTTATGTTTTTAAATGATATACCGTCGGTTTATGTATTAAAAGATTTGTGAATCTGTTTTGATAATAACATATTTTCGTTTATATGGTCGCAATATTTTTCTTGGAGGACAAGTTGAGTTTTCAATATAAATAAAGCCATAGGTCTCATTCGTTAGATGAATTACGAAAAGCGCAGCTCCGACGATGTGATCCGGCAATCTTTTCGATCGAAGCGCTCAAGCTTTCCGTGATCTTTCGTGCAAGTCTAGTCCGGGGCGTACAGCGACTTTGAATGTTGTCTGCAGGAAGCAGACGGCGAATCTGTTTTAAGGGAATCGTGTAAACACGAGCCTCGTTCCTCTTTTCTGCTTTCGGTTATTTACCAATATAGAGTGCATGTTACAACCTACACCTTCATCTGTTTTACTTTACATTAATTTATTTATTGTCATTATAATCGATTTTATAAATAAAGTGTACTGCGTTTCCACAAAGAGAAACAAGAACCAATAATAATGATTATATGGATCTAGATGTAAACGTCAAATAACAGAACAATAGAAGCCTCTAAAAACCAAATATACCGACACAAAGAGAAACAAGAACCGATAATAATGATCTATGCATCAACTGAATCGATAACAAGCTTTCCTATGCTTTGGAAGAGAGAATAAAAGCAAAATGAGTCAGATGACTTCAATCAGAAACCTTTTTTATCAGACGAAGCTATAACTTACAATCTCGGTCCCTTTCAACATCTTAAGTAACGCAAATAGTCTTTCGCTGCACCCAAGTTACATGCTGTTTGCAGCATATATCATTTCCCCATATTTTAACTTAGAAACCAACTTTGGAAACTTAATAGACAAATGAAACTTGCACTAAAGCAACAAACTGATTCAGACAATATGATAATGAAAGTTGCATCAAAAGCTTACAATTTGACAGCGCCTTAATTCCTTGGCCTATACAAAAAGCAAGCACAGGGAATTAAACTATCATAGACCACTCGTTGAAGCAAATGACACAACAATGGAAGCAAATGGAGAGTTTATGAAAAGCACCGTAAAAAAAATGGAGGAAATCTCAAGGGGTTTAAAGGCTTTCTGGAGTTAGCAGGCCTCGTGAAGCACAACAGCAGGATGAAACTGAAATCAAGGTTTTCTTCATCTATGCAGGGTTTTTGTCGGGGGCATTTTATACATCTGTACAAATCCTAGTAACCAAAAGTATTGAAGTCCTCGAGTAGAGGTGAGGCTTTCAAAATGTGGGTTTGAAATTTTGAATGATGGAATTCAAGAAGTCATTCGGAACTGAAATTCTCTCATGTTGCTACCGAACAACTCTAGGAGTTCCCTTGCAGTTCCAATGTCTCATATACCAAACGCACAATTAGAAGTTTATAATAAGGGGATACAAAATTCACAAGTAGAGAATGGGCATATAACAATCCAACCAAAAAAAGGATGAAGAATATTCTACGGAAATTAGATCCAAAATGAGAGTTAACTGCTATTACAAGTCGAATGTAAATGAACCAAAATGAGAATATAACTAGTTAAAAGCACAACTTCTCATTAACATTTAGTATAGCATAACCACCATTAGTTACTGATGAAATATGACAAAATTCCATAGATGCCAATATGCCATGCTCTTTCCTCCACTGCATGTACCTCTATGTTTACGACCTGAAGTGCAGGTTAATCCCCAAGCTTAGTACTAAGTGAACTCATAACTTTTATACGCTTGTGTAAAAAATTTGTGCAGCTAAATATCCACCATAACAAAACATTTAGATAGGTGCTTCTACATTGATGAATCAAGGATCAACAACTATCAGCTATATAAGCCATGTATAATTAATAGGCAATATGCTACTAATAAGCTTTGACCATCGTTTTATATTGATTTGGAAGGTTTTATCATATACACTTGTTTAGGGCATAAGCCTTTAGGGGTTACAGATGGCAAAGCAAACTTAATTTGGAGTTGTTATTCCACATTAATTCTGAATCACAAAATGCAAAACATCACGAAATAATGCATGTAAATTCAAATTAATAAGCTGAAAATTGTACCTGAAACAGATTGTAGAATCAAACCCCAGCAAAAGACGCAATGAGCTGAAAGGCGTCAAAATTAGTACGCAGAATAGCAGGGCCCATTGATTCCAAATCACAGAGCGTGCGGACAGTCTTTAGTACGGGGTTATATTGCACAACCTTACTTAATAAGTCAATAATCATAAAAGAATCCTCCTCTCTTTCTCCCGAAACAATCGCCCAAACACGTTGATCAATCCTCCACGTATTGGGAAATGGCATCATAATGTCATCAAGATTAACAATGTACTTTACTGACCATTCAGAACAACCATTCTTCATCTCAAAAACATTAAACAGTCGGGAATCAGTATCATCCTTACATAAAAGAAGCAAACTACCACCAAACTCCAACAACTTTCCTTCAAAGGTTACTGGGAGTCGTCTTCTTGTTAAAACCGGATGCACATTCTCAATCTCTAACTTGCAATGCAAAGACTTACCATAAGCAATATTTAGCCAATGAATGACATCATTCCAATATATTCCATCCTTAAAATCGATAAAAAGATGGCTGGGAAACTTATCATTGCAAACACTCCAATTACCTGTTTTTGAAGAGTAAGTCTCTATTTGAGTGTAATGACCAAAACCATATTCATCATCACGCATGACTCCAGCATGAATTACTTTGTAATGAGGTGATTTAGTCGGATCAAAAGCCATTTTCGAAAAACTAGCAAGTGATTTTGTCAAAATCTTCTTAAACAGTTTAATGGTTGGATTGTACACATAAAGCTTATCAGGGTTGATATTACATAAAAGCAAACCATTGCAGGACTGCAAAATATTAACATAACCAGGTGGCGCCTCAGAGCCCAAGGTAAAGACAGTTGATCTTTTGGATGGAATTCGGATATCAAACGACTCGAAATCATATTCAAGCCTTTTCCTTTCAATATTAAGTCGCAAGATAAGGAGACCAGCTGGAGGATCGATGTTAGGGATTTTTTTACGGCAAAGAGTGAAACTAGGTGATGTGATGAGAGATAACCAGTGTTTGGATACTGATTTAAAGAGATGAAGTGAGAGTACAGGTAATCGGAGTAATATTTCAATCAACAGATCGTCGTTTCCAAGGACTGCAATTGTGGATGAATGGAGTTCGTTATCTGTTATGAGTAGCTTTTTGGAACCTGTGTCATCATTACAGGTAAGTACCTCCGAACGTGGTGTAACTTCGGACGAAGTTCCGGGAATGGTATTTATGGAAAAGGTAAGACCTGTAAAAATGCAAAACCCAAATTAAGTATTGATACTAAAGCAAGCTCTATTTTGTTAGAAACAAAGCTTCTAATTAATAACAGAGCAGTAAACACTCGTTAACTAATCCTAAGTAAGTCTCAATACCAAATTATTTGTTTAAAATACTTTTAGTTGATCAGAATAAAAACAAATAGGAGTAAATAATAACAATGAATAATAATCAGTCGCACACTCATTATTGCGAAAAAATAGTAGCTAGTATTATCCGATAACAATACTAAATTAAGGGGATGTAACTCATAGATATTTTAGTAGGAAACATACGCCCCCCTTAAAAACCATACGTATCATAAAAGTTATTAAAACACATATCTGCCGAATTTTCATACTCAGTCAATATATGCATACGATTGGCCAACACCCTTGAAAAAGAAAATCTAACGGATGAGTAAAAAGATAACCCTCTGTCAATCTTCTTACTTTAATCCTGGATATCGTGTTCTATGAACGATTCTTTTTGTTTAAATGATCTTTTACATAAATATTTCATAAACAGTATGTATATGCGCGGGTCAAAAACTAGTAGAGTAAAAAAGAGGAACATTCAGAAATCACTGAATCAAATGTACATAATACATGCCTTGTCCCACATCGTTCATGAATAGAGGAGATGTTGGGTATTTAAGGTACACGAACTAGTCCTTGAATTGGTGGACGCGTTTTAGTATAATGTATGGGCATTATATGAAGAACAAAACCGTGAAGCAAAGGTGCCAAAGCGGACAATATCTGCCATTCATGGACCGGTTCGTACCAAGTTTGTAGCAATCCTTTTAACGAATCCTTTTAACAACCCTTTAACGAGACTTAAGTGACTCCTATAGGTGCATATCAGTACAGCAGGCATCGTCAGAGTAACTCAACTCACTAATTGTTCTCTACACTACATCGGTAAACAACGCCCTATTCTGTTTGAAATACTTTTAATCACTCACAATCTACAGAAAGTCAAACAGCGGCAAAATACTTTTAGAGAAATCATTGTCATACTCAGGGGGTGTTTGTTTAAGCTTATCTTGGGCTTATGAGGTTTCGGCTAATGTTTCATAAGCTCATTGTTTTCGGTGAAACTTATGGACCTATATAAGCTTATTATGTCAAAACATTTTACAGTACAAAAGTAGCCTTCTGAAACATTTACCTCTATTAGTACCTGTTTGAGGTTTAGACCGAGCCAATCTGAGTCGAAGAGCCCTCTTTAAAACCGAACCAGCACCAGCAGAAGCAGAACCAATATGTTGTCTTCTCCATGGTTTATGTTTCATTGGTTTTCACTGTGTCTGTGTGTTTTTAGTGTGTGAAATGATGAACCATGGTGGCTGTTGGTGGTGTGGTCAGTGGTGTTCACTGGTTAGATTAGTTTGTGTTGGAGTTGGAATAACCCCCTTGTAAATTGACAAGTTTTTATGAAACCCCCTATACATGATGTGTGTCTGCTTATGGTTTTAACTAAGTCGAGTCAAACGTAGAATTCGAAAGCAGAGCTCGGCCTAATTCCGGCTTCGTTTAATAATCGATTCGAGCTCTGTATAAAAGGCTTGAGTAGGCTCATGACTAAAGCGAACCTAGAAACATATCGTTTATATATTGTCTATCACGTATAAACGGTAAAAAGTAGTAAGCAGTCGGCGCATGTAATTAACAATGAGCTCCATTTGAACTATGTTTTCTTTAACACATCATAAAAATAATCGAGCCGAGCGAGCTCGAGCTTGTGAAAATTTTCACGAGCCGAGCTCGATCTCAAATATAAGGCTCGGCGAGCTCAGCAATTTCCAGCTCGGCTTCTGGCGAGTTCGAGCTCGAGCAGCTCGTTCCACCTCTGGTCAAGCGATTAGCAGGCGTTATTTTAGCAAGGTGTGATTGAGTCGAGTCGAATTTTTTAAGACGTGATACACGAGCTTGAGGTGAAGTAATTTAGTTCTCGAGCTCGTATCGACTATTAGACATTAAATTTTTTATTGGTAACAAAGGTTTGCAACGTTTGGCCATCTAGTCATGGTGTTCAACCTCGTTGTTAGGCTGGGTGTAATACTTACTATATACCATCATCGTCACTTCAGCATTCACTCATTTAATCAAACTAAGCACCAAATAGTCGTAGTGGTGACCACAAAATCAAAAAAAAAATAAAGATAATTCACTAAAAAACATACATGCCTGAAAAAAGAAAATATCATTTTTCACATTTAGTGGTCTGCACCACCAAACGGATGCCAAAACTTGAAGACCACACGGTTGGTAATGGCCATAACCCGTGGTGGAGGGGAGACCACTCGCAGTGGAGGTCATCATTAAAAAATTAAACGGTTGACAATTCTTTCTTTTGTGAGGTTTTGGCGTTACTATTTTAAGATTGTTTGCACAAATTGTTATTCAATGAGCATTGCTATATGTTCCTACAGAATCTTCCTACTCGTCCTCCTATCCACACAATCTATACTGCCTTATAATGTATTTAAGACTTTCTATAAAAGAAAGTCTTAAAAAATATCTTCTGTAACTTCTTATAAAGGAAGTCTCACATTTCTAAATAAGTCGACTATAAAAGCGTATTAATTTTGCTATTAATTGTATTAATTTTGCTATTAATTCGATACATAGCTTTAAATTTCGATTATCTTCATGGAAATTAAATCTGCAACGTTATAAAGATCAATTCAAACATTGTAACACAAAGTACGCCAATTCATTCATTCGATACAATTATTTTTAGAAAATGTGTAGCGAATAACGTTCTTCATGTGAAATTTAATCGCGGGGTGTCTGCTGACGTTCTTGTGAGATGCCTCTTAATCATCTGACGTGTCGTTCGTTAATTCTCTTTGATTTAGGTTATTGATCTTTCCACTTATCACAATCATGCAAGCAAAGAGATTTGTAGATACAAATAGTTTCGTTATTCAAATTTGAGACCTTTTGGAGTCGATCTACAATATCTAAACATGTTTTTATCTATCTTACTTATCTTTCTTGTCACAAAATAACCAAAGACACATGAGTTTTAAGGTAATTTTTGACGTGTCTAATGCACTTATTACATACTTGTTTCGATTGTATAGTGATTTCTAACTTTAGAAAGAGATTTTTTTATTGATCTAGTATTATAGTATTAACTTTCCTACTTTCTCTTCTAATAACATCATTGCACATGACAAAATAAAAGTGAAATGGTGGATTTTAAATGGAAATTGTTTGTGGATACGAATACGAGATAGGAGAGAGATATCATTTATTACGATTCCATTTACATGTTATGGAGCACCTTTTTATCTCTGTTCCATGTAAAACAAAAATAATTATGTTGAAAAATTAAAAAATGAGTAATACTTAAATATTAAAAATACCTTTAAAAACATAGAATTTTAATTTTTTATTTTATCGCATAAAAATTCAAACAATATTACCTTAATAAAATAATTGTCTTAACAATGTTTCTATCAAAAAATTTAAAAATATGCTTGACAAATTTTGACAACTTTCTATGAATGTAGTATCTAAAGACAATAGAAAATATTTTATGAATTTAATCTCAACAATAATAATTTCTAGAAAATTCATCCACAAACATATAAGACACTATGGGTGCGTTTAGTTGGGGGAAACATCCTTATTTTCTACAAAATGTTTTGTGAAAAATAATGAAAATAGAGATCACGTTCAAATCAATATTTTTCAAAAAAATATTTTGCAAAACAAAAAATCTCCTATTTCATAACTTAACATAGGAAAGAACAAAACAAATTTAAATATTTTCATTGTATTCCTTTGTAACCCACAACACTCCTTCCCTCTTTTCAAAATAGAAAATCAAACAACAATTAAACGTATTTTCTATATTTTCAAGTGTTTTGTTGAATAAATTTTCTTTCCAAATTTTTACAAAATTAGAGATAGAAAATAAGAGAATTTTTTCTCCAACTAAACGCACCCTATATGTCTATATTTCAAAATTGATGTAATGTTCATTTTCAGTTTTTATACGTTTTTTAATATATTTTAAAGATTGTTTGTTGAGTTGAATTATCGCATGTTTAAATTATACACGAAACACTTAACCACAATGACAATTATAACTGTTTACTGCTATAAAATCTCGTTATTGTGTATAAGTACTCGCCTTGTTTGTTTAATGTGTATATGATAAAGATTTGTCGTTGAAAATCAGTTGCTATTGACTGGTTAGATGTTTCTTTGCTCAAAACAATTCTAAGTGTTGTTGAGCAAACGAATCAATTACAATATTAAATATGCATGATTCTTATTTGATGGAAATCTTGATAAAAGTGGAAACAATCCTGAAAAATATAAATACACAATAAACACTTGATTTTGATTAGATGAATTATTATCTTACAACTAATTGTAGTAAAATATACTCAATTAACTACGAGATATGCTAGAACCACAATAATATTTATAAAAAAAAAGTTCATAAAATAATGTTTTATAATTAATGGCTTCAAATATAAGATGATTTCAAGATGATTTCAAAAATAGATAAAAAATACAACACACTAACATTACATTTCATTTTGTAAATTTTGTTTTGCGAAATTTATATGATTCGAACATTTGCAATCACATTTAACTTGTCTTAAGTGGTCCGTAGCAATTTTTTATCTTCGGTACCAAATACTTATAATATAATTTAAAAAACGATAATGAAATTAGGTGATCTGTTTGGTTGAGTGGCTAGTGTCCTATGTCATCATCTCAAGAATGCAGGTTCGAACCTCAGCAACCAATATGGTTCCTTTTTAACATTTTACAGTTATGTGGTTTTTACATAAGACCCAGTTCGAGTGTTAATAAATTGTCAATCCAGTAAAAAAAGAAAAACTACCTTATGTAAAAATCATTGAAAAAAACAAGTGGTGTTGCTCGATTACTTGAGCATATTTCAGGAAAGGTCATGTTAAAAAAAAAATTAAAAACTAGAAAACTAAAGGAGTGACTCGATTACAATTCAGAAAAACAAATATATTTAAGGGAAGAACTCAAAAGGGTTTAAATGTTTAATGGTGTCATTTTTCCAATAGAACACAAGAGTTGCTCAAGCTCAAATGAACAACCTTATAGGTAGGGGTGTTCACGGATCGGGTAATATCCACAGTAATTGAAAACCGAAACCGAATCGAACCGAAAAAAACTATACCGAATTCGTAACCGAACGGAAGTTGTCATAACCAAACTGAACCAAACTAAATATTCGGTTATTGGTTTGAATATGGTTATGACAATGAAGACCGGCAAAATTTTTATAAATATATATTTTTCTATGTATTTATATGAAAAGAAAAATATTAAACTCTTTTTTTAAGTTTAAATATAACATTTTTCTATGTATTTATATGAAAAAATTACTAAAACTCTCTTTTAGTATAAATATAGCATTATTTAAGTTTGAAAATAAATTTTGTACTAAAAATATATATAATTAAAAAAAATTAATTAAAATTATGTAATTCGGATAATTCGGTTCGGTTTTCGGTTATAGTAGTTCGGTTTTCAGTTATTCAGTTCGGTTTTCGGTTCAAAATTTAAATTCGGTTCTGTTCGTTTGACCCATAAAAAAAATTAACCGAACTAACCGAACCGAATAAACCGAATAACCCGAACCGAATAAACGGTACATGTCTTCTTGTTTAGTACTTCAATAATGATCGACATTCATATATATGTTTATGTATTAGGTTATTTCTATTCTCGTGATAATTGTCTGTGCAATGATTGGGGACATGTAGCATATAGTTGAGATCATGTCCGTGTTCATTTAATCATGGTGTTAGGCATCTCGCCTCTTTCATGTTAGCCGTAAGACTCAATTATCTTCTTTTAGTAGGATTTTTTAGATGGTTAGTGTAACGCTTTTCAAAAAGAAAACGGCACATATATCTTCTTGTAAAACTCTACACATGTACTGTTTTGTTACTCCAAAATTAGTGGACATTCATATATGTATAAAAAGAAAAAAAAAAAAAAAAAAAAGTATATGCATATGTGTTGTTTCTTACATGAATAAGACCAAACATCAAAGAATTATGAGTTATGAACATCAAAGAATAATAAATTCATATACTATCACAGCTGTTTGCTTAGATCGACATTTGTCAGATCACAGGCCTATCATCCTTAAAGAGATTCAAACTGATTTCGGTCCAATTCCTTTTCGATTATTCCATTCCTGGTTTAAGCGAGAGGGCTTTGATGCTACGGTGGAACAAGCTTGGCTCTCCTTTTCTGATAATGATTCCAAGTGTCTTATTAGATTTAAGAAGAAGCTTCAAGACTTGAAGAAGGTTATTCGTACTTGGATTAGGGATATGAATATTCTGAAGGAGGGGGTCAAAACTTCTCTAACTCATAAGTTAGTGGATATCGACAAAGAGTTGGATGATGGCGTCATCTCACGATGATATGTATAATCGCTTGGAGATATCTATGAAATTGTTCGAATTAAAGCGATCGGATCTCAAAGATGCGGCTCAAAAAAAAAGTTAAATGGGCGATAGAGGGTGACGAAAATTCAAAATATATTCATGGAATCATAAAAAAAATACGTGCTCAGCTGGCTATTCGGGGTGTTTTTTATAGCGGTGTTTGGCTTACTGATCCAACCTTGGTGAAGAATTCGTTCCTTAATCATTTTGCCACCCGTTTTAAGCAGCCTGCTAATTTCCGCCTTAAACTCAATATGTCGTTTCCCAACCGCTTAACTCCTGACCAAATTGATGATTTGGACAGAAATATTACTAGAGATGAAATTAAAGCCGCTGTTTGGGATTGTGGCGAAAACAAGTCGCCCGGTCCGGACGGTTTTACCTTCGAGTTCTTCAGGCATTTTTGGGATCTCATCGGTTCAGACCTTTGTGCGGCTGTCAACTGTTTCTTTGACAGTGGGTCCTTCCCGAGTGGCTGTAACTCGTCATTCATTGCTTTGATCCCCAAAGTGATGGATGCAAAATTTGTTACAGACTTTCGACCCATCAGTTTGATTTGTAGTGTTTACAAAGTGGTCACAAAGATTCTTGCTAATCGTTTATCTATGGTTATTTCGGATCTCATTTCCAACACACAATCCGCATTTGTTAAGAACAGGCAAATCCTTGACGGCCCTTTTATTTTGAATGAAGCTCTTGCTTGGTGCAAAAGGAAGAAGAAACAAGCCTTAATGTTTAAAGTGGATTTTGCCAAGGCGTATGATTCTGCTAGATGGGATTTTCTTCTCGATGCTCTCCATGCTTTTGGTTTTGGTTCTAGATGGTGTTCATGGATACGCGGTATTTTTAGTTCAAATATGGCGTCGATTCTTGTTAATGGGAGCCCCACTAGTGTGTTTCTGATTTCTTGTGGCCTTAAACAAGGTGACCCTTTGCCTCCCCTTCTTTTCATTTTGGTCATGGAAACTTTACACATCTCTGTCTCTAGATATGTTCATGACGGTGTCTTTAAAGGCCTTCAAATCCATGACTCGATGGTTCTATCTCACCTTTTTATGCGGACGACGCTGTTTTTGTAGGAGAATGGTCCGATGATAATCAGCTAATTTAGTAAGGATCCTTGATGCTTTCGGCTAGCATCGGGTTTGAAGATCAATATGCAAAAGAGTCAAGTCTTTGAGTCGGTGTCCCCGGATGTTGTCTATCATGTAGCTTCGACTATCGGTTGTACTGTTATGAATCCGCCTTTTAAATACCTAGGAGTTACGGTTGGCAACCATATGTCTCGCCATTCGGCTTGGTCTTCTATTATTCAGAATATTCGTTATAAACTTTCCATGTGGAAGGCTAAAACTCTTTCCATCGGAGGAAGATTGACGCTCCTAAAATCTGTTCTTGGTGTCGTTCCGTTATTTACCATGTCGATTTACAAAGCCCCCAAAGGAGTTCTTCACGAAATGGAGATGATCCGTAATAAGTTCTTCATTGGAGCTGATCCTACTGTTGGAAAAATCAATTGGGTTGCTTGGGATAAAGTGTTGGCTTCTAAAAATCATGGGGGCCTTGGTGTTTCTAGTTATTATGCCCTTAACAGTGCTCTTCTTCTTAAATGGGTATGGCGCTTTATCTCACAAGAAGGTTCCTTGTGGTCTCGAGTTATTAGCGCCATTTATGGGACGATTGAATCTCATGCTTCTAAATTTTCCTCATGCTGGAATTCTATCTTACGTGAGGTTCATACCCTTGCTTGAAAGGTTTTAATTTCCTTCGCCTTTGTAAGATCGTGTGGGGAATGGTATAAACACAGTTACGGCTTGATACACGGATTTGATTTACCTCTTAGTGTTCGGTTTCCCGCATTTTGCTTTAGAGGTCCAAAGCGGTGTCGATTCTTTGTTAAAGGGGAGCCTCATCCCTAAATGTTTCTTTTCGAAGGCAAGTTCGGGATGGTGTTGAGAGTCATCAATTGTCTGAGTTGAATTCGTTGCTTGGTTCATTTATTTTTTCTCCGTCGTCGGATAGATGGTTCTGTGATCTTAACGGAGAAGGTATGTTTTGTGTTAAAGACATTCGTTCGGTTCTTGATGATCGTTTTCTCCCTTCTTCGAATGAGGCTTCTAGATGGGTGAAATATGTTCCGATAAAGGTTAATGTCTTTGCGTGGCGCGCTCGCCTTGATCGTCTTCCGACTAGAGTTAATTTAGCCAAAAGAGGAGTTATCATGGATTCATCCTTATGTCCGATTTGCAGTTTGTTCCCTGAAAATGCTCAACACTTGTTTTTTGGATGTGATTTGGCTAGATCTATCGCTCTGAGAATATGTCGTTGGTGGAATCTAATTGGACTGATAATTCGTCATTTGACGAGTGGAATTCTGGTTTGCTTCTATTAGGTTGTCGGGTAAGCTTAAAATGTTGTTGGAGGAGTTTTCTCACTTTTGGTGGTTCATTTGGTCCTTTCATAGCGGTCTATCTTTGATGACTCTCCCGGCGTTCATTGTTGTTCGACGATATTGTTTCGTTCTCTTTTATTGGTGTGTTGTCGTTGTTCTAGTTCTTTTCTCATGAGTCTTGGTTTAAAAACCCTTATGTGATTTCCTTGTAATGTTTTAGCGCCTTGCTAGTTTTTTATAAAAGTTGCCGTTCAAAAAAAAACCATTTAACTTGTCTTAAGTGGTCCGTAGCAATTTTTTATCTTCGGTACCAAATACTTATAATATAATTTAAAAAACGAGAATGAAATTAGGGGATCTGTTTGGTTGAGTGGCTAGTGTCCTATGTCATCATCTCAAGAATGCGAGTTCGAACCTCAGACAACCAATATGGTTCCTTTTAACATTTTGAGTTATGTGGTTTTACATAAGACCCGGTTCGAGTGTTAATAAATTGTCAATCCGGTAAAAAGAAAAACTACCTTATGTAAAAATCATTGAAAAAAAACAAGTGGTGTTGCTCGATTACTTGAGCATATTTCGGAAAGGTCATGTTAAAAAAAAATTAAAAACTAGAAAACTAAAGGGTGACTCGATTACAATTCGAGAAAAACAAATATATTTAAGGAAGAACTCAAAGGGTTTAAATCGAGGTTGACAAAATCGCGATCCTGTCAGAGGATCGTGCGATCTACGATCCTAAACACAAAACGATCGGGATCTTAACAAGATCGTAATCCGGTAGGATCGCAGCGGGATCGTGGGATCGCGCGATAGGATCGTGGGATCGGATCGGATCTTATAGGATCGCCTATTATTAGTTTTTTTTTTTTTTTTTTTTTGTATATTAACTTATTAAGTATAAGCTCATGTCTTAAAGCCCAATGACTAATAATTTTTCAAAAAAAATATTATTTTGGTGCTGTTAATTAATTGTCTCTTGCAAGACTAATGAGTATAAAATCATTATGTTTTTATGGACTATTTAGAACTAGTTTAGATGTGACTTTTTGGGTTTATTATGAAAAACGATTTCGTGTTTTATAAAATGTCAGAAGCTTGTTTTTGAAGTTAACTATCTACATACTTGACCCAATTTTTTTCATATTTTATTTTATGTTACAAATAAAAGCATGAATATTCTAATTTAATTTATTTGGTCATCAAGAAAAAAAAAAGTAGTAATATTATCAGAATATTCTAATTTAATTTATTTGGTCATCAAGAAAAAATAAATTGCGTTGCCCTCTATTATAAATTATGTCGTTTTATTTCCAAATACAATCCTTTTATCTTTTGCATTAATTTATATATTGTAACAAAAAGTTCTGAATCGCGTCTTAATAAATTAACATTATCTTTTGCATAAATGTTATCACGAAAACCTATAATAAAAACATTAAAACAAGAAGTAGGTGCACCGCTTGGCGTATGTAGTAACTTTGTGTAAGTATGCATTCAATATATCCAATATTCTACTACTACAGATCTTGAGCATATAACTTTTCTTTTATCATCCATTTAGATTCGTTTATCATATGAAATATTATATAGAAATATAAAACTACACCCCTATACAAAAATATATACATTTTCATAAGATCTTACGATCGATCCGATCCTACGATTCACGATCTTTAAAGTGAAAAACGATCCTAGATAGGATCCCGATCCCGACAACCTTGGTTTAAATGTTTAATGGTGTCATTTTTCCAATAGAACACAAGAGTTGCTCAAGCTCAAATGAACAACCTTATAAGTAGGGGTGTTCACGGATCGGGTAATATCCACAGTAATTGAAAACCGAAACCGAATCGAACAAAAAAAACTATACCGAATTCGTAACCGAACGGAAGTGGTCATAACCAAACTGAACCAAACTAAATATTCGGTTATTGGTTTGAATATGGTTATGACAATGAAGACCGAAAACCGAATTTTTATAAATATATATTTTTCTATGTATTTATATGAAAAGAAAAATATTAAACTCTTTTTTTAAGTTTAAATATAACATTTTTCTATGTATTTATATGAAAAAATTACTAAAACTCTCTTTTAGTATAAATATAGCATTATTTAGGTTTGAAAATAAATTTTGTACTAAAAATATATATAATTAAATAAAAAATTAATTAAAATTATGTAATTCGGATAATTCGGTTCGGTTTTTGGTTATAGTAGTTCGGTTTTCAGTTATTCAGTTCGGTTTTCGGTTCAAAATTTAAATTCGGTTATGTTCGGTTTGACCCATAAAAAAAATTAACCGAACTAACCGAACCGAATAAACCGAATAACCCGAACCGAATAAACGGTACATGTCTTCTTGTTTAGTACTTCAATAATGATCGACATTCATATATATGTTGATGTATTAGGTTGTTTCTATTCTCGTGATAATTGTCCGTGCAATGATTGGGGACATGTAGCATATAGTTGAGATGATGTCCGTGTTCATTTAATCATGGTGTTAGGCATCTCGCCTCTTTCATGTTAGCCGTAAGACTCAATTATCTTCTTTTAGTAGGATTTTTTAGATGGTTAGTGTAACGCTTTTCAAAAAGAAAACGGCACATATATCTTCTTGTAAAACTCTACACATGTACTGTTTTGTTACTCCAAAATTAGTGGACATTCATATATGTATAAAAAGAAAAAAAAAAAAAAAAAAAAAGTATATGCATATGTGTTGTTTCTTACATGAATAAGACCAAACATCAAAGAATTATGAGTTATGAACATCAAAGAATAATAAATTCGTACCTCAATAAGATGGTTAGGATGATGAATGTGATCGAAACTTTTATAATCCTGATTGAAGAATTGACCATTTTTTTTTTCAATAGGATCGCATATGATAATATTTCACTTTAATGTAATTTGCTCGTATATGTTATTTTCCATCAGGATCATATGCAGGCTGGGCTAGCTAGTAACTAGTTTACATGGCTGTTGGGCTTAAACATGTGAAGTTTTTGGGTCATATTAGCCAAGAGCCCAATAAGCCTCCGGGTGTATTTTCATTCGGACGCGGCAAAAGGTATCTCATATTCTCATTCGGGAAAACGATAACCATTTACATTATTAATAATTTAGACGCTTTATTTTTTAAAAACATATATGTACTACGTTATAAAGAATTTGAGAAAATGCTAAATTAAAAATATTTAAAATGAAAAATATTTATTTATTACAAAATAGTTATCAAGACCATGGTTCTTAAGAATGGAGCTGAAGAAATTCGTGGGAGGCCGGAGCAAATTTTTCGGAAAACATTAGACGGGAGGACCGAGATGAAATTTTATTTTTAATCGTGAAATCGCGAAAAATCTGTTATGAGACTTGAGCTTGCAGGCAGTAGGGACCCTCGGTCTCACATAGCTCGCCCACAGCCGTTGCATTGCGTAAGTACCGTTATATTAACTATCAATGCAAATATCGTCTGGAAGCTATTCTAAGACAAGTATAATATCGAAGTTCGAATCATAAAAGTTTGATCGACTAAAAGCAAGTTATTCAATGCAAACTACAACATAAACCGTGGGCTACTAACCGACGTTGGGAACCTTTGCAGACATATATTCTATTAAAGACTTATTCATAAACGCAGTTAAACTTTAACAAAGTCTGGCGTCGGTTACATCGCTTTTAACGTTTTACATTAACTCACCCAAAACACCCACAATCATAACATCCCAAATTAAACTTTAACATTTGATATTTTAATTTCAACCCATAAACTAAAAGCAAAGACTTCATTTATTAAAAACATATCACATTAAACATTAAAACACAAAGTACATTAAACATTAAACACGGATTACATTAAACATTAAAACTACAACGAGATTGAGTAAAATAAAACTACTAAAACTTAATAAAATGAATCACTAGAGTCCCAACCTCGTCGGCGAAGAGAATAAACTCGCCATTAAAGAAATTTGTCCATGATGTCAAAGTAGTTATCTCGAAGATATTGAGCTTTCTTGCTTTTTGTTCACGACGAGCGAACCTCGCGTGCCGCTTCTTCCATAATCTCTTTATAGTTTTCTTCGTCACTGTTCGAGTTGACGAAGGAAGCCTCATTAACCCAAATGGATTGTTTTCAAACTCCACTTGTGGATCATTAGCGACTTGATTGTTAACGGTAGGGTGTTAACAATTGGATTGTTCGCGGTGGAGTGTTAACAATTAGATTGTTAACAGTGGAGAGTTTAAAATACATTTTCCTGTTAAAAAGCGGAAAGACATCTTCGGTGGTGTTGAGTAAACTTCAAATTCTTACGGAGTTGGAAAGGCGGTTTCAACAGCGAGTTTGAGTTGGAAAGCTAGTTTTTAGTAGCTGTTATGGACTTGGCAATTCTTGAGAAAAATCTTTGCGAGGCGTTTTGTGTGTGAGTTGTGTGTAACTTGTGTGTTGTTTGTAAACAACTCGGTAGAGTTGTATATATAAGCGAGTTGATTTTGAATTTGAATAAATCCAGCTCATATTTTATTTTAAATTTCAAATTTGAATTTGAATTTATCCCGCCTTAATTAACCAAGATAATTTAAATTTGAATTTGAATAGGTTGAGGGGTGTAAGTGAAAATTAATTTGAAATGGTTTAGGGGTAGTATGATTTTTTTTTTTTTTTTTTTTTTTAATTTTATTATTTACGTTTAACGCTCAGTTAGGGGGTAACATGTGCCAAATAACGCCGTTTTAACGTGGGGTGGGCTACGCCTAACACCAGATAACGCGGCTTAACGCTGGTTAACGCGGGGCTCGGCGTTACCCATTGGGAGTGCTCTTACAGTAATTTGGCTTCTCGGGTCTTTTTAAACTACTTGTAGAAGTATTCAATATTTCATTTAGTTGACGGTCCGGGCTAGAGGCGTAAACGAGGAGACAACATCAGTTACTCGATTGACTCATGAATCTTGAAGTGCCCCGACTAAAACCTAGGCGAGCTTGAGCTACTCAGTAGGGTTTCAAGCGAACTTGATTATCAGAATATTTTTTTTAGGTAAAGGGTTTTCCCGATAAAATATATTACTAAAAAAAACATAAGTACAATGTTGAGGGTGAATCTTACAACTCAGCCCAACAAGGCTAAATAAACACTATTACAAAGAATAAGACGTAACCGAGCATAAGATGACATGTCATACTTATGCATAACAAGGAAGGAACCTATCTAATTTGACCATGGTTATCAAGATCATAGTTATCAAGATTTTCATCATCATACGGGCTTTGATCATAGGTATCCACCCTCCATATTTCAAATAAGCTCTTCTTACCAACTTCACCACCACTATTGGGACCATCATTCGTCATGTAATTAGAAGTTTCACTGTCAAGTTCAAGCACTTCATCATCATCATTGCTTTCCAAATTACCAAAATCAAAATTTGAATAATCAGTCTTTTTCCCAACATTATCCATACCTGAATCACGACTCACATTAACAAAATATGTGTTATTCGAAGCGTAAAAAATAGATGTAGAAGCCACAAATGGGCTAGCAGACGTCGTATTTGAATCTTGAATAATCATACTAGGTGCATCATTCCTTAAAGAAGGATATTCAACACTAGCCGTTACATTCTTACCACTTTGTTCAAAGTTTTCAATAGAAGAATCAACTATATCATCAAGAGCAATAAACACATCGGAGGTACTAACCACATTACTAGGTTGCTTTGAAGTAGAAGCCATGTTGGTTTTATCGTTTGAACTAGTCACCTTAGTAGTAGTGTTGGTTTGTTGTTTTAGTCTATATTCAACTTTCTTATTCATGGATACCCCATAAGCACACTTAGAGTTATATCCTTTTCTTTGGACCATTGTTTTATATTGATCTGAGAGGTGCTATATGGCATAAGCATGAGGGACCGATGGTAACAAAGCAACGAATTATATTGGAGTTGTTATTCCGCATTAATTCTGAATCACAAAACGCAAAACGTCACGAAATAATGCATGTATATTCAAATTAATAAGCTGAAAGGTAGTACCTGAAACAGATTAGCAAAATCAAACCCCAGCAAAAGATGGAATGAACTTGTATACGTCAAAATCAGTACGCATATCAGAAGAGCTTGTTGATTCCAAATCATAGAGCGTGCGGATAGTCTTTAACATGGGGTTATATTACACAACCTTACTTAGTAAGTCAATAATCATAAAGGAATCCTCTTCTCATTCTCCTAACACAATCGAAAAAACACGCTAATCAACCCTCAACATATTGGGAAATGGCATCATAATGTCATCACTATTAACAATGTACTTTACTAACCATTCAGAATAGCCATTCTTCATCTAAAAAACATTAAATTTCCGTGAATTATAATAAACAAGTAGCAAACGACCACCAGACTCGAACAACTTTCTATCAAAGGTTCGATGGGGTTCTGTTTTTGTCAAAAATGGATGCTCATTCAAAATGTTTAAGTCGCAATGCAAAGACACACCATAACCGGTACTTAGCCAATGCATGTCATCATTCCAATATATGGCATCTTTAAATTGGGTAAAACAATGTTTAGGAAACCTATCACCACAAAGACTCCAGTTGCCTGTTTCTGAAGAGTAAGTTTCTATTTTACCGTGACAACTAAAACCAAACTCATCATCACGTACATATCCAGCATGAAATACTTTTTAGTGAGGTGATTTAGTAGGATCAAAAGCAAATCTCACAAGACCAATAGTTGATTTTGTAGGAAGCAACCTCTTAAACAGTTTAAAGGTTGGATTGTATACATAAAGCTCATTAGGGTTGATACTACATAAAAAGGTGCTAATAAGCTTTTGCTAAGTATTTGGCTTAACTTATCATAATTAATAAGTTAAAGTGACATAAAAGTACATGATCATTAAAAAGTGTAATTGTTAAATGAGGGTATAAAAGTATTTTTATATAATATCCTTATATTAATCCACTTCTCCTCAAATAAGCCACAAAGTTACTGCTTATTAAAACTAACTTATATTACTTGAGCCTTTGTGTCATCAATTTTGTAGAAATTGGTTAAGCTTTTCCCATCAAGCTCTTTAGTGAAAAACCTTCTCATGAAGTCTGCAAGTGTAAATTCCTTATAAACTGCTGGTCTTTCAGCAGATATCAGCTCTGGGAATGGTCCATATAGACTCTCTTGTATGCTTGGAGTTATAAATACAGCAATTGAAACACGTGCAACTTCTTCAGGATTTGCCAATACTCTATGCTCCACACTCTTGTACTCACCATTTGACATCATCTGCGAAATTGGATAATACTACTTATATAAAAATATTATTTTGACTAATAATAATGATTCGCATGAGAGAATCATAAATAGTAAAGGTGGCAAAATCGGGCAAGTTGGGTAGCTGGTACATGTTACGGTCAAAATTTAGTAAGGCGTGGGTTGATCCCAAACACATTTTATCCATATTCCTAAATAATTTCATAAATCAAAATAGCACTTCATAAATTAGTACACATATACGCTAATTTTCTAAATAAAACTGTATAGATGTCTTTGTTCATTAGAAATACACTTAGGGCAACTTTCGCCACGTTTAGCTAGGGTTTGATAAGAGTCGAGCAATTATCCAGAGTTATTCAGGCTCAAATCGAATTGAGCTTGTCCACTCAAGTTTTATTGAGTTTGAGAACGAGTACAAAAGCTTAATACTTATAACAAGACAAGCTCGGGCTTACAAGAACTCAACTCAAATTAGAATCGAGCTTCTCGAGCCATTTGTTATGTATAATAGGAATAATGGCCTCAAAATGTATTCAACTTGACACTTATTGCCTTAGTCTGCATCAAATTATTTTTTACCTATTAAATGTATAAACTTATAATTTGTTGTATCTTGTGTATTCTTACCGGTAAATTTACCCGTGATGATACACACAATACAAAGAATCAAATGTTCTTATATTAAATAGAAAGAAAAAATTTGTGTTAGCTATACAATAAACAAACAAGTGTCAAGTGGATAGCTTTTATTACGATTATCCCCATGTCATTTACTATTTTATATAGTGCACTTAGGTCAAGCTTTTAAAGATAAACATAACGATGATCGACACATCCATAACTGGTTATATTAAGATTGCCTCCTTTGATAAATAACATTAAAATTACAAAAAACAAAGATAGATAACATAGAAGTACCTGAAGCAGATCACCTATGTTGATAACAATGGCACCAGGCACTGCCTCAACAACAACCCAATCTTCACCACATTTGACCGCAATAATCCTCCAACCTCATTTGCACCAAGATGGTTAACACCCCGGTTTGTGTGAGGATATTCCCAATGTGAGATCAGTTTGTGGACACGGGGTAATAATGGGATACACTAATTCTCCTTTCCAAACACGACAACTGCTTCAACCTGTCACTTTTTACACCCAATCCTTCACATAAAATTGACATCAACTCATCTCCTAAACCCACCAGCGCCTTGTCCCAATCCTTAAGTGTCTCCCTACACATCTCTGGCACAGCCTCCCAATCTGGCTTTGTGGCTGACATCCTCACCTGCACAACCATAAACATCCAGTTGAGAATGTTGGGTCTAGAGCACAATATAAAATCCTACACTTGGCATTACTTTTAGGCATCTAACGCATTACAAGATGTTTTTCTATAGGGTAAAATAAAGTAAATTGCTACTGACTTTGCCTTTATTTTAGGTAAGAGCAAAATGTTTAAAAAATGCATGCTAAATCAGTTGATCTAACATTAGGTACTATTTGATTACGGGACAGGTTGTTTATGTAATTCTAGTTGAGAGTACTTGATACAAGTTGAATTTTAAGAGTAAAACACGAGTCACTTTGGGTTCAGTTGACCCACAAAAAAATATTAATCTTTGTCACCACTCACCACTCAGTTTTAGGAGGTTGTATGCTTTAAAATCGGCTTCGAGCGACCTTGATTGACCAGTTTCCTGATATTGTTTGACCCATTTGAGATCAAAGACAACCCATTCATATGCACTCTTAAGTCAAAATTGTCACCACTAAGTGCTACGAAGAACTTGATTCGGCTAGTAGCACAAATCTTAATAAAAGTAGCACATAACTAATAAGTTTCAGTATCTGGTTTAAATCCTAATCTACATAAGTATTTTTTCGGGGTGTGAATAGCATGGACCAAAATAGTATTTTGAATATTTTACCATTTTTAGTTAGGAAGTTGCTAGTCAAATATCTTGGAGTACCCCGCATTAAAAAACATATTAGTGTATCTGATTGTAAGCCTCTGATTAAGAAAGTAAGGAATAGAATGTCTGATTGGAAGAATAAATCACTTTATTATGCTGGAAGGCTGCAACTTATTGCCTCTGTGTTAAATTCTATGCAAGTATATTGCAATTCAGTCTTTGCCATTCCTAAAACAGTCATCATAGAGATTAATAAGATGTTGAAAAGTTTTTTGTGATGTAGAGGAGAATTGGTTAAGGGAAGGCTAAAGCAGCATGAGAATCAGTTTGTAAGCCAAAGGATAGAGGAGGTTTAGGCCTAAAAACCTTACAAGCATGGAATGAAACTTTATTGATGAAACAATTGTGGAACATAGCAGCTAAGAAAGACACCCTATGGGCGAAATGGATCAACGTGGAAAAATTAAAGGAAAGAAACTTTTAGGATATTCCTATGGGGAAAATGTAGGAATTCATCAAGTGGAAATCATCTATGAATTGGCAAGATACTGTTAACAACTTTGCTCAACTAAAATGTAATAATAGCATCTGGAGCATCCTGAGAAGATTGGTAATGGGAGTTGTTGTTTATCATATCTGGAAAGAGAGAAATACAAAAGTGTTTGGGAAAGCTAAAAGTAGAGAAAAAATATTGGTTGTAGAAATTGTGGAGAATGTCAAATTGAAGTTACTAAATCTATTAGTTAAAGAATCCTAAGCTGTTAGGGACGTGTAATTGCTTTGGAACATAAAGATGCATAGAGTCCACAAAGTCTGAAGAACAAAGAGAATGACGTACTGAATGTGCACTAGTTGGATATGTTTTGGTTTAAAGAATTATGTTTTGTATTGATGATTAGAATAATATTGTTCCTTAGTATAATTTGTATTAGGGGTGAGCATCGGGACAAATCCCGACTAATCCCGATACCGGTAATGGGGAAAAACCCAAATCTACTCTCGACCCGATAATGGTCCCGACTCGTCCCGAATCCCGATTACCAGGAAAACGCAAACCGACTACCGACCCGATTACAGTCGGATCGGTATCGGGAAGAGAGTCGGGTGTCGGGATCGGGACGGGAGTCGGTCGGGATTGCTCACCCCTAGTTTGTATTATTTCATTTCTAGTTAGGTCTTTTTCTTTTGCAATGGTTTGTCTCTGCAAAAATGTTAAGACTATGCAAACATTCCATCAATCTATAATACTTTCATTTAAAAAAAAAAAAAAAAAAAAAAAAGAAAAAAAAGGTTTCAATCTATATGGTTCATGTTAAATCCTTACCCAATCAATCCGTAAACAATATAATCAATAAGATGGTCATTAAAATTCCAAAAATCTATCCTGTCACACATATTAATCGAATGCTCAAATAATTAAACAAGGATATAGAATGAATTAATTCATGCAATATGTGGTTTATATATTGTGCTAGTTAAATCATGAATATTTTAGCAACCTTACATTATATTCCAACAACCCTTTTCGAAAAACCACATTATATTCCAACAACCTTACAACTCCATAAGTGGTACTCCCTCCGTCCTTTATTAAGTGTCAACTATTCATATGCACAAAGTTTTACTGTAGAAAATTTCACTAACTACACTCTCCACCAATCAAATATCATTTTCACCCACTAAAGTCTCATCTCACTGGTTGAAATATTCTATGGACACTTAATTTGGGACAACTAAAGATTCTATTGTGGACACTTAAATTGAGACGGAGGTAGTATTCAAGAAGGGAATGTATATGGTTTGCAAGGGTGTTTGGCATTGCGTTTTTAAAGTGACAATAAAAAGTAATATCAACTAGCGTCGTGTGATTACAAATTGTGAGAGGTAAAATGACACTAAAACTAGACGAGCATTTATATCTAAATATAACATCAAATTACACACAAATAAGACTTAAAATCCTCCTTGGTGCAACCAAATGTAAGAAAATAACCCGCAAATGGTCACAACAACCTCCCTGAACATGAGTGCTTTACTTGGTTTTGGTTTAAGTTTGTGTGACGGTGGGCTCAAACCTTTGTGAATTAATTCAGAAAAAAGGCTGGACACCTTAAAATCGTTTCGAATTCAAACCTTAAAGAGTATCTGCTATATATAAACAAAACTTTTTTATTTTTTATAATCACATCCACAAACATATTCTTCATTTCACATCATTAACAACAACAAATATAACCAATGTTTTCAAGATCGGGACTCAACAAATGGTCGTTTTTTTCTTTTCAAAATCGTGATCGTAAGATCGATTCGGGATCCTAAGATCCTACTATAATGTCATTTCTTATAGTTTTTGTAACATTATTTAAGTCTACAAATTATGATAGGGATTAAGTGAGAGAATATCAATGTACTTTTCAAAGTGTCCTATTTTGGTACATGTACTTTTTTTAAGTTGCAGAATAAAATGTATTTTTCAAAGTGTGATGTTTTGGTACGTGTACTTTTTTTAACTTGTTTAAGTTGTAGAATAACAATGTACTTTCCATAAGTGTTCCAATTTTGTACGTCATCCACGTACTAAATTGACGTCAAAAATGGAACAATTATGGAAAGATATTGTTATTCTACAACTTATGCAAAGTTAAAAAGACACGCACTAAATCTAACACATTGAAAAATTACATTGCTAGTCTACAACTTAAAAAAGTACACATACTAAAACAGGACATTTTAAAAAATACATTACTATTGTACGACTTAATTCATTATTATATAGCATAAACATAAGATTCTATGAATATTTCATGGAAATGTTATTCTAAATTATGAATATGAAATGTTTAAAAAGATTAACATGTTTTTTTTTAATAATTTTATACAAACATAATACATAACTTTGCATTTTTTAAGTTTGTGGTTCGAGAAAAGTAAAATCATATCGGATCAGATTTTAAAATTGTATGATAAAAATCGAGATTTTACAATATCTTAATCTTGCTAAAATTTTACGTAAATCCAGATCGTTTTTGGCTTGTAGTATTATAAAATCGTAAAATATTAAGATCATAATCTTAATTAACATGCCATGAATATAACAAAGATACGTATAATCACAAAACCAAACCTACATAGTATCTATCCAACTTGCAGCTATTGACAAAAAAGAAAACATATTTTTATGATTGTTTGAAAAAACTTATTTTCTGGGCTTATCAGCGCATTCAAATTTAGAAAAGTCAATAAACTCATACTTTTTCAGCTTATCAACTTAAGTTCATATGTGTTCAAAAAAAAAAAAGTTAAGTTCATATAATTTCTATGAAACCAAACCTGAAGAGTATCTCTCCAACTAGCAGCCTTTGAGTGAAACAAATCAAAGTTAGTAAAATAAGCAGCACCCTTTCCAATCTCCCTACTATAAAACCTCATCTTATACTCATTATCCATCTCATGAAACTTTTTGGTAGAATTAATCAGACTCTCAATCGTCTTCACATCAACTCCATGATTCACTACCTGAAAAAAGCCAAGAGTTGACGACAACGTTCTAACTTGCTCAACAACCTTGGACCTGTCTTGAGACATGTCGATGACAGGGACACTTTGCATGTTTTTTTTACGTGTGCATGGTAGATTTTCTGGTTGTTGATGGAAGATACGTGGGATGGTTTTTATGCCCGTGTCTAGGAGGCCTTTGCAGCCCAGTTTTGATGATTCGAATTGTTTGAGTTCGGTTTCACGGTCGTAGGTGTTTTGTTCGGTGGTTGGTGAGGCCATGCTGATGGTCGTACAGTGGTTTTTTAGATTGGAGTTTGGAAATGGTGCTGGTTTTATACCAGTTATGTCTCGTAGACCTTTAGATTGGATAGGAACCAAGCAATATTTAAATTCACTCCAACCAATGGAATCAACTTGTCCTTTATGTGGTATGAAAAACTAGTTCAATGCATCCTATGAATTTGACTTCAATCATCCAGTTAACAACTATTTTGTTCAAAAACCAGATTCGATCCAACTGATTTTGACCATGTCTCTCTCCATTTGTCTTTGATTAGGCTTAAAGTCACTCACAACCTTTGACTAACGTGACACAGTTAACCACTTTGGGCAAATACAAAGGTACTAAACGACAAAATTGAATCTCACGTGGCACATGATTTCGCTGACTTGTTATAAAATTTTCAACGCAGACTTTCCGCGGGGACACATCCCCGGGGAAAGGGACTTTGTTTTTTATGAAGCTTTGACCGGATAGTCAAAATTAACGATTTGTTTCTCAGGGACAAGTCCCCATGAGAAAGATTTTCATCTTTCACCAATAATTGGCCAAAGTCGAAAGCGTGTTAATTGTTCGCGAAAATTCCCGCTAACCTTTTCTTGGGGATATGTCCCCTAAAAACCTTATCCAACAGAATTACACTTTATATACCAAATCTTATCCTCAAATTTCTTATCTTCACATATCCTCAAACCACCATAACTTATCTTGAAATTTCTACCATATCGATCTTCACACAAATTTCAAACCCGAGATGGAGCAATTTAATCCTTTTATGTGTTCTTGTAGGCGAAATATAAAATTAAGAACATCACATAAAAATTATTCATCCTGACGACAATATTATTCATGTCCTCCACAAGGTGAACAATCATACATTTCCTATTTATGTAAATATACAAATAATTGGGTTGTAATAACTTAAAATTTTCTTATTATGCAACGACCGTTTAAGAAAAGATAATGGATGCGGATATTTTATGTGGAAGGATGCATTTGACGAGTACTTAAGAACAATCTCGCACCAACAGAGTGCTCGAGTGCCATGAAAAGATCTTAGGATAAGCTTCTGGAAACACAAAAACATGTGCTAGAGACAAGAATAAGGGTGCTTGAGGCCAAACTTGAAATGGCAACGATTCCCGACGACCACGCATGTCGGTCGGATGCATTACCATGAAATGTTAGTGACATGGAAAATCTTCGTATGTAGTAATAGTAGTAGTAGTTGTTGCTGTTGTTGTTGTTGTTGTTGTTGTTGTTGTTGTTGTTGTTCTTGTTCTTGTTGTTGCTAATCAAAGTAGTAGTTGCTGTTGTTGTTGTTGTTGTTCTTGTTGTTGTTGTTCTTGTTGTTGCTTGTTGTTGCTAAAAAAGTAGTAGTTGTTCTTGTAGTTGCTGTTGTTGTTGTTCTTGTTGTTCTTGTTGTTGCTATACTTGGTCGTTTAACATGATACGTATACCAATAACACTTATACTCGCTCGTTTAACATGATACGTATACCAATAGCACATATACTCGCTCGTTTAACATGATACGTATACCAATAGCACATATACTCGCTCGCTTAACATGATCGTATACCAATAACACATATACTCGGCCGCTTAACATGATCACGATACCAATAGCACATATACTCGGTCGCTTAACATGATACGTATACCAATAGCACATATACTCGCTCGTTTAACATGATCGATACCAATAGCACATATACTCGCTCGCTTAACATGATATGTATACCAATAGCACATATACTCGCTTAACATGATCGTATACCAATAACACATATACTACTCGCTTAACATGATACGATATACCAATAGCACATATACTCGCTCGCTTAACATGATACGATATACCAATAACACATATACTCGATCGTTTAACATGATACGATACCAATAGCACATATACTCGCTCGTTTAACATGATCGTATACCAATAGCACATATACTCGCTCGTTTAACATGATACGATACCAATAACACATATACTCGCTCGTTTAACATGATACGATACCAATAGCACATATACTCGCTCGCTTAACATGATCGTTATCGTATACCAATAGCACATATACTCGCTCGTTTAACATGATACGTGTACCATAGCACCTATACTCGCTCGCTTAACATGATACGATACCAATAGCACATATACTCGCTCGCTTAACATGATACGATACCAATAGCACATATACTCGCTCGTTTAACATGATACGATACCAATAACACATATACTCGATCGTTTAACATGATACGATACCAATAACACATATACTCGATCGCTTTAACATGATACGATATACCAATAGCACATATACTCGGTCGCTTAACATGATACGATACCAATAGCACATATACTCGCTTTTAACATGATCGATACCAATAACACATATACTCGCTTTAACATGATACGATATACCAATAGAACATATACTCGCTCGTTTAACATGATATGTATACCAATAACACATATACTCGGTCGTTTAACATGATAAGTATACCAATAGCACATATACTCGCTCGTTTAACATGATCCGTATACCAATAGCACATATACTCGCTCGTTTAACATGATACGTATAACAATAACACATATACTCGCTCGTTTAACATGATACGTATACCAATAGCACATATACTCGCTCGTTTAACATGATACGTTATACGTATACCAATAGCACATATACTCGCTCGTTTAACATGATACGTGTACCATAGCACCTATACTCGCTCGTTTAACATGATCACGATACCAATAGCACATATACTCGCCGTTTAACATGATCGATACCAATAGCACATATACTCGCTCGTTTAACATGATACGTGTACCATAGCACCTATACTTGGTCGTTTAACATGATCGTTATAATATACCAATAGCACATATACTCGCTTTTAACATGATACGATACCAATAGCACATATACTCGCTCGTTTAACATGATACGTGTACCATAGCACATATACTCGCTGCTTAGCATGATACGTGTACCATAGCACCTATACTTGGTCGTTTAACATGATACATATACCAATATCACATATACTGCTCGTTTAACATGGTACGTATACCATAGCACCTAAGTTAAAAGTAATTAGATTAGTTTTAATTTTTAATTAAACCTTTTCCAAGTTATTAATGAGATATCAACACAAGTAATTTTGTAAGGCAACATTCACGCTACATTTATTTCATTCCGATTTACACGTTCTTAATTAGGGTTGTTTTTCTTTAGTTCTTGTCAATATTAAGGAAGTATAGACGCCACCAAATCACAATATTAAGGAAGTATTTACACGTTCTTAATTAGGGTTGTTTTTTTTAATTAAACCTTTTCCCGGGACATGTCCCCTGAAAAGTTTTGGAAATAAATTTTCATTTTCCTCCGCACATTTGCTTTATCCCGCTTATTAGTTTCTCCGGGATCCGCCCCGCAAAACGTTCACAAGAAGACAAATAACAGTTTCTCCGGGGAGTTGTCCCCGGCAAAAGGTGAAAAGAAAAATTAACCTCAATTATTAGCAGATCTGGTCTCACTCGGGGGGGAAAAAAAACCAAAAACCCTTCTTCTTCCTCCTCTCAACTCACCACCACACCACCACTGCTCCTCTCACACCACCACCACCACCACTGCTACTCTCACACCACCACCACTGCTACTCTTCCCCACACTCGCACCACTGTGCACCACCTCCATTGCTACTCTCAACCCTCTAATTGTTTAATTCTTTTCTCAAACCCTCTAATTGTTTAATTCTTTCTCTTCCCCTATACTCTCACAACATCCGAGACCAGGTACACATTTTTTAAATTTTGCTAATTTTTAATTTTGCTAGTTTTTTTATTTTCGTTTTTTTTCCTTATAATTGTTGTTATTTGTTAATTGTTAATTGTTAATTTTTTTTTGTTAATTTATAATTTTTTTTGTTTATTTTTTTGGTACAAGAGTGTGGTGTGACCAACAATAATCGTGAGCCGAGACCGAGCCGAGACCACAACCGTGAGCCGAGACCAAAAGGTATGTTTATTATTTTTGTTTTTTTTTTAGCGACATGTCACCGGAAAGTTTATAGCTCCCTATTTTTGAATATATATGTATTTTTTAGCTTCACATTAATATGAGTAGGGTATGCAAAATTTATAGTTATTGTCGTTAAATGACAAATTTGCCTCTAAAAGAACTTCTTTGAGTAAACTGTGGTACATACTCAAATCAGTAACCACACCCCAACTATTCGTTGTCTAGCTTAGTAATATATAAACATACTCAAATTAAATAAACGAGTTGAAGTGTGCTTAGTCAGAACGCAGCCCACCCAAAGGGTGTTTGTCTGTCAGAACACACCCCAACAGGGTGTTTTTCTCATTGAATTCAGCCCCAAAGGGTTTTGTTTGTTTATTTCTGCCCAAGAGTGCGTTTGTAGTCTGAATTCAGCCCCTAAAGGGTGCGTTTGCTTGTTTATTTCCCCGCTAAGAGTGCGTTTGTAGTCAGCTGAATTCAGCCCCTAAAGGTGCGTTTGTTTGTTTATTTCCGCACCAAGAGTGCGTTTGTAGCTGCTGAATTAAGCCCCTAAAGGGGTGCGTTTTGCTTGTTTATTTCCTGTTTATCACTTTTATTCTAAGAACTCTCTTGTGCAACTCTTCCAGGTGAAAATTGATATGGTTTAATATAAAGAAAGAAAAAAGACCAGCCCGACATTGTTTGTTTGTTTATTTATTTATTTAATTATATATATGTTTCTTCACTAATTTCTATGTTCGTTTAACAGATGGCAGATGTTGTAGCTAGGTCTCACGGTGGCGACGGAGGTAATTCGCCACCTCGTGGTCCTCGAGGAGGATAGGCGGCAATTGCCAAAGAAGAATTTCAATTATTTTCACTAAACTGTATTTGATTACATGTTATTTTAAATTGATAAAATGTTATTTTATGTCATCATCACTTGAATTTGATTACTTGTAGGCTCTAAATCAAAAGTCGCACCCAAACGCCAAAATTGGGAAAGGCGGTAAGGTGGTGCGTGGTCCCACGAAGAACACGGCACTTGGGCGAAGAGGCACCTGGATGGTCGTCTGCGTCGATCGAATTCGCCCAACCCGAGGGGTTTGGACACACGTGGCCCTCACTCTTCTTGGTTCTCCAACTATGTTGGGGAGGTGTTACGGACTCGATTCCCGTGTATTGCGATTCATGGGCTAAGGTTCCCAAACGCCAAGGCCCACATCCATGAGTATCTACACGTAAGTTTCTTTTTAACCTTTATTTAAATTTGTATATTTATTCAAACTTGTTTGTTTATTTAAAACTTGTATATTTTTATTTATATTTTATTAAAAGACTACTTTGATCTCGACACACCTTGTCGTCGAATGGAGATAAGATTGTTGATGATGTCGAGTATTATCTCCAAAAATGATACGACGACAACAAATATCGGTACAAAAATATAACTTTACGGCGGTGGGGGTGGAGAAAATTGAGGAGATCAAAAGAAAGCGTCCGAGAACAAGACGCCGGAGGATTGGGATGCGTTGGTAAATTTCGGATCGACACTTTATAATAATAATAATTCATTTATATAATAGTTTTATAATTTAAAATACGCAGTTAAGCTTTGGGCAGACCCCAAGAAGCGTAAGATCTCGTGAGGTGAATCGACAAACCGAATGGCGAACACGAGCTCTAGCCTTCACGGATCTCGATCGTGTCTTGCTATTCGCCATAACTTCGTAAGAAAGTATTTAATCATTTTATTTATATATATACAAGGTGTTTGGTGTGTCGTTATTGATTTTATTTCTAAACAGTTGACCAATGAGGATGACGCGGGCCGGAGAAGACTTGATAGAGCTTTACCGTCTGAACCATACGAGGCGATGTCTTTGAGTCCTCGTTATCCGAGAGTAGATATGTAAGTATAATTTATTTTCAAAGTCACCCATTTTGATGATATATAATGCATCACGACTTATATATTACTTTTCTTGTTTTTTGTAACTAAACGAGCGAGATGTTGCGGATGCGGGAAGAGAGCACCTCGATGGGACTCGCATGACCGACCATCGATTTTGCGTCTGTGATTGGTGGTAAGCAGCGGTCATATTCTGGTGTAGGTCGGTCTTACCCGTGATGGAGTGAATAAGACCTTTAGCACCTCCCGACCTCGTGATGCGGCGGATGTGTCCTCACCGCGGAAGCAGTCGAAAATGATCCGAGGAGTCAAGCACAGAGGACTCGGGATAAGCGGTCATGGATTTTGTGAGGTCATTCCGGCTTGGCGGGAGCGAATCTGATTCGCCCGGGATCAAGTGCTACTCCACCAGTGGGTCAGTGCTACCCACCGGTGGGTCGGGATCTGGAGAGGTGGGTCGGGATCCGTGCTACTCCATCCGCGAGTCTAGAGATCTGGGGACGGTAATGGGGTAGTGGGGTTTGAGATGCCGATTTATGTTACTTTAACACATTTTGGATACGTTTGTACATAATAACATGGATTATTATGTCGTTTATGTGCATTATGTGCTAGGATTCCGTAAATGGATTATACATATAGTTTTGGACCATTTGCGGATAGGTAGTTTTGTAGATGATCATGCGTTAACGGTTTAGGAACCGTTTTGGCGATTTTGGAAAAGGATAACTATGTTAGCGATTGATGGGTATATATGATATTATGTTTAGCGAATTTGTGTTATGATTGGCATGATTTTGGAAAAGGATAACTATGTTTGCAAATGCTGTAGATTTTTTCCTAAAATTTCCTAAAAATGGAAATGACCCATTTTGTCGCATTTTGTCGCATATTGGGTCGATTAGTTTCTTGGGGACATGTCCCCTGGGAAACAATGAACAAATGACGTAATTAGGACTCTCTAATTAAAGTTTAAAAATAGTTTCCGCGGGGACGTGTCTCCGGAAAAAATGTACTAATGATGTAATTAGGGTACTGCAGGTAAAGTGTAAAAAAAGTTTCCCCGGGGACGCGTCCCCGCGAAAATGGATGCCACGTCGGACAAATTTGACCGGCGACAATCGACTGGGGGTCCCACATGTCCCCGATAAAAGTGGTAAACAGTCCCCGGGGAAAGTATTCCCGAGAAGGTATTGCCGGTGTCTTTTTGCCGGGGACATGTCCCCGAGAAAGGGTTTCGTAGGGGACATGTCCCCGGCGAAAGCCCTTAAACATCGCCTGCGAAAGCGACGAGTGTTGTAGTGATTAAACCTGACCCGTTTGGCTCGATTAACACCCCTACTTATAAGGTTGAGTGAGGTTTACAAAAGACCCACTTCGAGTTTATATAAAATGTCAACAACAACAACAACAACAACAACAACAACAACAACAACAACAACAACAACAACAACAACAACAACAACAAACCCAATCCCACCTGCGGGGGTATGGGAGGTAAAATGTGAGCAGATCCATTTCTACCCCGTGATAAATCACGAGTAAAGAGACTGCTTCCAACGAGACTTCCGGCAAGTGCAGGTGAGTGTGATAAAGAAAGAAGGAGAGAGAGTAGGCTAGAAAACCGCAAGCAGTTTATATAAAATGTCAATCCAGTGAAAAAACAATGTAAAAAAGAAAACCTACCTTTTGTAAAAATCATTGAAAAAACAAGTGGTGTTGGTAAATCAGTCGCACTCTCAATTATAACACACATTTATTTGAGCATGTTTGTGACGAGGTCATGTTAAATGAAACTCAGGCATCTACTATGATAGTTTGTGAAAATGTTTATAAAAATATGAAGAGGTCTAAAAATGTATAAACTATAAACTATAGTGGATATGTATTTCAATCCTATGTGGCATAAATAGATCTAGGATTTTGAAGAGATCTAAAGTTTAAGTATTTTGAAAGTATTGAGTATGTTTTATGATATGAAAAAGATTATAAATTAATAGAGTGTTAACCAGATAAACCTTTATATAAGTCCAGAATAGTGGATGCCTCTCATAAACTAGAAAACTAAAAAAGTGACAATATTACAGTTCCGGAAAACAAACATATTTGAGAGAAGAACCCAAAAGGGTTTAAATGTTTAATAATGGTGTCATTTTTGTAACATAACACAAGAGTTGCTCAAGCCAAATGAACCTTATAAGCAAAGGTCAAGTTGGGCCAAATAAGATGCTCAAGCCCAAACAAACCTCATAAGCATAAGCCCAATAGTTGGACCTAATGGGTCTAGACTCAACAGTTGCATCTAGGGGTGTTCACGGATCGTGTAATATCCACAATAATCAAAAATCAAAATCGAACTGAACTAAAAAAACTAAGCCGAATTTGTAACCAAACCAAACTAAATATTTGATTTTCGGTTTGGATGGTTTTGGCAATAAAAACCAAAGATCGAACCGAAAATCGAATTCATATAAATATATATTTTTTCTATGTATTTATATGAAAAAAAAAAAAAAAAAAAAAATCACAAAAAATCTTTCTTAGTATAAATATAACATTATTTAAGCTTGAAAAAAAATTGTGCTAAAATAAATATAATTAAATGGAAAAATAATTAAAATTACGTAATCGTGTTATTCTTTTCGGTTTTATTATAGTGAGTTCGGTTTCGATTATTCATTCGATTGAATCAATTTGAATTGATTCGGTTTAGTTTTCGGTTTAACCCAAAAATATTTTTTAACCAAACCGAATAAACTAAATAACCCGATAACCGAACCGATGAACAATCCTAGTTGCATCTAACACGTTTAATTTGCATAATGGAACGTGGTGTTGATGAATATGTTATAGTAGTTTGTCGATCGTGAATTAATTTTAAAGAGCGAATATTTTACCCTTGTAAGGTACTCCCGAACACACATGTGGCAATCGGACATGATGTCGAGGGTTCCCTTGTTTGGAAAGCGAAAACACGATGCTAACATCTAAAATAGAGAACGGTAACAAAAACACAAATTTGAAAAATATGTAACTAACCATTTTATCATCTTGCGTCACATTATAAGCAATCTCAAAAGTCGATATTAACTGCTAAATCTAGTATTACGTCATGCCAACATAAAAAGAATGTATACTAACTAGGTTAGATATAATTAACGTGTATGATTAGTCAATGAACCACTTATACTTGAGCCTCGTATTGTTTATATATAATAAAAGTTACGTGAAATTTTAGCCTTTTATCGTCACTACTGCATAAACGACACCGCTTACATTCACCTAAAAACGGCCTTGCAGATACACGATAAATAAGTGTGTAAGTTTGTGTTTAAAAACGACTATTATCTAATACCCCTTACTGTCGAAGTTCGAAACATAAAATATAATCGACTAAAAGCAAGTTATTTAATGCAAACTACAACATAAACCGTGTTGATTTAGAAAGAAAATAACATAAACCGTGGGCTACTAAATTAACCGATGTTGGGAGCAGTAGCTGCAGACTAAAAAAAAAACTTTCGAGAGACAAAAGTTAAAAAGTGGGTGTCGGTTGGGCGCTTATTCGACCTTTGTTGCCATAATGAAATCGATTTTACTTTTAGTGAAAGTTATTTTTTGTTTTCGTTTGACGCGAGAACCAAAACAAGAATCACGACGATACGCATAATATTTAAGACATACTGCTTTTTACGATCGATATTAAAACAAGAATAAGAAAAAAAAAAAATGGATAACAAAATTCACAAAAGATAGAGAGACAAGAATCGAATATACGATCTCCACGAAAGTCAGAGTCCTTAACCACTAAAATACGATGCAACTATTGGATAAATTTTCGAGTTATACTATTTACCCATGAGGCAAAATGAAATTATCCGATCAATCAACATTACTCGAGTGAACTTTGTGCAAGAATTCCCACACCGCCTCTATCACAGACCGCCTGGTTGGGAACCTGTGTAGACATATATTCTGTAAATTTATACTTTTTGTCTTAGATTTTTATATTCTTAATTTTAATACTAATTAATAATAACTGCAAAACTTTTGTTATACTACTAGTATACACGGTGTTATGGTATATCCTAAATTTGGCTTCTCTCTTTTTTAAAAAAAAAAAGACTTGTAACGAGCTTGGTTCTGCCTTTTAAACACGTCATATAAAAGTTAGGGTAAAATCTATAAGATAACAACCTATTTTTTTTAATTTGCCGATGTGAAACACTTACTTTTTTATTACTTTACTTCACCAACGAACTTTCAATTTTTACCGACTTCACCCATATGACTAAAATAAACTTGCATCGTTAGTTCTTTATATTAACTACCGTTAGAAATAACTTAAAATTTGGCTTTACGCCGGTTGTTTTACATCGCCGTCCGATTTTACACGCCGTCTGCTTTTGCAACGAATGAAACCGCTTTTACACGCTTTCTTCGCTTTTGAACGCTTTCGCTATTTTGCACGCCATCCGCTTTTACACATTTTCGCCTGCTTTTGCACGCTTTTCTGCTTTAACACGCTTTGACCGCTTTTGCACATTTTCATCCGCTTTTACACGCCGCTTTCCACGCTTTCATGCTTTTATATGTTTCGCAAGTATAAAGTCCATTTTACCCGCTCATCCATGTTTACACGCTGTTTGTTTTGCACGCTGCTCATTTTGCAAGTTTTCGTCCGCTTTTGCATATTTCGCTTGTTTTGCACGCTTTGTTCTGCTTTGCACGCTTTTGTCTCATTTTGCACGTTGCTCGCTTTTTTCTTTTTCTGTTTTTGCGATTTCGCCCATATTTGCACATTTTAGTCTATTTTATACGCCGTCCGCTGCACGCTCAATTTTGCACGATAACGCTTTCGTCGGTTTACATGTATAAAACCATTTTACACGTTGCCTGCTTATCATCATTTTACACGCTGCACCGCTTTTGCATATGATCGAAACCGCTTTAACAAATTTTTCTTTGTTTTACATGTATAAAAGCCGCTTTACGCGAGATAAAATGGATGAAAACGTAAAACGGTTTTATGCGTGTAAAACAAAGAAATGTGTAAAACTGACGAAAACGCTTAAAACGGACGAAAACGCAAATACGGACTAAAACGTAAAACGGACAAAACGTTGAACACGGATGAAAACGCGAAATGAAGAAAACATGAAAAACGGACGAAAACGCAGAAAGGACCAAAACGTAAAATAGGATTAAACGCAAAAAGTGGACGAAAACGTAAAACAAAAGTAAAACATGCAAAACATGTATTAAATCGTGTTAAACGGACTAAACACGTAAAATGAGACGAAACGCTGTGAAACCGACGAAAACGTAAGAAAACCAAACTTTAAGTTATTTGCTAACGGCCGTTAGTATAAAGGACTAACGATGAAAGTTTATTTTAGTCATATGGGTAAAGTCATATCAAAATTGAAAATACGTTGGTAAAGTAAGGTAATAAAAAAGTAAGTGTTTCAACTCGGCAAATTAGAGAAAGTAGGTTATTATTTTATGGCTTTTACCCTAAAAGTTACTACTAGAATTTAAGACATGTACGCTCGGCTCACACACATTTATATTTTTTACAAATAAACTTTTGAAATATGACCGACTTGAGATCAATAGAGATCTTATATTTGCCATAGATTCAATAAATCAATCTTGGTCATTCATTTTTTTATCAAAATTAATAAAAAGACTATTTTCACATTTTTTTAAAAAACAACATATCTTGCAAACGGTAAATCTTCAAACTACAAAAAATACTCCATCGTGACGAAATTAAATTATCTTTTATAGATATGCAATTTTTATATTTTCTATAAACTTTTTTTTCTTTCAAAACTTCCGCCCGTAAAAATCACACACGATTAGAAATCATATATGGTTTTAAAATCACACGCGATTCAGAAAATCAAATCACATGCGATTTTTTCAAATCATATATGATATGTGATTTTGAAAAAAATCGTTAAAAATACATAAAAGTCATATATATATAAAGATAATTTAATTCTCGTCATGATTAGATGATTTTTTTCCCCGTGAAAGATTAACGACTATGGAAATTTTTAAAAGGGTGAAGTTTATTTTAATTTTTTCGATTAAAATCGAATTACATGATGAGACATCACTACATCGGATCACAGAATTTGGATTTATATTGAACTTTTACCGCGGTACTATATGGTGCGCAACTACTGTCTACAACCAAAAAGTTTTGAGTTCGAAATTTTTAGTGAACAATGTGGTTTATGTTAGTGTGTACGTGTGTTAGTTTATTTTTTCTACAAAGAAACTATAGAATATTCGTATTTATATCAATAAAAGAGTGATAATCTCAGAGGAATTTTCAAACGCTACTCTTATTTCGACGCTACTTATGACAAACCCCACCATCTATTTAGTTTGATCTAACGCGTGATTAATCCAAGATTTAATATGCTAAACCCAAGCCCACGTTTTTTTCTCGTTTTTGCTTTTTTCTTTCTTTCTTCTTTTGTTTTTTTTTTTTTTTTTTTTGTTTTTTTAATTATTCACGTTTTTGTTATAATCGCTTATTTTTATTTATTTTTTTTATTTTTTTTTTAACGCTTTTGTTAATATTCACGCTCAATTTTTTCAAAATTCGCATTTTTAATATTCACGCTTTGTTTGCTTTTTAATTCACGTTATTTACGCTTTTTAATTCGCTTTTTTTCCCTTCATACGCCGTCCGCTTCAACACGCTTTCATCTATATTTCGTCCGCTTTCATACGCCGCCCGATTTCATACGTTTTTCCGCTTTCATACATTTTGTCCGTTACACGCCGCCCGCTTTCACGCTTTCTTCCATTATTCATACGCTGTCCGCTTTCATACGCAGCTTACGCTTTCACATATTCGTCTGCTTACACGCCGTCCGCTATTAAATGTTTTCGGCCGCTTTTAAACGCTTACACGTTCAATATCACAAGTGATATTCTCAATAGTACAAGCGATATTCGAATAGCACAAGTGATATTCGAATATCACAAATGATACCGTGAATATCGCAAGTGATGTTATGTGATATTCAATATCACAAGCGATATTCTCGCGATATTCGTAATATCACTCGCGATATTCTCGAGTACCACAAGTGATTTTTGAATATAATGCCGATTTTCAACCAACGTTTTGTAACATGAAAATCATACGTGATATTCAAAATATCACACAAATGATATCAAGAAAATCATGCCGATATCGATAATATCGCAGTCGATATTCATATTATCGCAGTGATATTCGTAATATCGCAAACTCATATTCGTAATATCACAAAACGATATTCATAATATCACAGAGTGTTATTCGAATATCACATAGTGATATTCAAAATATCACGAGTGATATTCACAAAATCACGCGATATTCGTAATATCACAACGCGATATTCGAAAATCACAAAGCGATATTAACAAAATATCACTTGTGTTTTTCGAATATCACAAAGTGATATTCGATAATCATTAGTGATATTCAATATCACGTAAATCACTGTGATAGTCGAAACGTATGAAATGAACGAAACTTAAGAAAATGGACGAAACGTAAGAATACTGGACGAATTCTGTATGAAAACAGAAAACGATGAAAGAGTAAAACGCTGTATGAAAACGGATGAAAACGTATGAAAAATGGACGAAAATGAAAGAAAATGATGAAAACGAAAAACGTAAGAAAACGGGTAAGAACGTATGAAAACCCAAGAAAACACGAATAAAAAACGCGAAAAAAAAAAAAAAAAAAAAAAAAAGCGAAAAAAAAAAAAAAAAAAAAAAAAAAAAAAAAAAAAAAACGTTAATTAAGAAAAACGTGAATAAGAAAAAAAAACAAAAAAAAAGTGAATAAAAAGAAAGACAAAAAGAAGAAAAAACATGACTTGTGCTTATCTACTAAATCTTGGGTTAATCCCCACCATTGATTAAACTAGATGAATTATGGTGATTCGTCCCTGTAGTTTCAATTTACGAAAGAAGAAATAAAGTCACTAATCTCAGATTCTTTTATCAACGCAATCTCTTGTTGTAATCGTACACGTTCTTTATTTTTTTTGTCAAAAACCAAAAGCTTGAAGGTTTAAGTCCTCTCATTCGTCTTAAATAGAATGTCGTCATCTTTAGGGAAGACAATGGTATGGTAGCATATAGACAACAAAGAACAGTGCTACTAATTTTGTTTGTTGAAAAGGTAAAAAAATTGAGCTCGTGCTATCTAGTGCGTGTTCACCTGCTCGGCTATCGCTTTGTTTTGCTTATTCGGCTCTATTGTTTTCGGTTAATTTTTTCCAGATAACCAAAACCGAACCGAATCAACTTAATTTAACTAAACTGAATTCAAAACCGAACCTCCATAACCGAAAACCGAATCAATAACCCAAATACCTAAATTTAATAATTTATTCATTTATTTATATATATTATTTGAAAAAAAAATAATTTTCAAACTTAAAAATATTATATATATATTATAAAAGAGTTTTAATATATACTTTTAATATAAATATATAAAAAATATATATATTTATTTAATTTCGCTTTGGCTCGCTTTCGGCTTGATTGTTAAAACCATAATCGAAACGAAACCGAACTTTATTTCGGTTCGGTTCGGTTTTGGCAATTTCGGTTCGGTTACGAGTTCGGTTCGGTTATTTTCGGGCGGCTTTGCTTTGCTTTCCAGCTTTATCTTGATATTACCCGACCCATGAACACCCTAGTGCTATCTATAGTTCTATACTCATCATTGTGAAAAATTGACACTATTAAATTAACTTAAGTCATTAGCATGTATATATGACATTTAAATTTCATCCAGCTATATAAAGTTAAACTTATATGTAAAACAGATTAGTTGCATCTTGGATACCCCTAGCTCAAACACTCATCGTCTATGGGTAATGAAGATCGATCAATTTGTGACACTAATGCAAGATTCGCAGTTCTGAACCATGCAGAATGCATGTAACCAAACAACCCACAATAATATACAATTAAAACATTACAACCATCTTTATACATTATAGTAGTATATGCGCAATGCATCGAAACAAAAAATAGAAAAAACAACAATGGTGGTGTTTTGTTACACTGTAATAGTGATGATACGTCGTAGTTGGTAATAATGTAAAGTAAAAAGCAATGTCAATTATTAGTATTGCAAATACGTTGTAGTTAACTCCACTATCTCAAGACAACATCTATTTTTTCATCATGTTAACAAATTGTACACAATTACTTTTTAAAATGAAGCTATCATCTCTTCATGATCATTTTTATACTAAAACAAATAACCTATAATTTAATGTGAATTTAAAATTGTGTAACCGGAAGTTCATAATGTTATTTACTTAATTGTATTTTAAATGTTTTTGGTTACAATAATTCATATTATTAGTTATATAAATTAATTTCATTTTAAAAACCTTGTTGGTTACTAATTTTAGTATTTGACCAAATCTTTTTATTATAAGCATGTGTGTAATCTGAATTTATTAAGTATAAATTATAAGTCAGTCATAAATGTATTATAAAATAATATAGATAGCTACATATGTGATGTTTAGGTAACCATATGAGTAACATAGGTTCGGGCTAGAGGTGTAAACGAGAGGAGACAACATGCGAGTTACTCGATTGACTCACAAGATACTTAGGAAGTCACCTGACTAAAACCTAGGCAAGCTTGAGCTACTCAAGTAGAGTTTCAAGCCGAACTCAGAGGCGGACCTACAGTGTAACAAGGTGGTTGATGCTCAGAGGCGGTCGTTGGAATCGTTCCATCCCTATAAAAGTTAATGTTGTCATTTGGAGATTGATGTTCAATAAACTTCCGTCTAAGGTTAATTTGGATAGAAAAGGCATCGATGTTGGTTATATTTTATGCCCCATGTGTGTAGATGATGTTGAAACACTTAATCATATTTTCTTCTCATGCGATATGGCGAAAGACTTATTGGCTTTATTCGCTAGATGGTGGGAGCTTGACATCCCGGTTTGTGCTAACATATCGGAGTGGTTTGAGTGGCTTGACAAATTGCATGTTTCAATAAGGCAAGGCTGGTATTGAAGGTGTGGAGGACTCAAGTGGTCCATTCGAGCTTTCAAACCGCTTTGATTTTTTCTAGTCCTCCTCCCATTAAGGCGACGCTTGGGACTCCATTGTCTTTCAATCGTTTTGTGGATTTCATCTAGAAATCCGAAGTTTAAATTTAGTTTGGTTGGTTGGTTGCAAAATGCTTTAGCTTCTATAACTTCTTTGTAATTTTCGTTTCTAGCTTTTGCTAGTCTTTAATAAAATTCCACCGTTCCAAAAAAAAAAAGTGGTTCTCGGGAACCACCTTAGAGATCGAGACCATTTAGAAGCTATGTATGGAGAAAAATTAGGACCTACCTTGAGGCCGGGAACCCTTAGGCTCAAAATAAGAAGGAAGAAAAACAAAAAAGCAATTGGGAAACAATACCTAGAAAGCATAGCTCATGTTGTCGATGGAGGCTTGGAGTTCTTTGTTTTTTTAAAGGAGACGACCCAACAATCAAGATGGCATTAATACAGTACTAGTAGAATTATTCTTAGTTTTATTGAAAGTTACATTTAGCTTCTCCACCTTATCTATAGTTCTATCTTAATACCCTTCACGAAAAGCCATAAGTGCAGAAGTATTTACGTATTTGAAATAATTTAGAGCATTGAATATCACACTCTCTTTGTTTGGTAAACAAACGTTCCAATTGCAACTATATATGATTTTGCTACAAAATCTCATAAGTTCTTCTGGCAAAAATAGAAACACATATTCAATGTTTAGTAAGAAAGCTACAAGTTTCTAATTTGGCAATGTATTAATTTTTACGCCAAAATCATATCAAAATTAATGACTTTTGTTTAGTGTCGTGTATTGAGAAACATGCTAGCTGGTGTAACTTGTTAAATATTCAAAGCATGAACCGTTTCAAGCTACGAAAGCTAAAAGGACTTAGTTGTAATCACTTTAACCTTTTTTTAAAAATTCATATATAGATGACGTTTTGTTATACTAATAAATACGTCAAATTAGACCCGACCCAACCCGATCCGACCGTAATTTGATTGACCAGTTGATTTTTTCGTCTTGACTAAGTCAAGGAACCACCTTAGTTTTTCGGTTGGGTCCGTCGCTCGCCGAACTTGATTATTAGAATCTTCAGCTTGTAAAGCTCGCGAGCCTTATCAAGCTTGTGTCAATTTATATTTCTACAACTGCATAAGAGCATTAGGTGTGGATTTCGCCGACCCTCGCCGTGCCACGGTGGCATGTTCGGCGGCCCTCGCCGCGGCACCGGGTCGTTCGCCATGGCTCACCGTTGGGAGCCTATCCATCTGCACAACGAAGATGAAACGTTTACTTTTGTCAGTCTTTATTTATTTTATTTTATTTTTTATTTTTTTTGTAGTGTGTGTAGTGTGTGTGTGTTCAATTGTGTGTGTGTAGTGTGTGTTCAATTGGGGAAGAAGATGCATTTTTTTATCATTATTTTTTAATGAGGTTAAATTGAGTTGGGCTTGTGTTAATTTATAATGTTTAATTTAATTTATAACTATTTTCTTATAATGTTGAAGTTAAATGAGGTTAAAACGTTTACATTCAATTTTTATATTTTTATTTTAACGTCTAATAAATAAATTTGGTTTATTTGGAAATTTGAATAAAAAAAATAAAGTTGTAGTGGTGGTCCTCATTAAAGGGCACTCTTAAATGGTTTCGAACCCAAAAAAAATAAAGATGAAACGTCTAATTCGAGCTCGAGCTTAGTTTCGAACCCAAATTTTTGGTTGAATCAAGTTTCGGGTTTGAGATTGTCCGACTGCACATTCAATGACACTCTTAAATGGTCCTCATTACCTAATCAAATACGCTATGCTTGCCGTGATTAATGGTTTAGCAGATTGCATAATTTTCCATGCCAAAAATACATATATTCCACAGGGGTGAGATCAATAAAGATCATACAAAAATTAAAGATCAAATGGATCATTCTCAACCATTCATTTTTAATCAAATTAATTAAATTAACTTTCACCTTATATTTAAAAATTAAATATCTCACAAACCGTTAATAGCTAGATAAAACTAATTATACCATCATGATGTTAATAAAATTATCTTCTATAGTAGATCCAATATCAGATACTTTCGACTAACTTATTTTTATCGTTATGGCTTCGATATACTATAAACGAAAATTTTAAAATACTCTTTTAACACAACCCGTAAACCCTAAAAACCCTAACCCCTAAACCTAAAAATCCATAACCCCTAAACCCTAACCCCTAAACCCTAAACCCTAAAAACCCTAAACCCTAAAACCCTAACCGCTAAACCAAAAACCTAAACCCTATCCGCTAAACCGTAAGAAACCTAAACACTTAACCCTTAAAAGTTTTAACCCAAAAACAAAACCCTAAACACCTAAACCCTAACCAGAACCCTAAACCCACAAAAGTCGAAAAAAAAAAAATTGCCGAAAAGATATGATGCGGGATATCAAATTAAAGGAATTTATCTTGTTAGATGGTATATTTAGCCTAACGATCAATAGTTTGTAGATATTTAGCTTTTAAAACGGTGAAATTTATTTTATTGTTTGATGAAAACGAGCCATTGAGAATGATTTATTTGATCTTTAGCTTTTCTTCGATCTTTATTGAACCAAACTCATATTCCACAAGGTTTGTATGAAAAATCTTCTAAAAACTAAATTTCCTCTTATGTTAGGCCTAGTATTAGTCATCTTTGTATTTGTCAAGTTTGATGTCGACAGTCTTTAATATTGCCTTTACTTGGCAGCCACAATTAGCTAGCTACTTCTCAACATCTTAGAACTCAATGAAGTTGTTTATACAATTCAAATCCCTTGCAAAACTCATTTTAATTTGAATTTTCTGCCAACTATATACATGACTTCAAACTTATCGGCTCTAAACTATTAAATTCACCCATCAAAATCTTGCATATAATGATAAAACTTTGATCATTCATAAGTTAGTCCATTTTGTGGTCCAAGTAGCACTAATGAATTGTAATCATAGAACAAAAGGAATATAAATGGAGTTAATTATAGAGCATGAGAATCACATGAAATTTGATTATCACCAAAAATACGCAAGCATTAGCTGCATGATTCACACATTAGGAAATTAAAATTGAAAACTCATGACAAAGACCACTTACTTTATTTGTAAATAAATTTAAATCATTTTCAGCTATCGTGACCGGTTCTAATCCATAAACATTTCCCGTTAAAAAATATGTTGTGTACGTAATGTCGATATGTTTGGTGCACAACCACTAATTTGCTTTCAAATATTTCTATTTAATGTCTAAATATGTGGACGTTTCTTTACTTTGACTTCATATATTCACATGAACAGAAAAAAGTAGATAAACATGTCATTCATGTAGAAGGTGTGCCACCACAGAAATTGGACCATCTTAAGCCATAAAATTAAGTTTTATATTACACATGAGGAAAGTCTATATTCTTAATTTTCTTTCAACAGAAAATGATGATAAAAGAAAAATGATGATAAAAGAATTTGAACTGTAGGAGATGATTCAGTAATCAATCAAAATGACTCATGAAGGGGTAAACGAAGTCGAAATGATCTCGAATTTCATTGCTTAAGTTTTATAAAGTTCTAGCTCGAGCTGACTTTGGCTCTGACCTTATTTTTAATGATTTAATTGTTTATAATGATTTAAGAATAAAAATTAAAATTTCAATTTCAACCACCGTAATATATATATTTCTGAAATCGTTAATAAAACATCATATCGAAATCATCAATGTTCGCTTATAATATAAACGCATAATGTTTATATATTTAATACTTAAAATATTCTAGTACCGCTTAGGCTCATGAGCCTAATCGCATTTAGATGTAAAATTCGGCCAGAGCTCGATTAATAAACGAATTTAACATAGGCTCGACTTTACGCAAGTTTTTACCAATTCGATCACGAAACTTTTCATGTTTACCAACTCGCTTCCACCCCTATCAAGATAATAAAATGGTTCATGTCATAAAAGAGCTATGCATTTTCTTTCATATTCGTACGTAAACTAAAAAGTGTTTTATTTAATGCTACAAATTCTCAACAAGTGTTTTAATATGCACACATTAATGATGTATCATACTCCATAATACGTTGTGTGTCACTTTTTTTTAGTAAAAAGGTTACTCTGTGTCACTGTTTTTTTATATGACACGTCATGTCGTCATCAGAGTGTGAATATTAGAACACTTGTTGTAAATTCGTAACATTAAGTGAAATTCATGTAATATGAGACATGAAAGAAAGTATGTGGTTATTTTGTAACCTAAACTCCAACAAGATTCTTACAATTATATAACTTTTATTGTTTGTTTTATCAGTGATTAAGCTAGCTGTAGAATTTTTGAACCCTTATGTTATATACCAAAGAAAGAAAACCTTGCAACACCCATTTTTTTAAATGGCAAAAGAGTATCAGTTGTAAAACTAGAAAGAAAAAAAAAAAAAAAATACAAAAAAACAAAATGCATCAGAAATAAATAAACAGAAAACCGACCTAATACACCAAACACCCTTAAAGAAAACTGAAACTTGAAACCACACTTAAGCAACTTCAAAACCCTCACCCAAACACCACCCATATATTGAATTCAAGATAGAAAAATATTTAATTGGTATACCGGCATATACTAGGTCATTTTCTAAAGAAAGAAACTTTATTAAATTCTTATATATAAACATCATATTTGCATTAAACACAATACAATTCACCCAATACAATTATACTAATGAAATGACATGAAAAAACAATCATGCTAAAAAACTAAAAAAACACACACTCAAATAACTAAAATTAGTTAGCCAGAGTACAGACATACTTAAAATGTTATATATCAACACGACCCCAAACCTTTGCATTGGCGAACAGCCACAATGCCAACACGAGCTTGGAATCGCACCACCGCCACCTTTGACACTAGAACGAAGCCACACTAGAGTCAAATGAGGCATGTATCTGAAATAAACATTAGTCAATAAAACGCAATGATTGAAAATCTAATGGTTGGTTAACCAAATGCTAATTTGCGACTACACAACATAAATAATGATGTCCAGATTCATGTTTTAAAGAGTTGCCAAAATCAAAAGTAAATATGATGAAAGATAAATGGCTAATACATGCATATGTCAAACATAAAAATGATTAAGCACGAGTTAACCATTTCATACTATTATTTTACTTGTAGGTGAATAAAAGGTGCAATTTATTTAAAGAATCTACAACTTGGTGCCTTTAGATTTTCTTTTGACACGCCATACATTCCAATAGAACGTGAGAAATACCCTGTCTTTTTTACAATTGCTAAGCATAGCTCTAATTGTCATGGCTGAGTTTATCTATCAAAAATCAACTATTAATCAACATAAAATATACTATGTTTAACAATACCTTCCATGATAACAATAATTAGATATGTCTAAAATATGAAAATTATTAGTTCATTAATTGCTATATATATACAAATGGTAAATTATTATGCAGACATAGCTTGCAAATTTTTTGACGACTTATAGCTATTAGTGAAAAATGTTGTGACGAAAGATGTTGTCAAAACTTTTATTGACAACTCTGATTTTGTCACATATTGACGACTTTTGCATTTTCGTCTCTAAAACAAATCAGTGACGGACATTTGTGACGACACGTGACGACCCCAGTTTTTGTCACTAAGTAAGATTTGTGATGACTTTCTGCTGTTAGTGACGAAATACCACTTGTCACTAAACCACTTTTTCTTGTAGTAACCATAATGCATAAGGTAATGTTTAGCAAAACCCTAATTTTATCTATACATATATTTCTAAATTTAGCCAAACATTGTTCTTCCTTTTCCTTCCAAGATCTATCCTAAATCTACTTGTGTTTTTTTTACACCATCATCTTTTTTTGCTTATCATGCATTGAGAGGTTTGTACATTCTCTTTGAAGACATAACTACACAACCCAACACGTACAATCTTCAATATATAATGTTTAACCTACGCATCATTACCTATATTTTTCTTAATGGCACGAGAGAACACATATATCTGAGAAATATGTGTTTCGCTAACCATAGTCTTATTGGTTATGATTAAGCTTATTTTTGTTTAAAAACATTTTCAAATATAAACTCAGTTGATATTAATGAATACTTTATTTAAACTCACTTACTTAATTATATGCACTAAAATCATGTATTCATGAAAATGAAGAGTTGTATTTTGAAAATATTGTTAAACATGATAAACTTAAGGGAAAATTATGAAAATATACCAGTCGCCCACGTGCATATCACTTTCGATCTCTTATTTTTTTTTAAAGTCAAAATAGACCGGGGCGACTCTTGTTTTGGGCAACTCTTGTCTATTGAGTATTGACTAAAATACCTCTCTGTTCAAACCTTATAGGGTTTGGTACAGAGGGGTATTTAGTCATTTCAATTTTACTAACTTCTGAAAATAGACCACTAATTGGACACTTGACGACTTATGATTGGGTTGTACAAGTTGCCCAGTCGCTCTAATCTATTTTGAACTATTGAAATAATAAAAAAAATGATATGCACGTAAGCGACTGATCTATTTTCAAAATTTTCTCTAAACTTAACTAACCGTCATAAAGCTATGTTTAACAAAACCCCAAAACCATAAGCACCAAGATTCAACAAGACCGCCCTGAATTCTTCTTCAGTCAACTTTGACTTGATTGTGCAGCCTATGATTATTTGTGCATCTTATGATTTTTCAGTCAAATTCAGTCGATTTTGGTTGTCCATAATAGAAAAGAAACATATAAAAGTTTAGAGTAGTGATATGGAAGCCTAAAATTTCTGCCTAAAAACATGACTAATTGATTGCTTGACATGTGTTTTATGCATTTTATCTTTCCTCATCACCACTCTCCATCTTGCCACATGTCTCAATCTTCTTGTTAAACATGTATTTAGGCATGAGAATCATTTTCCAAAAGTTTATTAACATAAACAAGAAATAAACAATACTATATAATTATCGAAAGAAACGATACTATATAATTGTTCGAGCAAATATTCGTAGATGCTCTTCAAACCTAAGCTTCAGGAGACTCATGGTAGCTCCTTCTTCTTGTAGGTCAAATAAGAGAGAACACCGCTAGCTCGCCTGGGTTTTAGTCCGAGACCAAGCTCCGCGAGAGTAAGTACTTGGTATAAGTGAATGATAAATAATAAGCGATAAGTAAAGAGGAGTAGGGCAGAGAGAAGTCTCATCGAGTATGTGTGTGGGAAAAGGTCCTCTTTCATGTGTGAACCATTCCTTTTATACTACTCGAGATTAGCTCCACGACATATCTCTTGGGAAGCTAAGTTGTCTTTTAGGGAAGCATATATACCGACGAGCACCGTGCTTGGTCCCTGGTCAAAGTTGTCTTCATGCTAGTTGTGACCGGACGCGTGCCATTCGTACATCATCGCACAATGTGTGTCAATTGTCACAGACTAGTTCTGATGGAGATAATGTTCTACCTCCTGAGTAGACACATTCTCCTGAGTAGACAATGCTTCCTGAGTAGACATTGCCTCCTGAGTAGACATGTTCTCCTGAGTAGACAATGCCTCCTGAGTAGACATGTTCTCCAGAGTAGACAATGCCTCCTGAGTAGACATTGCTCTCCTAAGCAAACAATGCTCTCTTGGGCAGACATTGCTCTCCTAAGTAGATATTGCTCTCATGAGCAAACATTGCTATCCTGAGAAAACAATGCTCTCCTGAGCATACAGCTCTCCTCAGTAAACATTGGTCTCCTCGAGCGGCAACACGTGAGCGGCACAATTCTCCCGAAAGACATTGCTCTCTCGAAAGGCATACCACCGAAAGCAGACAACACCGAGCAGATACCACCGAAAGGCATGCCACCACCGAGCACAACCTCATGGGTCGACAACTCTCCCGAGCGACATTGCTCTCCCGAAAGGCATGTACCACCGAAAGGCATAACCTCATGGGTCGACAACTCTCCCGAGCGACATTGCTCTCCGAGCAGACAACACTCTGAGCAGACAGCTCACCCGAAAGGGCATACCACCCGAGCGACAACCTCACGGGTCGACAACTCTCCCGAAAGCAGACATTGCTCTCCGAAAGCAGACACACCGGCAGCATACCACACTGAAAGAGATAGCTCACCCGAAAGGCACAACCTCATGGGTCGACAACTCTCCCGAGCGCACAATGCCTTATCATAGATTGGTTTTGTCTTAGAAACATTTGAGTTAATTGTGATTGTCTCTCCGAGTATCCGGAGGAGACATACCTCATCATGTCCCCGCCTAGTATCAATGTATTGTCAAAGAGTTGGTACTAGACTTAAAAGAAAAAAGGTTGTCTGGTTTGGAGGCCAAAATTGCCAAAGAGTTGGTACTCTCAAGAATTTTTTCTATCTGTTCGAATGTCTCGATTAAGGATGAGAGAATTTCCAAGAATACCATTAAATTTTGAAGTTTGATACAAGAGTTGGTTACTACCATACTACTTCACTTGTCTTAAAATACATGGCTATCCCTGTGCCTACTCTGGAGGAGATGATTGCCACTTGATCTGATCAAAAATTGGTTGCAAAGGCAAAGGCATCGACTGCGAAAATCCTCTACTAAGTCGCAAGAGCCTTCCGATGCACCAAAAAGGGAGGTTGACCAAGTAAGGCTCCCAAGCAGACTCTAGTTAGCCCTCGAATGAAGAAGGTGCTGAGATTGATGATATACTTTTCATTCATAGTCGTACAAGTGTTCGGGGTGCGACGAGAAGAATATCGATTCGGTTGGCGATTCCCGTCCGGTAATTCATACCGTATTTTGGTGATGAATTGTACGCCATGTCTCCATAGTCATAACTAGAGCCGAATCCACTTCCCGAATTAATGTTCCTTATGTTGTCAATTGCGAGTCGTGTTGATATTGTGCCTCTATGTCAGAGTTTCGAGCTAATTAGAGGTTTTCTCGCTCATCCAAAGGTTTCGCCTCGGAGGCTAAGTGATTTTTCGGACACAATAATAGTTTTGGACCATGTGCCTCATCATGTCCCCCCAGTCTAGTTCTAACGTATTGCTAAAGAGTTGGTACTAGACTCTGGGAATGTCGCGTGACCATTTTACACAAGTGCCTTGTTTGGAGGCCGAATGCAACCCAAAAAAGGCTCATTGTTTATCTATCCGCTTGAGGACCTTGTTAGGATATAACATCATAAACCGAAGGGTTTCATTCGGATCTTATCTTGATCGGAGTTTTCGATTTGTGAGTTCCATTGGTGTTTCGTTAAGAGGTCTTCATCGAAGGCCATACCAAGGGTTTTGATCAAAGGTATTAACCTTTAAATTTTTATTTAAGGCTTTTCTGTCACTAACACGGGTTGTCTTGATCAGGGATCTCGATCGGGGATCACCCAAAGAGTTTCAATCGGAGTATCCTTAGCCCGAGGGGGTTTCATCCAGAGGCCCATTTAGAAGGACCGTTGGCGATGTTTGTTTATATATTAAGGATTTTACTATGTGTTCTCATTAAGAGTTATTTGAATAAACCATAGCCCACTCATTTAGTCTTCACATTCAGACTTCTCACTCGGAGGTCTCGATGGGGTTAGTTTATGAAACAATAGGATTCCTATCGGAGTTTTTGATTAGCTTGCCTCTATCGGAGGTTCCACTAGTTCGCTTGTTCCGATTGGAGGTTTGAGAATTTCCTGAGGGTTTGTTGTCTCAATCGGAGCTTTGGGAGACGTGGTGTCTCATTCGGAGGTTGTTTGGGATGGGTGAGCCTCGATCGGAGTTTTTGGGTGAGCCATGTCTCGATCGGAGTTTTCTAGGCGTGAATCGATCGGAGTTTGGTTTGGCTCGTCCGGAGTTTTGGTTTCGATCGAATTTTGGGCGCGACTCGTTCGGAGTTTGGTTTGGCTCGTCCGGAGTTTATTTTGGCTCGCCCGGAGTTTGGTTTGGCTCGTCCGGAGTTTTGGTTTCGATCGAATTTTGGGCGCGACTCGTTCGGAGTTTGGTTTGGCTCGTCCGGAGTTTGGTTTGCCTCGTCCGGAGTTTATTTTGGCTCGCCCGGAGTTTGGTTTGGCTCGTCCGGAGTTTGGTTTCGATTGGAGTTTGAGCGCGACTCGTCCGGAGTTAATAATATATTTTTCTGTTTATTCCGAATCGTTTTTATTTTTGAATAGTATTCCAATGTTTCTATTCGGGTGAGTTGTTTCAAAAGGAGTTTTAAGCTAGTGTGTCTTGATCGGAGTCTAGGAAGACTTTGCCTTGATCAAAGTTTTGGGGAAATACAAGTCCGGATCGGAGGTCACCTCAAGAGTTTCAATTGTTGTATCCCTAGCCCAAAGGAATTTTGTTTGAGCTAGCATCACAAACTCGCTCGAGCTTTTATTCACTAGCATGTGCAACTATGAGTATTTATAACTTCATTCTTGTGCCTCTTGGGATGGTACCAAGGTAAGTGAGAACCATATGATCAAGACACCAACATTTTACAACGAGTTGTTGATCGAACCACATCACCGCCCGCAGAGAGAAACTATCCTTGAGCCTACTATGGAGGAGATCATTGCCGCCCGAGGTGACTCTGGGTGGTTGCAAAGGCTAAAAACACGGCTAAGCGAAAAGCCTCTACTCAGCCGGAGGTAACTACCGATGCAACCAAAACAAAGGAAAGGTGGCCAAGAAGAACTCCAGGGTAGGTCAAGTGAACAAAATGTTAAAAATGAGAATGATAAAGGCAAAGGCGATGAGAATTTAGATGATAATTGATCGAGTGTGGATTCTCATGCTTACTTTGACGCATAACATGTTGAGAGCGATCAAGAAAATACCGGAGGGACTAACAAGACCAAGCTCGTAAATGTAATCCATCTCAAGTCTATTGATCAGGGGACACGGCTAGAGGTGAGTGCTCCTCCCATTATTCCTCTAGACCAAGCATCTTTTGGTCCTGACAACACTGAATCCTCCATGACTCTGAATAATATCACTAATGTACCTTTCTATGGAGTTCAAGGTATTTCATGATTGTCCTTTTTTACTTTAGTCACTATTTCTTCTTCATGTTTTCCTAAGTCTCTTTTTAGGTAACAAAACAACCACTCAACCTCAAGATACTGAGATGGATATGCAACATTAGAGTGTGGGAGAGAGGACTCAGCCTCAGAGCAGCCACTCACAGTCATGGTATCGATATAGGTGCTCAGCCTCAGTGTGTCCGGAAAAATTTTCATCGGCATGACACCAATGAAGACATGCATCATCCTGATATTGCTTGAGGTGAGAATTTTGATGGTGTTAGGTTAGATAAAGATGAACTCATCGACAAAGATGATAATGAGAACACCGGTTTTATTATCATGCCAAAGTAGAGATACACTAGAGACACAATTTACAAGGAGTTTTTTCCTCCGCTCTCGGTCCCTACATCATGCCATATCCTTATGATGCAGTTCAAGCAAAGAATCCTCCCAAATATATGAGGATAAGTGGGATAAAGCTCATGTTGTAAAATGTGGACTTTTGAATAAAAACTCTTCAAGGTTATGAAAGGCTATCAATGATCGAGTACTTACACCGACATGTATAAAGAAGAAACGACTTTACGATCCAAGAGCTCTCTCAGGAGTTTGATGTTCCAGTTTCTAATAAGTAGTTAGTTTAGTTTCTAACTTATCACTTTATTTTGGTGAAAGAGGTACGCGGTGTACCGGAGGACCTTTCAAGGTTACTCCAAGCTTGGGTATATCTGATCGTGAAGTGCTCTGACGGACCCAGGGTCATACCCCTATCCCAAGCCCTCATGTTTTTTTTTTATTGGAACATTAGTTTATTTTATATAGTTCCAGTCATTATAAGGCTGCTGGGCTACATACGCAAGCATACCCCAACATCTAGATAAATACACACTACAACATATACCGATGCAATGCCCAAAGTTTTTACCCGGTGCTCACCGATGCAACGCCGGTTCGGTGTTCGTGATTTAATCGATGTAATGAACCAAATTGTGTGCCAAACATCGCATGTAATTGTATAAGTATCTCGCGATGTGCACTAACTACAATCATATCTTGTAAAGTTATAACACCAAATACATTTGCTCTAATGTTCGAGTATAACACTTAGATCAACATCTTTGTGTTACCTTTCTATATTGGTATAACGTCTCCTGACATAGCACTTTACAATGGTGCTTTCAACACTTGGATCAATATCCTTGTTCTACCTTCTCCATCCGGTGTATCTACTTATCAGAGAGTAATTATTAGAGCTAAATAGAGGTTGACCAACCAAAGGTTATACCATCACTCCGGAGGAGACATTGTTCCTCTACTCCATATGAGATTATGAGCCGACTCGACATGTCGCTTAGTCAAGATTATTCCATCACACCGAGGAGACATTGTTCATCTACTCCGTGGAGACTATGAGCCAACTTGACATGTCACTCAACCAAAGATCATACCAACACTCTAGAGAAGATATTGTTCCTCTACTCGGAGAAGATCATGAGTCAAGCTAGATAGGTTGCTTAACCGAGATTATGTCATCACTCAAGGAGACATTGTTCCTTTACCCTAGAGGAGACTATGAGCTGACCTGATATGTCACTCAACCAATGAGCATATCAACACTCTAGAGGAGATATTGTTCCTCTACTCAGGAGGATATCATGAGTTGACTAGAGAGGTTGGTTAACCAAAGACTATGTCATCAATCTGAAGGAGATATTGTTCATTTACCTTAGTGGAGACTATGAGCTGACCTGATATGTCGCTCAATTAAAGTTTATAACATCACTCCGAAGGAGACATTGTTCCTCTACTTCGGAGGAGACGATGAGCTAACCTGATTGGTTACTCAACCAAAGTTTATAACATCACTCCGAAGGAGACATTGTTCCTCTACTTCGGAGGAGACGATGAGCTAACCGGATTGCTTACTCAACCGAAGTTTATAACATCACTCCAAAGGAGACATTGTTCCTTTACTTCGGAGGAGACCATGAGTTATCCGGATAGGTTGTTCAACCATAGTTTATAGCATCACTCCGAAGGAGACATTGTTCCTCTACTTCGGAGGAAACGATGAGCTAACCGGATTGCTTACTCAACCGAAGTTTATAACATCACTCCAAAGGAGACATTGTTCCTTTACTCGAGGAGACCATGAGTCATCCGGATAGGTTGTTCAACCAAAGATTTCATCATTACTCCGAGGAGACATTGTTCTTCTACCCGCAGGAGGTTATGAGCAAGTTACTAACTCACATTCATTACTTTACCATCACTCCGCAGTAGTTGTTTCACCACTTCCAAGAGGCTACTGCTAGTTGAAGTTTTAGCCGATCAAAGATTGCACCATCGATGTCAATCCCCTATGTAGATCATCACAAGCTCATAAACTAAGTCAAGATGGTTCATCATTAAGATGTTTAGAGGCGTCCCTCCACGGCGCCGCCCGCCAGTGATGTATCATGGACCTAAGTCCTTTGAGTTGCTTAACGCCAACTCGGGAATGTAGTTATAGTGTGTGTACATTCCGCTACCGATGTAGCTAGTCATCCGGTAGCCTATACGCCGAAGGAAAGGTGGGTGTTCCCGCCTTCACTGGGAGTCAATTAGCAAAGGTTGCTCACCTAACCACCGATGGTACACGCTCACCATGGGGAACACATTAGTAGGAGTTACCCTTTTACATTCTGGAGTGTAGCGAGCCATCCGATGTTATTTGATTGTTTCTTGATAACAAGTCCAATCACATAACCTAGGCAAAGGTTGTTTTAGCTACTCGCTTCCTCCCATTATTTATGACATAAAGGCAATAGTCTTTAGCTTGAGCATAGTTGGAGATCCCAACCTAGAAAAGCGAATAGCCTCTATCTCCTCTTCTAGAGGTTCCAATGCCTCCGGCTATAGTAGGACTACTCGACGAGAAGCACGTAGCTCTCATTCATGACACCCAAAGGATGAGTCTACTCATATTACTCCTGATGAGCGCACGACCGAGGATGCCCAAGAGATTAGAGCTATTATTAATGACTCAAAACTACACCTGGGGGAAAGTTACAGAGCTCAGGATCAGAGATTTTGGGGTGTAAGGAAATATAACTCCTTCGGGTTCGATACATGCAGTAAGGAATTAGCTTAAAGTTAAGGTTCTAACATTCAGGTACTAATGCTCAATAGGAAATTATGAACTTTTTCCCAGATAGTGGGATAATACTATATGTCAATGACCTTAGGATGGTTCCGAAGAGACACTGGCTCAGAGTCCTATCGCGTAATGGAGTATTCAGTGCATACCTTTACGCCTTTGAATACTAGCTCTTTACGGATCATACCCCTAAAGATGGGTATTCAACCACCCATATGTCAATCTATTTCACATGAACATTTATATCTAGAGTGTAGCTCAAGGTGAAATTTCATGGTACAAGCCTATAGTTTAAGTCAAGCCTAGTGACTTGTTAGGGAGGAGACACTTCTAATCCACCAGATGACATCATCTTTCTGAATGGTGTAACTTATACATGCTCCTAAAAAGCCTAACGATGTGCAACTTCATGCATAACGTGTGTTTTAGGCATGCGGTCCAGATATATACTCCAGATACGATAATATGCATCGTTTAGAAGAGGTTAAGGCAAGATTAACAGTTGCGCTACCAACAACTCTACTTATGTGCTTTTTAACTCCGCATGGCAATTTTAGAACGCATAAAGACAAAGAGTTCAAGCACTTACAAGTGTCTCAGAATCGATATGTGGGATAGAACTAGTGGTACGAGGAAAATGGTGCTTCACATGACCTTAATCCATAGGAGGAGTATCCTCTGACCTCCACGGATTGACTAACCTGAGACTCCTCCAGTCTAGCACCTCATGACCCTCCGCACGAGAGTCTGTGGAAGGGTTGCTTTCTCCTTGCCCATATTGTCAAGTTCCTTGACCACGATCCTTAACACCTCAAAGTTTTGCTTCACGAATGGTGAAGAAGGTCCTTCATGAACTGGTCCGACGGAAACGGAGGTTCCTCATGGAGGAGTCCTCCTAGTCCCTTGTATCTCGGTGTTCAAGTTTTTCCCTTCTTCCAGATGAGAATCCCTAATACAACCGTCCATTGCTTAGAACTTAGTAGATTGGTATAAGGGTCCCACGGATGGCGCCAATGTTTGAGCAAATATTCGTAGATGCTCTTCAAACCTAAGCTTCAGGAGACTCCGCGGTAGCTCCTTCTTCTGAGGTCGAAATAAGAGAACACCGTTAGCTCGCCTGGTTTTTAGTCCGAGACCAAGCTCCGCGTGAGAGTAAGTACTTGGTATAAGTGAATGATAAATAATAAGCGATAAGTAAAGAGGAGTAGGGGTAGAGAAGTCTCTATCGGAGTATGTGTGGAAAAAGGTCCTCTTTCATGTGTGTGAACCATTCCTTTTATACTACTCCGAGATTAGCTCCACGACATATCTCTTGTGGAAGCTAAGTTGTCTTTAGGGAAGCACATATATACCGACGAGCACCGTGCTTGGTCCTCGGGGTCAAAGTTGTCTTCATGCTAGTTGTGGACCGACGCTGTGCCATTCGTACATCATCGCACAATGTGTGTCAGTTGTCAGCGTACTAGTTCTGATGGAGATAATGTTCTACCTCCTGAGTAGACACATTCTCCTGAGTAGACAATGCTTCCTGAGTAGACATTGCCTCCTGAGTAGACATGTTCTCCTGAGTAGACAATGCCTCCTGAGTAGACATGTTCTCCTGAGTAGACAATGCCTCCTGAGTAGACATTGCTCTCCTAAGCAAACAATGCTCTCTTGGGCAGACATTGCTCTCCTAAGTAGATATTGCTCTCATGAGCAAACATTGCTATCCTGAGCAGACAATGCTCTCCTGAGCATACAGCCTCCTCAAGAACATTGGTCTCTGAGCGAGGCAGCTCACGTGAAGCGAACAATTCTCCTGAAAGGACATTGCTCTCCGAAAGCACAAACCACTGAAAGGCATACCACCGAAAGCAGACACCACCCGAAAGGCATGTACCACCCGAGCGCACAACCTCATGGGTCGACAACTCTCCGAGCGACATTGCTCTCCGAGGCATACCACCCGAAAGGCACAACCTCACGGGTCGACAACCTCCCGAAAGGACATTGCTCTCTCGAAAGGCAGACACCACCCGAAAGCAGACAACACCCGAAAGGCATACCACCCGAAAGGCACAACCTCATGGGCCGACAACTCTCCGAGCAGACATTGCTCTCTCGAAGCAGACAACACCGAAGCAGACAAACTCACTGAGCGCATACCACACCGAGCAGATAGCTCACCCGAGCGGAACAACTCTCATGGGTGACAACTCTCCCGAGCGAGACAATGCCTTATCATAGATTGGTTTTGTCTTAGAAACATTTGGAGTTAATTGTGATTGTCTCCTCCGGAGTATCCGGAGGAGGACATACCTCATCAATAATTATCTCTAAAAGAATTTTCTTTTATCTAAAAGTTACTAAACACACTACTCTATGCTAAACAAAACAAATAATGAGTACGAATTCACTTTGATATATGGTTTAAGTTTGTCTTTTATGTTTAGAAAATGTTACATGCACCATTAGCTAGATCTCTAAATCTAATAATAAAGCTTGTGAACATGTCAGTGGAGTATAAGACGAAAAACTAAAAGTGAAGTGCATGTTCAAAAGCACTATGATAAAACCTGCTTTGGTGTCATGTCTCTACTTTGTTTTGGTATCCTATCTATTCCTAAATCAGTTATGGGCAACACATTTTGTACAATCATAACTTATAATTTGTTAGAGACATGGGTCATTTTATAAGCTCGAGATGAGACCTACATAGAAAGTTCGGTCCGATCCCATTTTTTGCATACAGTTAAGCTCAAATCATGGCATTGTCAATTTTTCGCAGTTACTTGTCCTGGCTTTAAAATCTAGAATGGCGAATGACTAGTTATTTGCTAGATTCGCGAGTTTACGAAGGATTTGTGAAGTTTCCTTGTTTATAGAAAATCATCTATATTGGTATATATGTCCAAAAGCACTTTAGAAGTTTAACCCTAAACAAAGAATATTAAAGGTGTAAAAAAGCACTTTAATAACTTAACCTTAATTAAACAAAGAATGTTAAAGTTTGTTGAACATAGTCTTCCACTAAATCACATAATAATGGGAGACACTACATGTGAAACTGGATTAGATTTCAACTTCCAATAATCCAAAGGGCCAAGCTTTCTACCTGCATCCAACACACCAAATGAGGGCCACTTGTGTTATATCATCACTTTTCATTGTATAAGGACATTTTTGTGGTCTTGGTGACAAAAGTATTTAAGGCTAAATTATTACTAGTACCATATAATTACTCAACTTTGATTGGTGTGCACAGTGACCACATAATTCCATTCAAAATTTTGTGCATTTTCTAGTCACACATACCATTATTTGCGCAACATTCTTCTTGAGGACTTCTTGTCATGGTTATTTTGTTATATTTGAATGGTATTTTGAATCCCTTGAACAACAATAAAGGTTGATAATTTTTCCATATATTGTTTGACTGAATTGTCTCATCATAAAAGTTCAGTTTACCAATTGAAAAGTCTTTAAAAATATAAGCCACATGTTTAATACAACTACTAATTTTATTTTATTTTTTAACGGCGGAGTTTTATTAAATATAAGGTTGCTAGCAAGGCGCTAGAAGCTAAATTAAACAATTACATATCTAAACAAAGCAACATATTCTAGAATCTTTCCGAGGCTCTGGACTATATCATCCGAGAAGAATTAGTCGTCACTAGAAAAGAGTACACGACCTTTTGAGAAAATGTTGTAACATGCACATAGTTGTTTAAAGGAAAAACTCGCGTCGCGCATTGCTGAGGCTGGCTTCATATGGAGTTTTTGGCCAAGATGGTGATTAAAAATATATATTTGATGTAATTTAAAGGGAAACGATTCGACACTCAATATTTTGATTGGACACTCCAACTTACGCATTAACCTATTGTATTGCTTATATATTCGACTTTAACTACTTGTACATATAAGTGTGTAAATCAAATCTCAATATGTATAAATCATCACCCAATTTAAAACCCTAGTGGGACCGTAATATCAACTTGCATCCGCCGCTGGTTTTGGTTCGTCTTATTCTTTATGATCGCTAGTTTGAGCTGCTGGTATGTGATTAAGACGCAACTAGTTATTCTTTTGATCAACCACGTAAATCCTTGTATTGTTCGTATTCAATATGCATAGTGTAGTTGTGATGTGTTGCTTTTGTGTAAGTTCACCAAACATCTTCCTTAAATTCACAACAACATTCGTCCTCGTTGGAGAGGATAAAATGAGGCTTTTGGCGAGGACATGTCCTCGCTAATAGTCTTTGGCGAGAACAAGTCATTGCCAAACTATCTTCATTAATGATACGTCGCTAATACCTTGGTCAACACTTTTGACGAGGACATGTCCCCGCCAAAGGTCTGACTGGAAAATTTAGAAGGAAATAAATAATGAAAATGAAATAGTGGTAAAAAGTCAAATAAAGTCATAACTTTTGGTGAGGAGATGTCTGTTGTGGTCAAATTTTCTACTCATTTTTCCACGGTCAAAGTCTGAAAGTATAGGGTTTTTTTCATGTTCTAATATTTCTTCTTGTGTTTAATATTATACTATTCATTTCATATTTATTATACATCCCTTGAGTTTGCCTCATCTATTATATTGCATTCAAACTCATACGAATTAAATTTTGCACATGAGATTAATCTAATTCCGTTTCCATGTTGATATCGCATATGAAAAACTGCACTAACATGTCTTTTATCTTGAACTAGTTATGTTATGGTGCATGTTTCTCTAAAAATTACTAGGGGTGTGAATTTATGATTATTTGAAAAGGGAAATAATTTATCTTACAAATATTTCTAATTTAAAACGTCTTATTTTGAATTGATAAATCAAATGGCTCACATTCTCAACATCCAACAGTTTTATCACATTAATTATTTGTAAGATAATTAAAAAAAAAATTGTAGAAAAATAGTAAATCATTTCCCTTTTAAAAAACACATACCACTTATGATAAAATTTAAGATAATGCAACTATGCAAGAGATCGTGTTAGTTAGGATTTGGATTAGCTTATTTTATAATCTCTACTAATTTAATGTTAATGTTAGGCTGCTAGTTCGAATAGGTTGATACAATAGAGGTATTTTTATTTTATTTTATTATTTTTTATTTTTAAAATTTATTTTTAGCCTATGCCAAATTTTTGAGAAAACTGAATAATCTTACTGATGATTCGTTAGTAATCATCATATTTGATAAATGGTGGCCTTTTTTAAAATATTCTTCATTAAATTCGTTGATATAATGTTAATATAGGTATTCGGTGGGAATCATATGCTAACCAATCATATTCGGAAATCGGAATAAACAAATCTAATGCAAATAATGATGAAAGTTTTACTTTTGATATTTTAACAATCTATTTATTCGATCCTATTATACCTTTTATATGCCTCAAGGATTTATGCGTATCCTCATCAAGGTTCGCGGAGTGTGCATTAATTTTGGGTGTTGGCTAACTCCTTTATGAGGACTTCATCACGGACAATGAGAACATATTTAGTGATTTTTAGCCAATAGTTGAGATTCAATTCGTGACTTAGAGCATAAGGAGTCATAACACGAAATAACACCAAAAACCCAATCACGTCAGCATCATATAATTTCAACACCAAATAACATAACATAAAAAAATCATTCGTTATCATAACACCAAATAACATCACCTTTTGAGACCTACATAAAAAAAATAAAAAATAAAAAATAAAAATTAGTGTAACTTGGCATAACACCAAATAACATGTGGTGGGGGAGTGATAATTTGGCCATAACTTGAGTTGATATAACAACCCAAATGCTAACGCAACCATAATGAAAGGAAGCACGGTGTGGATAACGCTAAATAACGCATGGCACATCAGCCAAAACGCCGTGCATGCGTTACCACTCCGAGCCCTCTTATATATTCCTTCTAAGCATTTCTTAGCCGGTCGATTGAAATGTTTGTATATATGAAGTTCAACTCACGATTATAGTAACCGAAAGTAAATGAAAATTTATCATTGTTAGAAGAGTTTACAACTACATTGATTATAGAAAGAAATTACTTCACATACGAGTGCTCGGTACAACGGTTATAAGGCATATTTGGCACTATAGCGGCGTCATATTGCACCGCCTCATGCTATGGGCCCGTTATAGGTATCTGCCACTTCGCATGGAATAACTTGATTTTTCAGATTTCTTTTTTCTTTTTCCTTTTTAAATGTAAAAGTGAAGTGAATGTGTCTTTTTTATTTATTTATTTATTTAATGTTACAAGAATCTTATTGGTGATGGTGTTTTTCAAGTTTTGTGTTATATGAATGTAGTTTACAAATCCATGTTGACTTTAAAAAGAAATTGCTTAAGTTTTAATACTAACTCTAAAAAGACCTCTGCCATCATAAACTTAACCATATAATATTATAATAAACCTAAGGATAAAGATGAAGACATGCAAATTAGCCATCAACAACTTAACCAAATAATAAATCTAAGATAAATATGAAGTCATGCATACAATAAGCTAGCCATCACAAACTTAATCAAATAAACAATCATGGCCGTCTTTGATGGTGTGTAAGACGGACGACCGCGCTTAGGGCCTCAAAATATGTTCTGTTAACAATTATATGCATATGTACACATATTTTTCATAAAGAAAAAGTATTTGAGTGAAAAAATATCTTAAATGAGTAATATGTTGAACGTTTAGATAACCAATTACATTATATCTTATAAATGATGTCACTTTATATATAAGAGTAAATTACACCGTTCGTCCTTGTGGTTTACGTTGACCGACAAGTTTCGTCCTTTGACCAAAAAAGGTTTACCGTCCATCCTTAAATGCGAAACGTTATGCATCGTTAGTCCTTCATTTTAACGGGCGGCACTAACCTTCGTTATCTTGCCACATGTGATACCCACGTGAGGGTATTTCGTCTTTTTCCACTTTCTTCTTCTTTAATATATCACCATCTTCTTCTTTAAACCATAAAAAGCGATTCATCAGTCCTTTCGATGCTCGGTCCAAAGCAAACCCAAGTCACCCGAGTTATGATGAACTCGTTTTAATCCACCACCAACTAAACTCAGAACCAAATGACCTTAAACCTTCACACATAGTCAAAGGAAGATGAACCCATTTCTGGTTTTCATTAGTACTAGATGAAAAGCTTGAGTACTGTTGCAACCATAAAGAACTAAAAGAACAGGACTTGCCTATTGTCGAAAGTGAATCTGGCATGACTACTGTTGCAGAAGGTAGCGGGCTGCCAAAAGTAGACTCAATGCAACCTTCTGAAGATGTGACCATTCAACAAATCAATGACGAAACTACAACAACCACGCAGCCACCGCTGTCATCTACACCACAACATAATCGACCACACCACCACATCTTTCTCCAGTTGCTTCTTTTTTTCCCACCACTAAAATCATCCACAACAACTATCCACCAAACCATGGTTTTCATCTTCAACCTCCATACCTATTCTAAACTATTTAATCCTGGAAATTAAAACTACCCATCACCACCTACCCTTTTATCAACAACTCTAATTAAAACATACAAGTAGTGATAAAACCCACTTGAATGTCGATTTTCACCCAAATATGTGGTTGAGTCTTGCTTCTCAACAAAACCCAAAACGAAAATTAAACCATAAAGTCGACAAAGATGGAAGATAAGAGAGAGATGAGGTGATATTCAAGGTCGAATATCAACAACCATTGTTTTCATCTTCATCCTTCATACCTATTCTAAACGATTTTCACCCAGATCTGTATTTGAAATTTTAAAGATTTTTGTCTTTGGTTAGAATTTGTAGAAGACAGAAATTGAAGATAAGAGAGAGATGAAGAGATATTTGATTGGGTTGTATGGATTGATTTATTACTAGATTTGGTTAGGTGGAGAGATAACAGAGAGGATGAAAGAAATTGTATATTGATTGGCATCGGATGATGATGGGTTGGGAAAAGACTGAAATACCCTCAGTGGATGGGTGACTAACACCGGTTAGTGTAGCACGTTAGAGTGAAGGACTAACGCTACATAACGTTTTGGATTTAAGGACGGACGGTAAACCTTTTTTGGTCAAAGGACGAACTCATTTCCAACGATACCACAAGGACGAACGTTGTAATTTACTCTATATATAACATTTCTTCTCGAAATGTCTCATCATGTAATCTCGTTTAAGCTCTAAAAAATTTCAAAAATTTCAAGGACGATCCTGTAAACAATCCAAAGACGAAAATACTAGCAATATCTAGCAAGAATGAGGCAACTTCTTATATCATTTTCCAAGCAATCCAAATTCCAAAAGTTAAAAAGTCTATTAGCAGCCTCATTTTACTATCTTAAATACAAAAGTGGGTCCTTAATATTCCTAACCATACTTAGAAAAACCTATATCGTACGACCATATTTTGACTTAGAGGTGACGGGTACTTTTCAATATCGATATCGATATGGATTCTACCTTTTGAGAAAACTAATATTAGCACATATATAGTAAAATAAGCACATGTTAGACCCCATATGGGTCAAGCATATTACTATTAATATTCTTACCTCAACTTTGGTTACACGAACTTTCCTGCCTACATGTCTTTTTGTGCCTTTGATCTCCTATAAATAGACACCAAAAACATTCTGCATTAAACATCACAAACATCTTTGCATACCATAAACACTTAGCATACGAGTTTAAGTACTAAAAGCGCGAAAGAAAAGATATGGCAAACTTCCCAATAATCAACTTGGAGACACTTAATGGCGACGAGAGATGTGCTACCATGGTGAAGATTCAAGATGCTTGCGAAAACTGGGGGTTCTTTGAGGTATGTTATGATAATAAGTACATGCATTTGAATAATGCATTCGAGTTAGTTTATGTCTCTTTTGGCTAATGGTTTTTATGGTTTAATGTGTGTTATTTTAGTTGGTGAACCATGGGATATCTCATGAGTTACTTGACAAAGTGGAGGCCATGACAAAGGGACATTACAAGAAATGTATGGAGCAAAGGTTTAAGGATATGGTGGCAGAAAAAGCGTTAGAAGGCGTGAAGGCCGAAGTTACTGATATAGATTGGGAGAGCACTTTTTTCTTGCGCCATCTCCCGACCTCCAACATCTCTGAAGTCCCTGATCTTGAGGATGAATACAGGTAAAATAAAACATTTTGAAATGTTATATCAGTATACCACCTACATGGGTTGTGTTTTATCTCATATGGGTGAAAAAATAGAAGCTAAAGGGAAGTTAAAAGTCACCCCAAGTCTATTAGTACTAGGAATACAACCTCCTAAATGTTTTTATTTCGTTATTTGTATAACAAGTTTGTTTGCCGGAGGTCTTTCTGGAAGCAGTCTACATACTTTCGGGTTTATCCTAGAGTAGGGGTAGGATATGTCTACATTTCACCTCTCCCATACCCTGCTCCGGCAGGATTGGATATGTTGTTGATTTGTATAACAAGTTTGTATCCATAAAAAAAAAAGATATTATAATCACTTGTTTTGACATGTTTGCTTTTGTGATGATTTAGGGAGTTAATGAAGGACTTTGCTGCTAAACTAGAGAAGTTAGCAGAGGAACTTTTGGATTTATTGTGCGAGAATCTTGGATTGGAGAAAGGTTACCTAAAAAAGGCCTTTTATGGATCAAAGGGTCCAAATTTTGGAACAAAGGTTAGCAACTACCCACCATGTCCTACTCCTGACTTGATCAAGGGTCTTAGAGCACATACCGATGCTGGTGGCATTATTTTGCTATTCCAAGACGACAAAGTTAGCGGTCTCCAGCTTCTTAAGGACGGTGAATGGGTCGATGTCCCACCCATGAGGCATTCCATTGTCATCAATCTTGGTGACCAAATTGAGGTAATCATTCATCAACCATATCCCATTTTAAAAAGAAAAAAATTTAAAAATGGGTCGATTTCAGTTATGTTTTTTATTATTTTTATAATCTCTAACGGGTCAAGTGGGCCCCATCCAACGTGTACCAAAAAGGACACTTACCAACTAATATCATGGAGGGTAATTATGAAAAAAGTGTTTATAATGAAAACCTGAGTGGTTTTATGTATCGAATTTCAGGTGATCACTAACGGAAAGTATAAGAGTGTGATGCACAGAGTAATTGCTCAAACAGACGGAACACGGATGTCCTTAGCTTCCTTTTACAACCCCGGGAATGATGCGGTTATCTATCCAGCACCAGCATTGTTGGAAAAGGAGCCAAAAGAGAATGAACAATCGTATCCAAAATTCGTGTTTGACGATTACATGAAACTCTACGCAGGCTTGAAGTTCCAAGCAAAGGAGCCAAGATTTGAAGCTATGAAAGCAGTTGAAGCTAATGTCACTGCTTAGAAGTGTCATGTTTTGAATAATAGAATATCATATACTTTTTTTCTTTCTATTTTTCATTTCTTTAAGGTGTGAAGCTCAAGAAGCTATAGAGAATCTACATAGACAAGTGTGGTAACTACTTATAGCATAGTGTGACAAAGAGTGGTGTACTGATTCATTACAATAAAAGTTTGAAAGTATCTTGTGAACAATTGTCTACATGTTCATTCACAATACCAATTAATGTTTCCCAAATAGCAAAAGGAGGCAAGATGGACTGGTTAATAGGCTAAACATGTTTGAGTCAAAATAGTAAACTTTTACGATTCCTCATAACGGGTTGGGTTGACCCATTTTTACCCGTTCGTCCATGTGGTTTGTGTTGACCGCAGCCTTTCATCCCTTGACGGAAACAAATGCACCGTTTGTCCCTAACTGCAAGACGTTATCCATCGTTCGTCCATCTCTACAATGAAGCATTTATACATGACCCGCCAATACTCTTTTTTGTTTTGTCGACTTAAAAAATGATTGAATTCATTTATACAAAAAAAATAATTGTAAACTATATTAACTATATTACTATACAATAATACAATTATTTCTTACAAAAATACTTCCGCCTCTGCCGACTAGTTACACTCTAACTCAGCACTGTAACTTAGTTCATTAGAGCGGCTACACTAAAAAAAGTAGCATCCAACAACGCCCACTATCAGCAGACCATAAAGTTAACACTACTTGGGCATGTAATATATATGGTAAACATCCATTAACATGAGAAATAATCATTTCCCTAAATACTTTTTGTCGTCGTTACTTTCCGCAATAAGAATAGATTCTTACAAGTCATTAGGAATTTTATATTAATAAGGCGCAAGGTCCACAACTTAAAGCAGCTACAATAATGCACATTATAATGTAAGAAAGCTATAGAAACCAGCATTAGTTGCATCTGTGCAGAAAACTTTTGGAGGTAATAATAAGTAATCACCGCTGTCACATAGGTAGGTATGATTTCAGTTATTGGTTGGAGGAGAATATATTTTAGCAAGATACAAAAATACACAACATTGAAACTTTGTATAATAAATCATATATTAAGGTTCCCTCCTTATGCTTAGAATTCTACCACTCAAAGAAGAACAAGATTCCGAAGCTATGGCTTTAGCTTGGGCTATTAGTATATCTCGTGCCATGGCTTTCATGTTTCTACTTCTAAAAGACTAGTCGTAAAAGGGCGAATTCACTTTGAGTTCTATCAAACTACTCATAGAGAGTAAGGAGTTTCACATTTACTCCAACTTTACACACACATTTCAATTGACAAGGCTGGTACTTGGGAGTTGTTACTTTAGTTGTGAATCTAACCAGCAATAAAGAATTACAATATTAACACCAAGTTATCTTCCTAAAAACGAGTTTCTGTGCTTTAATTGCATTCTTAAGAAGGTCCAGGTTTTCATGGTTAAAATATGGTATTTTTAGGACTACTGAGCCGGATTGGGCTTCAAACCGAACATTTTTTGTGCCGGGCCTAAGCTACGGTTGGGCGTTGGCCCATTTGTGCATCTCTATCATAGAAATAGAAAGATTAAGAAATATAATGTAAGCTAACCACTCATTCATAGAAAGGTAAATAGATATTGGATCTAAATCCAATAAGCAATGGAAACTATGAAAATTTTGAAGAGGAAATGTGCAAAAACAATATACAACCGATCTGAACGAACCGGATTATTTTGTGACAGAAACGCCTTGTGATCTAAAAAAAAATCCATTTGGTTTCTAATTTCCTATACCTCCATATGAGAAATGCATGATTAACATGGTCCATGAAAGAAGTACTTTTCCTTATACACAAGGTGAGCAACAGTTCAGTTCTTCTGCTAGTGTATAGGAAACTTGAATGTTGTCTCCCAAAAGGAAGCAACGCACACATGGTCCTAACGAAAAGTAGATAAAACATAAGAAAATGTTACATTGAATCAAGATGTATCAACATACTGATACTAAGCACATAATTTCTTTTTATTAATTTCTCGTTCTGAATGGGTTACAATAAGTAATCATCTTAGCAAAGACCAATGGGAGCAAAGATGACTCAAAGTCTTTAATTTAAGAAAAAATATTCAATCTATCCTCAAGAAATGGTAAACATATTATTCCTTAAGTGTTAAACATATTCCGGAGATCATCGCCTGTTCCTGTTTATTATCAGCCAAATGGCCAGTGTTCATTCTACCTTATCAAGCTAGAGGCATCAAAAAGCTCCATAAACCTCTGATCCGAGACTCTAGCTTTAGCAGCTGCAAACTTTCGGTACTCTTCAAAAATAGTAAGTAAGCTCCACTTCTGCATTTTTCTTAAGCATCCCACAAGACAACCAGTTCGATGCTGAAGGAAGTACAACAAGAAATATAAGAATATTACTCAAAAGAAACAAATACACGCGGACAGTATGACACATACCTTTCCTCTTTTGCAATGAATCAGCAAAGGGTGATTTCTTACGTCTGCGAACAACAAAAAGAAAAATAAGAATATTAAACTTAGCTTACCCTCTCTATTCAATAAAAGACCATGAACTTAATTAAATATATACCAATGACAACTCTTAATGCTTCTCGAATTGTGTCTTCAGGAATATCAACTTCCTGCTTGGTAGAGCCATGAATATTAATTACAGAAGATACAGTATAAATATATGATTCAAGACATAGTTTTGAGGCACAGACTACATGGGAACAAATATAACAAAAACTTAGAATCACACCAAGGTTAGAGTATGGAGTATACGTTGCAATTTGCAAACGAAGAGAAAACGCTACAAGTCCTATCTCTCAAACAACAATAAATCAATTCAAGTGAGAACACAATGAGCTTGTACTAAGATGGATCAATGAACCAGACTTAGTAATTTTGTTGGACTCATGAAACATTTATCACTCTTGAACATACCATATTAAGAAAACAAGGTGCCCATGTACCAAATACTTCCTGTTTGTGAGTTGTGACAATGTGTATTATACATTGCTTTTTCGCTCCTAAGTAACTAAAGTTCTAATACAGTTAGTAGCCATGTAACTTGTTATGTCTTTTACATGGCCATGCCACGACGTATAATATAAATATATGCTTCAAGACTTATCTTAAATGGCCTCAAGGTTCCAAGCAACTTTACATATACTTGGTTTGCTTGGCAACATAGCATTCAGATTCCGGAAAACCTAGCTGTGATCTAATCTCGCTGCCACGTTTGGGCAATGAAAGCCTTGCTATTATTCAATTATCACTAGGTATGATTATTGAATGTACTGTATATAAATAATAAGGGTACACAATCACATGATTTTAAGCCCAAAACATTATATCTTATCAATGATAAGCAAACCACCAGATCCCATTTCATCTCATAGATGAAACACAACAAACATCTCATCAAATAGAACATTTAATTGTCAAATAGTTATTTAATCAATTAGAAGAATCGAGCCTCAGTCATATATATACCAATTTACATGATCGATGTCCATACCTTAGTGCCTTTAATACCAAAGTGAAACAACTGGATCCGATTAGACTTCAAAAAGTTCAGATTGTGCTCTGGATACGTTTCTGGACATAGATATCTACAACATGAAACATCACAACAAACTTAAAAAAATACTGCTGAAACACAAAAGTTGATGCTGAAATTGACATGAAAAATGCAATAACACATAGATCATAAGTTATTTTCGACGAGTGGAGTTCAATAAGTATAGCTTTCTACTCGACAGGAGCTAGCTAGATCACACTTATATAATAAACCACGTAACCTTTCTTTACTTTTTCTAAAGCTGAAGTTATATCAATCGATCTGATCATCATTGTGTTGCTATCCTTCATGTGCATTTCTATAATGATATACTTACACAATTGAGCGGAGGCCAAGCGCTTTAAGGAACGAGAAGTTACAGGAATCTGGGAAACTTGAGCGATAGATACCATAATCGACCCTTGAGAAGTTGACGGGAGGATATAGCTCGTCGCCGCTAGCATCTACTTTTTCGGTAGATATTGATGAGAGCTTGATGGTTGTACATATGTCCTCAACCTCTTCATTGTTGGCTAGTTGGTCCAGTTTCATAGTACGAGTAGAAAGAATAAAGAGAGAAATATGTAAAGATGAAAGAATAATATTCCAAGAGCACTTGATCAGTGTATTTATAGTATTCGAATGATGGTTAGCATGCTTTGTGCTAAGTGACATGGCTAGTAAAGTGCTGTTCAACAAATACAAACATTTTTTTAACTTGTTAGTCGGCTTTATTGTGTGATGTTTCATGTTGATACTACTTGATAGTAAATAAAAACTAAAATATGATCGCTAAGTCATCGGTAATCTTATCATGGCGCCCCGTCGGGAGGCAAATGTCCCTTAAACATAACCTGTCATGTTCCTCGCCGGGAATATTATTAAGGTGTCCTTTTGGGGCGCGATGCTCTTGCAAACACACGTGTTTTCTGGCTTAGAGTATAGAGAAACCATTTATAATCAATTAAGCAATAACTTTATCATATCTTTAACAATAGTGTCGAACATAATAACAAGACTACACAAGCAACATCACAACTGGGTCATACAGTTCAAAGTGTACAGAGATTCAGCTCACACAAGATGAAGACTTTGTTACAAAGTAGTCTAGTGATATGTAACACTATGTGATGTATCTAATATGCAGTTAGGTTCAGATTCAATGTAACAAAGAGTATAGCATAGTATAAATACTTCTCATTTCAGATTGTAAGTAACTTTTGATAGTTCAATTCATAATTCGGCCCCACACACTTTCTTATCATGGTATCACAAGAAAGTATCCCGCTTCTACCATCACTACCACCATTATTCCGCCAAACTCATAACTAACCACCATAACTGCTTTTCCCACCGTAACAAACCATCATAACTATTTTTCCCGCCATAACTAACCACCATTATTTCACATTTTATACATTCAATCTAATCAAAACTACCAGTTTTCTGATCACAACATCAATTCACAATCATCTCACAGAGATTCATCATCAATAATGCCTCAAACAAGTTGATTCAAGCACTTCCAACACAAACACCAATAACACCATGGATGATCTTACCTCACCAAACCATCCATTGTACTTTCATCCTCAAGATCATCCCGGCATGATTCTCATCTCAAGAAAACTAACAGTTCGAAAACTTCGCCTTGGCACGATCCATGACCATTGCATCAATGCTGAAACAAGCTCAAACTAGTTAATGGTGAATTTGAGGAACCCGACATAACATCTCCAATAAGGCGGAAAGAGCTAATGATATGATCATTTCTTGGGTGCTTAATACGCTTCGATCAAATTGGTAATAATCTCAACTTTGTACATCAGTCACATTCACTATGGCATCAACCGCATGATCACTACTCACGATAGATGGACACGAATTTATCAACTCACAACCAAATAGTTCACTGAAACAAATGAATAGTTTAGTTGAAGTGTACTATCACAAACTCAAAGGTCGTGGGATGAATTAGATGCTTTAGAGGCACCTTATAACCATACTTGCAAATGTGTATGTGAAAATGGCAAAACAAATGGTGAAAGAGATCGAGGAAGAGATTGATTCAGCTTCTTGATGGGTTTAGATGAAAATTACACCAACATTAGGGCCAAATCCTCAAGCTACAACCACTTCCTATTGTGGCTAAAGCTTACAAGATGATCGACAAGAGGAGAAACAAATAGAGACTCCAAAATAAACCACCACATCTACTCCATTTGCCTTGAACACTTACAGAAGTTACAACACTTATGATGCTCACAAAAACACAAGAAACCAAATCTCTCAACCTTCCACCAATCCCACTAGAAGGGCTACATTCAAAACTGGTGTCATATGTGGTAATTGTGGCAAAGAGGGTCATACCAAAGAAGAATGCTACAAGCTTGTTGGTTATTCAATTGGTCATCCCCTTCACAACAAGTATGTACCACCTCAGAAAAGGTCAACTCAGTCTAAACCAAGGACCATCAATATGACTGTTACTACTGAAGGAACACCAATTGACACCAATTCAGTGGAAACTCCCAACATGGTGAACCTGCCACCAGATTACTCTGTGACTGCCAGAATGGATATGTTGCAGAATCAACTCAACCAAGTAATGCTCATGATGCAACACAACAATGAGGCATCCACTTCTGGTTCTCATAACTTCATGGCAGGTAAACCTCACAGACTTATAGCTCATTACATTTCTGGTTCTAAAGAGATTTGGATTATAGATCGTGGTGTTACTGATCATATATGCATATCACTCACTTTAATGCACAACATCATCACATGCATCACACCTATCATTATCTCCTTACCAAATGGTCATACTACAATAGTCACTAAGATTGGTTGAGTCACCCTACAATCTAACATCACTCTCCATAATGTGCTTTATGTTCCAACTTTTACTTACAACCTCATCTCAATTAGCCAAATCCTCAAACACACTTTAAGATCCATCACCTTCACTTATGACACATGTGTTTTCCAGGGCCATGATGGCTCCCAAACTCAAGGTCTACTCAGTGGAGGACTCTACATTCTACCTTCTACATCAACAACTCCAACAATGGCCCACAATCAACTGCCTTATCCACTACTCTCTCTCTCTCTCTCTCTCTCTCTACTCTCTATGGCATGCCGTGCTTGGACACCTATCCATTCAAGTACTCAAACATGTATCAAAGTTACCTTTTGTCGCTTCCAGCTCAAGAGACCATAGATGTACCATATGCCCCTTATCAAAACATCATGCTTTACCTTTCTTTCCTAGTTTGTCTCATGCTACTTACGCTTTCAATTTGATTCACATGGATGTATGGGGACCATATCATCATTGTACACTTAATAAATGCAAATTGTTTCTACCATTGTTGATGATTACCGCGGCCACCGACTTATCTACTCCCAACCAAACATCATGTTATATCAACAAGAAAACACTTTCATGCTTATGTTAAAACTCAGTTCAATAAAACCATTCAAATCATCAGAAGTGATAATGGCACAGAATTTGTAAACTCTTCACTCACTGAATACTTCAACACCAATGGCATCATACACCAAACCTTTTGCCCATATACTCCCCAACAAAACTCAAGAGTTGAAAGGAAACACAAACATCTGTTAGAAGTAGCAAGGGCACTCCAACCACAAGCAAACTTTCCTAAACATCTCGGGGATAATCAGATTCACACGACCACATACTTAATCAATGACTCCCATCACCTATCTTAAACAACAAAAGTCCCATGAGATGCTCTATCACCATCCACCTCCCATTGATCACCTCAGAACCATTGGTTGCAGATCATATGTTCACCAACACACCTCTGATAAATTCCAAGCAAGATCCATCCCCACTGTACTACTTGGCTACCCACAAAATCAAAAAGGTTACCTTCTCTATGATCCCACCAACACAAAAATCATCACCAGCAGGCATGTCACTTTTGAAGAATCCATCTTCCCTCTCCACTTACCAAAACCTTCCACATCAGACACCACCACAATTATCAACATTCTGTCATTTACTACTCCTTTCACCACACCATCACCAACCTCCACACATCCTTCACCACCTACATCACCTGAACCACCACCAACTGAACCAACACCTTCTGAACCAACACCTGAACCAACACCTCCTACACCACCTGAACCACCACCTTCTGAACCAACTATACCCATCACTACACCATCTGAACCACCATCTTCCCCCATCACACAAACTGGCTCATCCTCTACTACCCCTATTTCACAACCACAAACAAACAATCAACCATCACAGGAACCTCCACCTATTCCACCTCCACCCACAAGAACCTCCACTAGACACAAACAACAACCAGTCAAGTTATCAGACTACCAATATAAACTTCCACCTTCACTATCCAAACATCATCACTCAAATTTTCTTAATTATTCCAATTTACACAAACAATCATTGCATTTCATTTTAAGCATAGATAGACGAGTAGAACCACATTCTTATATCCAGGCCTCTAAAGATCCAAAATGGACTGAGGCTATGAACAAAGAACTGAAGGCCTTGGAAGATAATGATACTTGGGAAGTTGTCACACTCCCATCCAATAAATGTCCCATTGGCAGTAAATGGGTCTTCAAGATAAAATACAATGCCAATAGCACAGTTGAAAGGTACAAGGCCAGGCTTGTTGCAAAGGGTTACCACCAGAAGGAGGGCATTGATTACACAGAAACTTATGCACCAGTGGCTAAAATGGTCACCGCGAGAACCCTCCTCACTTGCAGCAGCTTTCACAAAATTGGTACATTGAACAACCGGATGCGAACAATGCATTTCTCCATGGAGATCTACATGAGGAGGTCTACATGTCACTACCACAAGGATACCCTCAACCCTCCATTCCTAACCCTGTCTGCAAACTCAAAAGGTCTCTCTATGGTCTCAAGCAAGCAAACAGACAATGGTTTGAGAAACTTACAACCTTCTTACTCACCTTAGGCTTTGTTCAGAGTTATGCAGACACATCCTTACTCACAATCAACAAACAAGGTTCACAAACCTCCATTCTTATTTATGTTGATGATATCCTCATCACTGGACAGGACAAAGCTTACATTGATCACATCAAACACCTCTTACATTAACAATTCAGCATTAAAGACCTTGGAGCTCTTCACTATTACTTGGGGATAGAATTTCTCAGAAACTCTTCTGGTCTAGCCATGTCTCAAAGGAAGTACACTCATGAGCTACTCACTCTTGTTGGTTTACTCAACATCAAACCTTGTGCTACACCAATTGAGCCTATTACCAAAATCAATCATACTGATGGTGATCTCCTTCAAGATCCTACTCTTTACAGGACCTTAGTAGGCAAGCTAATTTACCTCACCATCACTAGACCAGATGTCTCTTATGCTGCACAGTCTCTAAGTCAATTTCTCAAAGAACCAAGAACACCTCACATGACTCTCACCGTAGTTCTTAGATACCTAAACTTTGTCCCGGTCAAGGTCTTTTCTTCCCACCACAACACTTTAACTTAACCACTTATTGCGACAAAGGATCGGGCAAGTTGTTCCTTTTCCAGAAAATCTGTCACAGGCTATGGCATCTTTTTAGGCTCAAGTCTCATTTCCTGGCAATCAAAGAAACAAGGAGTGGTTTCTAGATCTTCAACTGAAGCAGAATACAGGGCTTTAGCAGACAATTCATGTGAAATCAGCTGGTTAACCTGTCTCCTAAAAGATCTACAAGTCCAAGTCCCTCATCCTATACTAGTCCTATGTGATAATATCTCCACTATTGCTCTAGCATCTAATCCTATTCACCATGCCAGGACGAAACACATAGAAATTGACTGTCATTTTGTCAGAAACAAAATCAAAGCAGGTGAGATTCTACCTTCCTATGTTCCTACCAGACATCAAGTGGCAGACATTTTTACAAAGGGCTTAAGCAGAACTCTACACTATCATTGTCTCTCCAAGTTAGGCATTTGTAATCCTTACTCAATGCCAACTTGTGGGGATAACAAGACTACACAAGCAACATCACAACTGGTCATACAGGTTCAAAGTGTCAGAGATTCAAATTCACACAAGATGAATACTTTGTTACAAAGTAGTCTAGTGATATGTAACACTATGTGATGTATCCGATATGTAGTTAGGTCCGATTCAATGTAACAAGAGTATAGCATAGTATAAATACTTCTCATTTCTGTATTGTAAGTAACTTTTGATAGTTCAATTCATAATTCAGTTCCCACACACTTCTTATCACATAAATAATGATACTTTGGCGGTTTAGCCTATCGTTAGCCGTTACAAATCCTTGCTCTTAAATATCTGACTCAAAACAAGCTTTTGTGATCACAATTTACATTCTTAGTAACATTCAAAACTAAACAAAAATTAGAAAATTGTGTTTTATTACGTAAATTCTAACATAATACTATATGCATGATGTTATCCCCATCCCCAACCTAAACAAGATAAAAATTGAACCACCTGCGACCCGATAAGCATACCTCGCCGAGTCACAAGCTTGGGTTTCAGCTTTTCCCATTGTTTTTTCACTCTTTCTTGTCAACCCTACCTAGCAGGGGAAAAGGGTAACACGAGGTGAAGATATTGACATGAGATGAAAACTATCCGTTTGGTACATGCGCCCACATGATGGATAATTGAGACTAAAAATAATTTGATGAAAAGTGATCTATTATTCACACATAGAGAAGTTTCAAAAGCAATTACCATTTTAGTTTTTATGCTTTAAAATAAAAAATATCAAGACTATCAATTTTCTCCATTTCATGCATCGGGACGTGAAACTGTCTATATCTTTCTCAAAAGCTACCGTTAATGTTACAGCGATGGCACACGATATAAAAACGATGCTTTAAGATAATAATCGATAACAATAAGATACCAAATGATATAGTGCAATAGGTACTGCGACATCTTGCAATGGCATAATTAATGGCTTAATGCTATATACTTTCAAACGTCACGTCATTTTGAGAAAAATCAATACAATTTGTGATAACAAATTTCACTAGAAGTACACTCACTATGTTTGAGTTTTAATTCTACCATACAATATCCTCTTTATACATTGAATATTTCTACAACTTTTTATAAACAATCCTTAAGATCGTCGTAAAAAACTATGAATGGGTCCGTTATGGTCTCAATTTAGGAATTCATCACTTTACACCATATGTTAGACTTGTATCAAACTCAACACCTCGAGATCTTCTTCACCCCAGTAACCATTCACGGGGTGAAGTGGACACGACCAGTGTTTAATATGGCTGTAAACATCATCTTTATCCCGTGAAGAAATTTAGGGTTTGATAGCGTATCAATATCAGTGACTCAAGCCCACTAAATATACGCACGGATCAAGCTCATTACTAAAGTCCATCAATAAACACTTGATGACGGCCCAACTATTGTCCTAGGACACTATGATGAAAACCCATCTGGTTACGCTGAATGCATAGTACTACTGCTCCCCAACTGTTACTAATAGTTAAGATGTACCATCTGACATTGTACAATAGGGACACACAACAAGCACTACTTTGTATGAGCCAAGAGAAAGAGTCCACCTCTTAGAGTTGTATCAAAAGAAGAAGAAGCAAGCTAGTCATGGTGTCAGTTCTTCAGGTATCTTCATAATAGAATGATTTTCTTTTCCTCCTAATTATAAATCCTGGGTGTAGGACACTGGATGTGGTACTCATATTTGTAACACTTCTCAGGGTCTTAGAGGAGTGGAGAAGCTGGAACATGGAGATCTATATCGGTACGTGAGCAATGGAGTGCATGCAACTGTAGAAGCCATAGGAAGTTTCAACTTGTTGTTGCCTTCGGGCTTAGTTATTATTTTAGATAATTGTCACTACATACCTTCTATACTTAGAGGTGTTGTTTCCGTTTCACTTTTGACTGATAATGGTTATATTTACACTTTTACAGATTATGAAATTTCAATTTCTTTGAATAATTTTTTTTTTGTTTTAATGTTATTCCTCGTAATGGTGTTTATGAAATTGATAAGCGTGATCTTGAACCAAATAATAATTCTATCTTTACTATTGGCAATAAAAGAGTTACTTGTGAGTGGCATTGTCGATTTGCTCATAGGCAAGAAACGCATAGAAAAGCTGCAACACGATGGGCCATTGCAATCTATCAATGATGAATCGTTTAATAAATGTGAATCTTGTATATCTGGGAAGATGGCAAGGAAACCTTTTCTGCATCAAACGGAAATGGCTTCTGATCTGCTTGGATTAATTAATATTGATGTATGTGTTCCACTTAGACATGTGTCAAGACAAGGTGCTAGCTATTTCATAACCTTTACAGATGATTTCAGTCGTTAAGATTATGTTTATTTACTTAAACATAAACATGAGGTCTTTGAAACATTTAAGGTTTTTAATAATAAAGTAGAAAAACAACTCGGAAAGACTATTAATGCTCTTCGATCAGACCGAGGAGGCGAGTATTAAAGCCAAGAGTTTAAAGATTATCTTAAGGAGTTTGGAATTGTCCAACAACTCACTCATCCATATACACCACAACACAATGGTATGTCTAAGAGGAGGAATCGTATCCTGCTTGACATGATTCGATCTATGTTTAATCTTAAAACTCTACCTTTATTCTTTTGGTGTTATGCTTTAGAGACTGTTGTTCGCATTCTTAATATGGTTCCAACCAAGAAGGTTGATAAGAATCCATATAAATTATGGTATGGGAAAGTCTCAAATTTTCCTTACTTAAAGGTTTGGGGTTGTGAGGCATTTGTTGTAACGCCCCAACCCCACAAGGGTAAAGGAATCACAAGTAATGGTGTCATATCAAAGCAAACATATAAACCAAAAGAAATCTTTAACATAAATATGGAAATAATCCAAGTCAAAAGACTTCAATACATAGGTCCCAGCGGAAAAATAAACTCCAAAAGAAATGTCTAAAACATAAGTCTAAATGGTATCATAATATCAAAGCTAAATCTCTAAGGTAAGTCCACTCAAAGACTCATCCCAAAGCAATACCCGACTCAATGCTTAGATACACCGCCAGAAGAAAAGAAAAGTGCCGAGCTTACAAAGCCCAAAGAATGATATACAAAGCAAAAGAATACGAACGAAAATCGAGTACGAAACAAAGTAAAAGAAAGATAGTGAAATCATAGTCTTTTCAAAAGATAATTCGAATATCGAAATAAGTTTTATAGCTTAACTACCTCAAAGCCCGAACATATGCCATATCGAAACATATCATAATCACATAAGGCAACATATTTGTGGGAGACCTACCGAGTTATGAAGGACGTGCATGCACGCAGATCAATCATCGATAACAAATAGCATATAATGATAATATATGGCATATAATGTATCTAGGATGCATCCATACGCCCACGCATAAATATTCATATCATAATTCAAATTGAGCTCATACGGATAACGAAAAGGGGGCGGGCGAACATCACTCTCACGCCTGAGTCATGTCGAAGTGCATTCACGACACGGACATGGAACCCCATGACTAGTTATATTTGGCTCGGGTGTCAACTATCGAATCAAATAAGAATGTCATAACCGACATAGATCATATTTTATCAAACGCTTAATCATATTTTCAAAATCAAAGCCTTCATATCATATAGTTCAAAATCGATGTTTTATGATTCAAAATCAAAGTTCGATAAGCAACAACTCAAATAAACACATTAGGTTCATAGCAAAGGTTTAGGAAATCTAATATGAAAGCGAAAAGAAAACTTCATACTAAACCTTTATCGAAAAGGTCGAATATCCGTACCTTATTCGAAAACAAAGATCAAAAGTCAAACAGGGAAGCAAAGAATTACTCCTTCTTCACGTAACCTATATACATTAATGTCGATATATTATTAATGATTCAAATCGTCACAATGGTCTTTTATTATTTTAGGGTTTCCATATTTAAATAAGACTTAAAGGTTTCAATACTAATATAGTAAATTAGGGTTTATATATCTTTTATTAACGTTTAGAGTTTTCATTCTTTAATGTCTCATTAATATTCATTAGCTTACTTGTTACGCCTTTTAATGACTAATTACTTAACCTAACTCGTCACATAATACTCTTCCTTTTTATGTTTCAACGTTCACGTTTATGATTTTATGTGACATATAAGTTACTCATTACTCTTATTAATTACGATTTACTCTATTAGGGTTTAACATAACTTATTAAATTAGCATATCAAAACTAGGGTTTAGGTTTAACATAACCTTTACTTAATTAATGCATCTTCAAAACTCATATGTAATTCAATTCAAATTAGGGTTTACACTAGTATTAGCTCATCTTCTTACTTTACTTACTCAAGTTATTAAGCTATATTCATTATTCGAAAGTTACACATGGTTCGGTCCTAATAGCATGATTCGGCCCTCATTAAAAACAACACAAACATGACTCGATTCAATATCACATCTTATATTACATGTTTCTTATTAATTACAAGTTAAATAAATTAGGGTTTCTCTTGTTTTTGTTTCACCATTCTCGGCCAAAAAGAAAAACAAGGAGAACGCAACGAAACAATTATAACTTAACATATACGTATAAGGTACGTTAAAGGAAAACAAATAAACGATATACCTTCACTTGGTTGAGCAAAATCGACACCAAGGGTTGTTTGTTTGAGTTTCGGCCGAGCAAGGAGAAAAGAAAAGAGAGACAAATAAACTAGGTTCCAATTTAATGAATATGTGTTGTATTTATAGTTGTAGTATTTGAGTTAAACTAGGAAAGTAATTTGGGTTGGGTTTGGGTTTGGTCCAACCGAACACACATCACCTCACGCCACACCTTGGGCTTCGCCTTGGCTCACGAACACAAACCAAACGCGACTCAAATCATTTACGAAACTTTAACTCTTCATCGTACCAAATCAATTACGCAATATACTTTAATTAGGTTTTTTAAATATTCACAAGTAAATCTTTTATCTCTTTAAGTGTTATAAATATATTTTACGTATTTTATAATTTTTATTCCAAGGGTATTTTAGTCTTTATTCGATTTTAAATTTTCGTGTTTTACAATTCTTCCCTCTAAAGAAAAATTTTCGTCTCGAAAATTGAATGAAACGAAATGAAAATGAAAACGAAAACGAAACGAAACGAAACGAAATGAGAACATACCAAATCATTCAAAGAAATGTGGGTAACTTGACGCGATCGACCTCGGTTTCCCAAGTAGCCTCACGCATCGGATGATTCTTCCAAAGAATCTTAACGAATGGAATAACTTTATTCCTCATAACTCTTTCTTGTCTTTCCAGAATAGCTTCTGGTTCTTCAGATAAAGACATATCGGATTGAATTTGATCAAACGGATAAGAAGCAACGTGTAACGGATGATAGTTGTATCCCCTTAGGAGTGATACATGAAAAACGTCATGAACATGCGATAACCGAAAGCGGAAGTGCTAAACGATACGAAACTTCTCCTATATCGCTCCAAAATCTCAAACGGTCCAATAAATCGAGGACTAAGCTTGCCGCCTGATTCCAAAACGTTTCACACCTCTAAACGGCGAAACTTTCAAAACACACGATCTCCAACCCAAATTCTAAATCACGACGATGCTTATCAAGATAACTTTTCGACGAGACCTAGCTTCCTTCAATTTCTCTCTAGCCACGCCTACCTTCTCATTAGTGATCTCTATCATTTCCGGTCCCTCAATCAAACGCCACCTACTTCATCCCAACAAATAGGTGCTCTACACTTCCTTCCATAAAGAAGTTCAAACGGTGCCGCTTTAATGCTAGCATGCCAACTGTTGTTATAAGCAAACTCTACTAAACATAAATATTCGTCCCAACTACCACCATTCTAAAGCACAAGCCCTTAGCATATCTTCTAAGGTCTCAGATAGTCCTCTCCGATCGACCATCCGTTTGAGGATGAAATGCCGTACTAAAATTAAGTCGAGTACCCCAAGCTTTCTCGCAAACCCTTCCAAAACGAAGTAAACGCGGATCTCTATCGGACACGATAGATGTCTGAGTACCATGAAGTCTAACGATCTCTTTGTCAAAAATCTCCGCCAATTTACCAATACCATAATCCTTCCCGACATTGGCAAGAATGAGCGATTTGGTTAGTCGATCAACAACCACCCAAATCGCATCATGCTTCTTCCTAGTAAGAGGTAACCCACCACAAAATCCATAGATATCTTATCCCACTTCCATGTTGGAATCTCCAATGGTCAGAATAAACCACTAGCCTCCGATGTTCAATCTTAACTCACGACAAATCATACACTTCGACACAAACGCCGCCACATCTTGCTTCATACCGCTCCACCAAAAGTATCGCTTCAAATCCCTATACATCTTGGTAGAACCAGATGAATAGTGAAAGGAGAACTATGAGCTTGGTCATAACTTTCTCACGAAGTACCGATCATCGGGAACACAAAGCCTATCTCCATACCATACAATACCGTCATTATCAACCTTAAACTCCGCCTCGCTTACCTTCTTCAACATTTTGCGCCACGCCCACAACCGTCATCTTTTCGAGCTTTTTAATTTGCGATATAGGTTCGACTCCACCTTCATACTAGCCCAAGATCCATCAAAACCTCGTACACACATTTCAACATCCAAACTCTCTAAATCACGCGAAATCCTAGGCTCAATCTTGATACTGCAAGAATGCCCGATTCCGGCTAAATCGTCGAGAACACGTTAGCCTTTACGGATGGTACCGAATGTTAGTGTCATAATCCTTAAGAAGTTCTAACCATCTTCTTTGTCTCATGTTAAGTTCCTACGGTGAAAATATACTTGAGACTCTTATGATCGATGAATATATCACACGCCTCTCCATACAAGTAATGTCTCCAAATCTTCAACGCAAACACCACCGCAGCCTAACTCAAGATCATGAGTTGGGTAATTCTCCTCATAAGGTTTTAGGCGCCTCGAAGCATAAGCTATTACCTTCCCATGTTGCATCAAACACAACCTAATCCTTTCTTAGATGCATCAGTAGATTTGAAATCCTCCTGAACCAGCTTGGAAGAGTCAAAATAGGAGCCGACACCAATCTCCGCCTCAATTCTTCAAAACTCTTCTCTCGCTCATCCGTCCATACAAACTTTTCACCTTCCTCATCAGTTGGGTTAAGGGCAAAGCTAGACGAGAGAAACCTTCAACAAAACGTCAGAGTAACCAAAGAAGTCCAAGAAAACTCCGACCTCGATCCATGGTAGGTCTTGGCCATTTAGTGATAGCCTCAACTTTAGACGGATCCATGGTTATACCATCACCGACACGATATGACCAAGGAAAGCAACTTGTCTCAACCAAAATTCGTGACTTCGAAAATTTGGCGTAAACTTCTTCTTCCTCAAAATCTCCAAAACTATATCGAAGATGTTCTTCATGCTCTTCTTCGACTTAGAGTAAACCAAAATATCGTCGATGAAAACAATAACGAACTTGTCAAGAAACTCATGGAAAACACGATTCATCAAGTCCATAAACACAAAGGCGCATTGGTCAATCCAAAAGGCATAACGAGAAATTCGTAATGACCATATCCGCACGTAAACGCGGTCTTAGGAACATCTTGCTCCTTCACATGTAATCGATGGTAGCGGACCTCGTGTCAATCTTCAAAAGAACTTAGCTCTTTGCGGTTGATCAAACAAATCGTCTATACGCGGCAAGGATAGCAGTTACGAATAGTGTCTGATTGAGTTCACGATAGTCGATACATAGACGCGTGCTTCCATCCTTCTTCTTCACAAACAAAACAGTGCACCCCATGGAGAAACACTAGGCGAATAAATCCACTTTCTATCATCTCTTGCGCTTGTTCCTTCACTCCTTGATTCTAAAGGTGCCATACGATACGGAGCCTTCAAATCGGTTCAAGACTGTTAATTAACTCAATGCTAAACTCAACTTCTCGAGCTGGGGAAGTCCAGGAGTTTATCCAAAAACGCCAAGAAATCGCAAACAACCGAAGATTTCAATGTTAGGACTCTCCAAAGATGTGTCCTTAACAGATGCTAGAAAACCTTGGCACCATGAGCAATCATGATCCGTGCCTTCATAGCGGAAATGAGCTTAACAGATGGGGTTGAGAACCATGATAAACAATTCAGATGTTTTACGCTCCAAAGATCACCGTTCTAGCATGACGATCGATTGAAGCTCTATGGTAAGCCAACCAATCCATGCCTAGAATGATATCAAAGTCGACCATATTGAGAGGATACAGATTTAAAGCGAATCGATCATCAAAGCGAAGAGGACACTCGACATATTTACGATCAATGATCACATGATTTTCATAGGCGTGAAATCGATAAGTGATTTGTTAACGGTTTGGGCTTCATATTAAGTTTCTTAGCGGATGTGACAGATATAATAGAGTGTGTGGCGCGATGATCAAATAAAACGAAGACAAGAAAATCATCAATGAAAAGAGCGCGTAATGGTACTCAAGTTCGCTCCTACCGATTACGAGTAGTAGCATGACACGCCCAAGAGTAGTTGGCGGCTTGATGTAGTTTCAGAACCTGCCGATTCTTCTTAGGGCAATCCTTAATCTTGTGAGTAGTGGAACCACAACCAAAACATCCACCAGTGGCCTTGAAACACCGCCTGGATGAGCCTTTCCACAAGCGGTACAAATAGGTGGGGTGGCAAAACTTCACCGTCCTCCTCACGACTAGAAGATCTGAAGCACGACCACGATTCGTTCCTAGCCGGTCGATCCTCGTTATAACGCCGGTTATTGTTGCCTTGGTTCGACGATCACCTCCATTCCTACCAAGATTTCTATTATCTTGACCCTCGTCTCGAACGTCCAAAGTCAAAATTCCTTCCCGATCGACCTCACGATCATAACTCCTATCCCTTGACCTCTTGAATCATAACTCCTACCGTAGTTTCCCTTATAGTCATTACCTTGAGTCCTACCTGAATCCGATCACCATCGCGATTACGCTTGTTAGAACCCGAAACCTCATGAAATATCTCAATGTTACGAGTCAGATCATTACAGTCGACACATTCTCATACTCAATATTAAGCAATCGGTCCAACACCCACTTCTTCAGGGTCCCACTTGAAGTGCTTAGCTTGACGCCTACCATCTCCAAAGAATCACTCCAACAAAACTCACCAATCTCATAAACCTACTCATGTACTCATTAGAGGTCTCATTATCAAACCGGTAGATCGCTCGATAATCCCTCTCATACCTTTGCTTTCAAAGATCGTGGAAATAGCGGTTATAGAAAATAGTCCAAACTCACCCAAGTACAAGTCACAAAGAAAAGCGCCACCTCCTCTTGCTTGTTTCAATGCTTTCCACCAACTCAAAGCATCACCTTCCAATTTGAATGAAGCCAAACGAGTCTTAAATCCATCTCCACAACCCAAGACTTCTTCTCAATATGAGTGATCCATCTCGGCCTCGGTGGGAGTAGCGGCGGTGCTAAACGAAAGAGGCTTCACCACCGAAACGCTCGAGCCAAGTATGAATACCGACGGGTTGATTTCCTCCACCACTACCCAAGCACCATTCTCGATTCACGAATGTTGTTGATCACTGTTCCATCATCTCGTGTAGTCAAACCGAGGAAAAGAGAGTTGAGAGCATTCGCATCGCGGCATCCATGTTAACGACATCATCGTCTCCATCCGCGCCACCGAGTGTACGAGTTCGAACCATCTAAACGATTAGCAAAGAACAAAGGTAAGATAAGAAATGGAAGTGCGAAGGAATCCTAAAGTCTACCCAAATCCTCACGTGTCAAATCCTAAGCTCTAAAGTCTCGAAACCTAGGCTCCATATGTCACAGTCCCGACTACAAGTCGTAAACACAGGCTCGATGCCATAAATTGTAACGCCCAACCCCACAAGGGTAAAGGAATCACAAGTAATGGTGTCATATCAAAGCAAACATATAAACCAAAAGAAATCTTTAACATAAATATGGAAATAATCCAAGTCAAAAGACTTCAATACATAGGTCCCAAAGGAAAAATAAACTCCAAAAGAAATGTCTAAAACATAAGTCTAAATGGTATCATAATATCAAAGCTAAATCTCTAAGGTAAGTCCACTCATCACTCATCCCAAAGCAATACCCAGCTCGAATGCTTAGATACCGCGGAAGAAAAGAAAAGTCGCCGAGCTTACAAAGCCCAAGGAGCAGATATACAAAGCAAAAGAATACGAAGCGAAAATCGAGTGCGAAACAAAGTAAAGAAAGATAGTGAAATCATAGTCTTTTCAAAAGATAATTCGAATATCGTAATAAGTTTTATAGCTTAACTACCTCAAAGCCCGAACATATGCCATATCGAAACATATCATAATCACATAAGGCAACATATTTGTGGGAGACCTACGAGTTATGAAGGGCGTGCACGCAGATCAATCATCGACATAACAAATAGCATATAACGGATAATATATGGCATATAACGATCTAGGATGCATCCATACCCACGACAAATATTCATATCATAATTCAAATTGAGCTCATCTGAGATAATGAGAAAGGGCGTGGCATAACATCACTCTATCGCCTAGAGTCATGTCGAAAAGTGCATTCACGACACGGACATGGAACCCCATGACTAGTTATATTTGGCTCGGTGTCAACTATCGAATCAAATAAGAATGTCATAACCGACATAGATCATATTTTATCAAACGTTTAATCATATTTTCAAAATCAAAGCCTTCATATCATATAGTTCAAAATCGGATGTTTTATGATTCAAAATCAAAGTTCGGATATAACAACTCAAATAAACACATTAGGGTTCATAGCAAAGGTTTAGGAAATCCTAATATGAAAACGAAAAGAAAACTTCATACGAAACCTTTCTTTGAAAAGGTCGTAATATCCGTACCTTATTCGAAAACAAAAGATCAAAAGTCGAAGCAGGAAGCAAAGAATTACTCCTTCTTCACGTAACCTATATACATTAATGTCGATATATTATTAATGATTCGAAATCGTCACAATGGTCTTTTATTATTTTAGGGTTTCCATATTTAAATAAGACTTAAAGGTTTCAATACTAATATAGTAAATTAGGGTTTATATATCTTTTATTAACGTTTAGGGTTTTCATTCTTTAATGTCTCATTAATATTCATTAGCTTACTTGTTACGTCTTTTAATGACTAATTACTTAACCTAACTCGTCACATAATACTCTTTCCTTTTTATGTTTCAACGCTCACGTTTATGATTTTATGTGACATATAAGTTACTCATTACTCTTATTAATTACGCATTTACTCTATTAGGGTTTAACATAACTTATTAAATTAGCATATCAAAACTAGGTTTAGGTTTAACATAACCTTTACTTAATTAATGCATCTTCAAAACTCATATGTAATTCAATTCAAATTAGGGTTTACACTAGTATTAGCTCATCTTCTTACTTTACTTACTCAAGTTATTAAGCTATATTCATTATTCGAAAGTTACACATGGTTCGGTCCTAATAGCATGATTCGCCCTCATTAAAAACAACACAAACATGACTCGATTCAATATCACATCTTATGTTACATGTTTCTTATTAATTACAAGTTAAATAAATTAGGGTTTCTCTTGTTTTGTTTCACCATTCTCGCCAAAAGAAAAACAAGGAGAACGCAAGCGAAACAATTATAACTTAACATATCGTATAAAGGTACGTTAAAGGAAAACAAATAAGCGATATACCTTCACTTGGTTGAGCAAAATCGACACCAAGGGTTGTTTGTTTGAGTTTCGGCCGAGCAAGGGAGAAAAGAAAAAGAGAGAGACAAATAAACTAGGGTTCCAATTTAATGAATATGTGTTGTATTTATAGTTGTAGTATTTGAGTTAAACTAGGAAAGTAATTTGGGTTGGGTTTGGGTTTTGGTCCAACCGAACACACATCACCTCACGCCACACCTTGGGCTTCGGCCTTGGCTCACGAACACAAACCAAACGCGACTCAAATCATTTACGAAACTTTAACTCTTCATCGTACCAAATCAATTACGCAATATACTTTAATTAGGTTTTTTTTTAAATATTCACAAGTAAATCTTTTTATCTCTTTAAGTGTTATAAATATATTTTACGTATTTTATAATTTTTTATTCCAAGGGTATTTTAGTCTTTATTCGGATTTTAAATTTTCAGGTTTTACATTTGTGAAACGAGACACGCTTGTCAACTTTAACAAAGATCTATTAAGTGTATAGTTGTAGGATACCCAAAGGAAACAATGGGTTACTACTTCTACTACCCACCTGAAAACAAAATAGTTGTTGCGAGAACTTGAAGAAATTCAAAAGATGTGTCACCTTTTGAAAACACTATCCAACTTCAAGTGGATCCAGAATGTCTCACACCTCCACCTGAAGTAACTCTTGTTCGTAGGTCCGAAAGGACTATTCGCCCTACTGAACCCATTATGTCTAAATGTAGAAGTTGATGAGTATACTTTAAGGGATCTTAATGAACCTGCTAACTATAAGGCTGCCATGGCTGATCCTGAAAAGGATAAATGGCAAGTAGCTATGAATACAGAGATGCAATCCATGCATGATAATGAAGTCTGGGTTGAAGTAGACCTTCCTCCTAAAGCTAAAGTCGTTGGTAGCACGTGGCTCTTCAAGAAAAAGACTGACATGGATGGTAAGATACACACCTATAAGGCTCGTCTAGTAGCAAAGGGTTATACTCAAACCTTCGTGGTTGATTATGAAGAAACATTTTCTACTATAGCATAAATTAGAGCCATTAAGATTCTTATAGCCATGTTGTGTACTATAACTATGAGATTTGGCAAACGGATGTCAAAACTGCCTTCTTAAACAGCCGCCTTGAAGAGGATATCTTTATGGCACAACCTGAGGGTTTTGTGAATCCAAAATATCAAAAGCGTGTATGCAAGATTAAAAGATCCATTTATAGGTTAAAACAAGCATCAAGGCAATTTAATAAAAGATTTGACGAGGAAATCAAAAAATTTGGTTTCATTCAAAATCTTGATGAGCCATGTGTATATCAAAAGGCTAGTGGGAGTAATGTTTATCTTATATGTAGATGACATATTGATTACGGGAAATCACATTCCAAGTTTACAAGATGTAAAATCCTACCTTGGAAAGTGTTGTGCTATGAAGGATATGGGAGAGGCAGCATATATTCTTGGAATCAAGATCTATAGAGATAGATTTAGGAGGTTAATTGGACTAAGTCAAAGTGCTTACATTGATAAAATCTTGAAAAGATTTAGAATGGAGAATTCCAAGAAGGGATATCTTCCGATGCAAGAAAGACTTGACTTGAATAGTACACAATGTGCTTCTACATTTATTGAGGTGGCGCGCATGCAGATGTTCCTTATGCTTCGGCTGTAGGATCAATCATGTATGCAGTAAGATGCACAAGACCAGATGTGGCGTTTGCCCAAAATATAACAATTCAGTTTCAACATAATCCAGGTGAAAGTCACTAGACTGTTGTAAAAAATATTCTCAAGTATCTAAGAGCTACTCGAGATATGTTTCTTATTTACGGTGGGAATCCTGGAGCAGAGCTTAAAGTGACTGGTTACTACGACACTGGATATTAAACCGATAAAGACGATACAAAGATTTAGATGGGTACGTCTTTGTTGTTAATGGAGGCGCAATGGATTGGAAGAGTACCAAGCAGACCACTACTGTCGTGTTTGCAACAGAAGCTAAGTACATAACTGCTTCAAAAGATGCGATGGAATCTATCTGGATTAGAAAATTCGTTTTAGGGTTGGGTGTTATGCCCTCAAACGAAAGACATATGGAGATGTATTGTGATAACTCTAGAGCAATCATTATCGCCAATGAACCTGGAGTTATGAAATGCGCCAGACCCTATTCTAGAAGATATCACTATGTTCGAGAACAAATTGAAATTGGTGAAATCAATCTACTCAAAGTTCACACAGATGACAATCTAGATGATCCTTTTACAAAGGCTTTACCTGAGGCAAAGCTTAATCTATGTTTAGTATTTGGATAAGGATGTTTAAACATTTATTATATTTTAATGAATTAAAGTACTTGGTATGTTTATTTTCATTATATAATAAGTTCTATCCTATATTTGCATGTTTAAATCCTTGAATGACTTATGTTTATTCTAAATTATCCATTGTCAATCAACTATATGGGAATATGGTTGAATTAACCAAACTCACATGGTATTCAAGAGATTGCATATCGAACTATCCCAACTAACAAGATTTTACTTTATGGATCTTTGTCATTAAGTAAATCTTGTATATAATTTCATTGTTTATCCTTATACTTGAGAACCAAGATGGAGTAGAATGGGTGGATCCCATTTATTTATTATGGTCTAACGCTATCCGTAACCGGTAGTTATAAGGGCTATTTTCAGAAGTGTTGTGAAGCACACGGATTACGTTGTAGTCAAGACAGAATTTGTTCGTTCAAAATTTTGAAGTATGATGTTGTTGGGCCCCTTGCGGGGTTGATCAAATGTTTGTATAGCTATACCCAAAAGAGATCTGGATATGTCCTGATGATTTTGGTAATCTTGATCAATCGATGAAACGAGAAACAGAATCGTTAAATTATAAAATGACTTAGATCCATATCCATATTTAGCACGGCATCGGAAACAAATGGACAGTAAAATGATAAATCATTTGATTGTTACTTTATGAAACCATACTCAAGTATTTTTGGGAGCATTGACGTGTTGCTAGACGCCCTATGCTATTAGGTTTAATTGAAACATGTCCAAGTGAGAGTTATTGGATCATAAACGTGTTTCATAAACGTATGTCTGAAAAATACTCGAGCCTATGGGATTGCACGCGTTACGTTTAAGATTCAATTTATATAATTAATATATATATAATGTATTATATTGATTATTATTTAACGAAAAACCACTTAACGATCGTTAAATACTTAACGGTATTTACTAACAGTCATTTGACGATAGATACAAGGAGTTAAGTGTAAAATAGGGAAAGAAGGTTCTAGAACCCCTTTTCCCTATGGATCGGCCGAACAACCCCTTAAGGAGGTGGATTAGCTTTGCTTGTACTCCAAGTAATGAGAAACCTATATACTTGAACTCTTTAGGCTTTATTATTCTCATAACTTGAAAACCTAAGCAAACCAATTTTCTTCTCCTTATATCTTCTTCTTGGATCGATTCCGCCCCCAGGCAAGGGTTTCGATTTGTTTCTTTAATACAAGTAATTGGTTTGTTTTTCGTGATCGAGAACAAGCATTATAATTGAATCGTTAGTAAAACGTGTGTGTGAGAACATAGAGGAATCATCCCTTTGATTCTTGTGGTTCTTATTGATCGATCAAATTCTTGGTCGATTTGTGTATTTGTACTTGGTTCTTGATCCGACTAGCGATCAAAGGTAAACAAGGAAATTAGATTAGGTTAATTACTTGTACAATTTGATCTTTAATCCGCTGCATACTTGTGATAATATGTGTTTATATTATGTGATTAATATATCTAAACTCCAACAAATGGGGCACACAAGTGAATTGCACATCTAATAAACACACATCCATATGCACATGAGCTATTACCAATAAACTGTTGATGAGCCACCGACAAATCAGTTTTTGACTTTAAACTACACCCGTATATATACAAAAAGAAAAACAAGCACACACACAAATTAACGCAACCTGAGAAAATTATACACTGTTATCCATATACATACATGAGTAATTGTCTAGTCATGCTTAATTTCTACACATGCCGACCTATTAGGCAATTACATGAATATTTTGCACAAACGGATCCGATATATGGATATCAAAGATTATCTTACACACATTTACAGAAGAGCTGTTGTCCTCTATTCGATACTCCACTATCACCTAAAGACGAATGATGGGATAGTTATAAAAAGGTTTGTCAAAAAGCAGAAATCCATAAACGTTCAATGGTATAGGTCGTACTGATAATGAGCAAATGGATGGCTAAAAATAGTTGGTCAAAAGTATAAAATGCATAAACGTTCTATGGTATAGGTCGGGTTTTGTAAAATAACATTCCATTTCTTATCAACATCCTTATTTATTATTTCTAAACCGACCTATGAGGCAATCATCATCACATAAATAATGTACTCTTTTCATTTCAAAACAAAAAAACAAACATTTTAAGAAAAGGAAAAAAAAAAAAAAAAAGTAAGTATCACTGGTTTATATCTTTTATTTTTATAAAATAACACTTTTACTCTTAATTAATTAATTAATGTCATTTTTTTCTACTTCACCGAGTACAAACCATTTACCAAAAAAAATTAATTAATATTTTTTTTTAAATGTTTTATAAAAGTTAATATAGTAGACTTGATCAAAATTCCTTATATATTTTTAGTAATTGACAATTAAATTAGAACATTATCAAAAAAAACATGAACAATTAATTTGAGATAGAGTTGAGATGACAAAATGGCGGATTTGAAGCGAGCCAGCCATCCCCATCCCCATCCCCAAATCTGATTACCAAAATTCTCTCCGAACCTGCCCCGATCTCTATCAAGAATCTAATTGGGGCGTCTCGTTGAAGCACGATACTCTTCCAAACCCGCCATGTACTAATGCAATAATGGATTATCACAATATCTCCACATATCTCCGTATCTCCACATACAGATATTAATGAATTATCACCCAAACATAGTTGTAAAAAGGTTTGTCAAAAAGCAGAATAATCCCATAAACGTTCCATGGTATAGGTCGTACAGACGAGCGAATGGATGGTTATAAAAAGTTGGTCATCAAAAGCATAATGCATAAATGTTCTATGGCATAGGTCGTGTTTTGTAAAATAACTAATAATAATGGTAACAAAAACAATTACGAGAACCAGCCAAATATTTTATGAGATAACTTTTTACCTTTTATATTATTAAATTGATTTAACCTGATTAAGATTTCTTTTAGAAAAAATAATAATAAAAATAATTCATTATTTTAAAATTTTACTTTCTGCATGATGGATGCATTTTGAGATACAGGAATGTTGAAGAGAACATTCACAGAATATGCGATTGTGGTACTTTATTGTTTTTTTACTAATATTCTTTTTAACGCAAACCTACGCGCCACGTATTTCTGCTGGTTGCTTTCTTCACTGTCCTCTTGAACATATGTTTGCTGTTCAGATAAATTTGATAATGAAGTTTTACTTACCCTTATGTATTAAGTATTTGCTCTGTTGTAAAATCAGTAGGCATTTACCGATTATTCCTCGTGATGTCATTTGATCGATTAGTAAGCGTCTTGATTTATCATAATCGGTATATTTAATCGGTTTGGTTAAAGATCGCTTAAAAATCGGTCAACAAACCGATTAATTAGTCTAATCGGATTAATCGGACAAAAGCGCTTAAAAATTGGTCAACAAAATCGCTTAAAAATCAGCCAAAATCACTTAAAAATCGGTCAACAAACCGATTAATCGGACAAAAATGGTCATAGGTCGCTTAAAAATGGTCAACAAACCAAGTAATATTTATGTTTGTTTTGAACTTTGAAGAATATGATTATATCTATATTCAACACTCAAATATTTGAGCTTTTAGTGCAATACGCTTATCCCATACATATAAAATAATATAATACTCCATCCGTCCCAAATTATAAGTCCATTTCCACTTTGCACAAAGTTTAAGAAATTTCCACTAACTACTCTATTAAATAATCAAATATCATTTTTCTCCACTAAAGACTTTTTTGATTGGTTGGAAATAAAAGTGGACAAGTATTTTGGGACAACTACAAATACCAATATGGACTTATAATTTGGGACGGAAGGAGTATCTAAAATTACATTTTTGTGCACAAAAATTCCAATCCGATTAATCTCCGATTAATCCCTGCCTTACCGATTAATTGCTAGGCCTTACCCAACTGCCTCACTAGCACCTAACGATTTTTACAACCTTGAGTATTTGAAAGGTTTAGATCGGTGATAAATACTGATCTCGTGCATCTTTTTAGAGTGTCAACGGACCTTTCTTTTAAGGGTTTTGCTAACTTATGCTCAGCGAGCACGTATTAAATGGTTAATATAAGAATGTTTTCGTTCATTTAAGTGTAAATTATTTTCTAATAGATAATTTATTAGTTTATTTAATCTGTATTAAGTATGTTCATATAATTTCTCTCTCTAAAACATTTCTCCTCCTTCTCACTAAATTATATCTGATCTAAATCCATAAAATCCGATCCTTTTCCGACGGTTACGGCTGACGGCCATTAATCGCTCTTTTGAGCTTTTCTTTCTTTAAATAAAGGTTTCTTGCGATCCGCCATCTCCTCCGACGCATTGCTGCCATTCTTGCCATCTTGATTACCGCTCGGATCCGATGGCATCCGACTCTCCGCCGGATCTGTTGTGGTCCGATTATAATAAACTTTAACTGCTGCTGAAGGGTTTGATTTTAGATCCGTTAGGCTTTTGTACTCTCCTTTATGGATGCCTTGTTTATCTTCTTTGTATGTATTTTGCACTTGTTGTATTTTGTCATTACGCCTATATGGTTGTATCGGTCAAGCTCACTCGGGTGATTTCCACGCTTTGAATGGTGTTCTTTGTTGGTCATCAATCTATTATGGTGTATGTCTTGTTTGGCTTAACTTGTTATGTTTCGATGTAACTTGTTATGTTGAATCTTCCTCCTTTATTGGGGTTTGTATCTTCCTCCATTTGTGGGGTTTGAAATGAAATGTAGCCTTTGTTCAAAAAAAAAAAAAAAAAAAATTTAATCTGTATCGAATGCATTTTTGATTAAAATAGAAAGTTTGTGTTTATTAATTACACTAATATATCAATTATTATGTATTGTTTGATTACAGTATAATTTAAAGGACTATTAGCTTTGGATTAAACATAAGAAGAGAGAGTTACAATGACTTATTGAACATGCGTTAGGAAAAATCGCTTAAAAGTTTTGAATGTTGTGATCTTGTCAATAGTTAATTGGTTTTTAAGCAGCCAGCCATTTCAACACCATTACATGATTAAGGTGTAGTTTTGGTCAGACTCACAAGTTTAGTCAGGAAAATCACTTTCATTTTATATTATTAGTCGGTGTGAACGGTGTTGACGGAATAAAACACAATATATGAAATGATTCAAAGGAAACTAACTATAAGAGGAAGGGATCAATTTACTAACCGTTTACTTTGCTTCTTGATAGAATTGACTAAACTTTGTTGCCCTTTGTATAATATATAACTTTGACTTTTTAAGATAATCTATACGCTTTTAGAGGGTTTCTTAATCTACGCCCACCCAGCATTTGTTTAATATCGTAAAAGAATGTTTGAGTTAATTAATATAAAATGATAATTAATTAAGGTAATTATAGAGATGAATAAATGTTCATTAAATGCATTTTTGATTTAAAATAAAGTTTGTCTTCATTAATTACGCTTGTCATTTCTTGCGAGTGAGAGATTAGAAACCCTTGATAGAATTGAATAAATTTTGTTACCCTTGTATAATATATAACTTTGACTTTTAAGATAATCTATACGATAAGATCATTTCCATACCTTGATGACTTTGTTGTTAAAAATAATAATTTGAAGGTATTAGTTGTGTTATTGAAGTTAAATAATCTTTCTTTAATTATTCAATATGTCTAGGTACCTAAGTGAGATATGCTTCGAACTTTACAACACTATTCTCTTAAAGAACGATCAATCCTCCGTGGATTACTTATACTACACTACAACGGTTAAGTACACTGCCTAAGAGGATTGTAAAACTTAGTGGTTTTGCAAAATTCCGCATCAACAACTCAAAGTGAGAATACTGGTGGAAGTAAAAGTGGTTCACGAAATGGGGTAAAAGTGCAATAAGGAATAAAAGACTTAGAGCTAGTGGAAGACATATGTCTAGTTCACCAAAGGAGATTAATGCTCTGGTTTACCCGATGGAGCGGATCTATGATCAAGAGTAAAAGAGTTGGAGCAGTTCACCAAAACAACCTTAAATTAGATTAGATTGGTGTTTTAAACTTATGTGGGATATTTGAACATGTTTAAGACTTCTTTTATGTTTGTATGTGGATGTTAAGCTTTGGTAACTATGGTAGCGAATTGCAATTTTCAAGTCATTACAACCTGTTGCAATGACAACATGCAATTAAAAGCTTTTATCAGCTTAAGTGTACATGTTTAGGTCATTTTATTTGAGTTAATTACTTGCATCTTCATTATGTGTATGCAAACATGCAACTTCTTATCAATTTAGTATGCCAAAAAATGTCAAACTTACCCTGTGACCAAATTGTCAACTACGATTATTTTAACCAAAATAAAGTCAACAAGCTAAAAAAGTTTCATTAAATTGGCTTTTAAAACCATTGTTTATCAGTTTGGTATGCCAAAGAAGATCAAACTTAACCCATTAACCAAATAATCAACTAATTATTTTTTATTAAATCAAAGTCAACAACCAAAAAGGTTTCATCAACATATAAAACACTAACAATCACAACTGAGGAAATTGTAGCATCGAACAAATATTTCATTACCACAAAAAATTACAACAGTTATCAACTACATCAGATTAGCACAAAAAAAATCAAAACCCATCACATAATCTCTTCCCCACTGCTAACTTATACTGCTTCATTTAAAAAAAAAAAAAAAGAAAAAAAAACAAAATTGCATTAAAAAAGTTCAAGTATTTCTTCATTTTAGCGACTTCAAATCTAGTTTCTTCTAATGTAGCTTCCATAATATTCATTCCCTTAATAGTGGGAATGATATTAATCTACTTGCACACATTGGCGGATCGTGCCAATCAACAAACTCACTATCGGATCCGGATCCGGACAACCATAGAACCTATGTTCTAAATTTTGATTTGTCCATGATTTACAATTCTTGTTGTTTTCCACACCAACACGCCACCATTTTTGTTTTCTTAACTTTTCGAGGAAGAAATAAAAACAGCTAAAGAGAGGGAGTGATGGAAATAATTTAGTAGGGAGAGTGTGGAATACTCTTGCATGAATCGAGATATGCAAAAAGTTAAATACGCGTGTTTTAGGAGTAGAATATGAGCGATGTACTGCTTAAAACTAAGCGATTAAAAAGTACAAAAAGTGTTTGGACAATAATGCCCCATGTGATTGATACGTGAGGTTCGAGATAACGAGAAAATTTAACGACGTTGTCAAAATTGGATCACCCATGTTATTTATTAAATATATTGGACTAACAGTGCAAGATTTCGCTTTTTTAGATGTCATATGAAATCTAGCCATACCACAGGGACTGACCGTGTAATTTACTCTTTAAAAAACAAATAGGGTTGTTGTGTTTCTGTATTGCTTTTTTAAATTTCGTACTGTAATTCTATTTTTATTTAAATGAATGAAAATCTGTTGCGATGAAGATACAAAGTAGAAGACGAACTTTTCTTCATTGAACTACAAAGTAGAATACGACATTGAGACAAAATACAAATTACGATACATTACATTAATTAAAAACATAAATGTATAAAATTATAGGATATATATAATGTAAAAAACGTGAGTTTTTTTTTTGAAAAAAATAATAGATGTCGAGCGCCTTACTGTGTCTAAAATGTCGGCTATAAATCGCATGAGAGAGAAAGCTAAGATGACAGAAAAAATAAAGGTCGTCGGAAATTACTGCCGGGAGTAGCCTTATTATATTTAGTGATACAAGTGGCCAAATTATCTTATTTTATGATTAAAAAAAAAGGCCATTTGACATGCTTGTTGGATGAATAAAAACAAGAAGATAAAGATCTTATTATGTTTAGTGATACAAGTGGCCAAACAAGTATCATTTTTCAAAGTAATTTGCACGACTTACTAATTGATTTACATACTTAAAATTAAAGAAATGATATATCATCTTACTATATGTTCTTTCTCTTATTTCTACTCACAGGATCCTGACATGTGTTATAATAGCGGTTTAGATGTTGAGAGATAATGAGTGGAGAAAAAACTTATTATATTATTAAGTGTGTGGGAGGATATGTAAGAATATAATGTAGGAGGCTATAGCAAAACTCTTAAAATTATCATGTCTTGACACTTATACTTTTATAAGGGTGAAAATGAGTAAAAGTGATGAAAAAGTATAAATGTCAAAATACAATAATTTTAAATGTGCAAATCAATTAGTACAAATTATCTCCTTTCCAAGTACGAGTAATACATAATAAAAACACAAATTTTCACGAAACCTAGCCGCTAACCATCTCCTGTGAGATCCTCAATGGCGACTTTCTGGCGGGATCAAACGCCTCAATTAACCTTCCTCTCTAATCTAATCGTTCCTCAATTCTTTGTCGAAGCCCATTCGCTGTATAACGACATGTAATTGTATGATCTTCTCTCTCAGATTAGATTGTTGCTTACATTTTTTTATGCGGCTCGACGACCTTCGGAAAGAAGCGATTAGTTCCTAGAGGGTTTCTTTTTTTGTTTGAATTCTGGTGTTCTATTGATTTACTCTGCGATCTCATTTTGGTAATCGAGCCTGTTGGGTTCAGTAAATACCCAAACCCCTTAATCTAGGATTTGAATAGAAAATAGCCCAAGTATTTAATCCGTTAACACAAGCAGTCCTTGAGTGCATAGTCTCTCGGTGAGTCGTCTTCGAGATACTCGATGAGGCAATGAAGAAGTCTCTCACTCGATGGCGGAACTTAAAGGGTGAAGGCGGAGTCAAGAAGAAGATGATGGATTCGGTGGTGATGACAATAACTCATTTGAATCCCTAAGATCTCTCCAACTTCTTACATCAAGACAAAGCGAAGTAGAAGGCAAGGATGTAAAGGCGAAGAAAGAAGCGGGACAAGGCGGGAAAGGTTGAATCGAGATAAGGCGAAGTCCTTATCAACCAAAGTCAACTTTCACTAAATGGCAAAGATCGGGCTCGGTGTCATCACCGAACTTAGGAAAGTAATCTTGTCTCTTACCTAGAATAGTCTTTAGAATGAGACAAAATACATCGATATTTTGTCTTACGATGATGTCGGTTGTCACTTAGAAAGAGTCAAATACCATACATGTATAAATAGCATAAGAGATGGAGTGAAAAGGTTAAGCTTGTGAATTGTAAAACACATACACGAGCCATCTTTTCACTCCTCCAAATCAACTTAGTTCTGAGATAGCTCGGTGAGCTCTAAGAGTTGTGCTCGAACATAGCTGAGCTTAGAGAGAATCACCCAACTTTGTCATTTCAATCCCAGTACTATTCCATGAGTACTTGGGTAGCGATTCTTTGTTGATTTATTTCTAACAAATCCGAACCGACAATGGCATCGAGTTGAAATCAAGAACTTGAGAGTTTCGTGATGAAAAGGAATTTCTCAAAATTTCTCATCTCCTTATACCCCGAACAAAATGGGGTTCTTTGAAGGAAAAGCAGAACTCTCATTGAGGTTGCTAGAACTATGTTAAATGGCTCGACCCTCTCAAAACATTTACGGATGAGCGATCAAAGCGCACATTACACTCAAAACAGGTCAATCATTGTAAAAGACATAATAAAACCCCATATGAGATCTTGAAAGGTAGACTTCGGACATCGACTATTTTCATGTATTTGGATGTCTGTGTTCATTCACAACCACAAGGATCATCTAGGCAAGTTTGATGCAAAAGCGATGATGGATACTTTTAGGCTACTCACCGATCTCCAAAGCCTTGAGGTTTTTAACACAAGGAGACAACAAGTTGAGGAAACATTTCATGTCACCTTTGATGAAAGTCTTGAAAGCATCAGTTCACCAACACCTCGATGGAGGAAATAGGAATTGATAACTCATCAAGATATCCTCACGATGAGTACAACATCGAACTCGATTCCTCATATCAAGGCGATCTTGACATATCATATTATGCCTTACCCCACAACCTACCCTAACCAACCATCAATGAATTCATTGATAATCGATCTGTCTCATTGGGATAAGTAACAATGATCCAAATGATCGGGAACATGTAACTCATGATCCTCAACTCGATCATGACATCTCAATGAGATGTTCTAAATGATCCCGTGGCTCTTGAACCCGAACTCACATCCGAACTCCCGGTGACATCTTGAAGCTCGGATCCTGGACCACAAAGTAAGTGGACTAGATCTCGGGACATAGAGCTTGTAAACATCATTGGTGAACCCACGAGGGCATGCTCACTAGAAGCATGGTCGCTAGTCTAACTGCAGCTTGACCAATGAATGTCTATATCTTGATTACCTATCGGACATTGAACCCAAAAGTGTCATCAAGCTCGAAACACCAGTTGGGTTCGGGCTATGCAAGATGAATTACAACAGTTTGATAAAAACAAGGTCATGACCTTGATCAAATGTCCTTAGGATGTAGTAGTCATAGGAATGAAGTGGGTTTCGAAAACAAAGCGATGAAAACAGCATTTGTCATGAAAAACAAAGCGGACTTGTAGCCAAAGGATACGGTCAACAAGAAGGCATTGACTATGATGAGACATTTGCTCTGTTGCAAGAATGGAAGCCATCGGGATCTTCCTTATATATGCAACATACATGAACTTGAGTCTACCAAATGGATGTTAAAGTGCATTCTTAAATGGTGATCTCAAGGAAGATGTGTATGTTCGACAACCTCCGGGCTTTTAGAGTAGTGAATTCCACGACTATGTCTCAAAGCTTGACAAAGCCCTTTATGGACTTAAACAAGCTCCCGGGCATGGTATGAAACTCTCTCGGCCTTCGATACAAAACAAGTTTGTCGGAGGAAAGATAGACAACACATTGTTTGTCTATAGAACCCAACATGATGTGATACTAGTCCAGTGTATGTTGATGATATCATCTTTGGCTCAACAAACTACAAACTTTGCAAGCAGTTTGAAAACTAATGACAAAGAAGTTTGAAATGAGCATGATGGGAGAACTAACTTACTTTCTTGGACTTCAAATCGAAACAAGCGATAAAGGTATATCCATCGGTCAAGAGAAATACACGAAATCTCTTGAAGAAATATGAGATATTTGACTATGCCTCGGTGAAGACACCAATGGTTCCACCTAACAACCTTGGACTGATCTCACCGGCAATCGGTCAATCAAACTCATTTCGGAGGGATTGTTGGCTCACCGATGTATCTAACAGCTACTAGACCGGACATACAATTCTCGGTCTGTTTAATAGCAAGATATCGGTCAATCCCAAAGAATCCCACCTCACCGCAGCCAAAAGAATACTCGGTGCACGAAGGAACCCCAAACCTTGGACTATATTATCCAATATGCTCGGGGTTTGATCTCGAGGTTACTCGATTACGATTATCTTTGGTGCAACATGGACAGAAAAAGTACCTCGAGGTCTGTCAATTTCTTGGAGGAAAAGCGGTGTGTTGGAGTGCAAAGAAGCAACAATCGGTGGCTATGTCCTCGGTGAAGTCGAATATGTAGCTGCGGCGGGATCTTTGTGCCAATGTATTATGGATGAAAAGTCAACTCGGTGACTATGACATCCATTACAAAATGGTGCCTATCTTACGTGATAACACTAGTGCAATTGCAATCTCCAACAACCCCGTCCTCCACCAAAGAACCAAACACATTGATATCGGATATCACTTCATCGGGGATCACATAATGAAAGGAGACATAGAACTTCATTTCATCCCTCTTGAATATCAATGGTGATATCTTCACCAAACCCTTGGATGAGCCTACCTTTAGGAGGCGAAAATTTGAATTGGGAATGCTTGACATTGAAAGTCAAGTATTTGAAAACCAATCTCGATAAGTTCTCGACATGGTTCATCCTCCCGAAAATCAAAATAAACCTCTCATTTGAATGAGTAAGACTCATTCGGGGTCCTGACACTTGACAAAGAGCATTGAATGAGTAACTAAATGGTCCAAGTATCGCTTACTTTAATATCTAGGTTGGTAACTATGCCAATTTAATAAAGGAATATATGTCTCTTTGTCTTCTTGTCATCCCACTTGGCATTTAATGCCTCTCACAAGAAATATCAAATTGATATTTTTCTCGCAAAGTGCACTTTTCGTAAGCCTCAACTGTTCCCTTGAAAAGCGGGATTTTCTTTGCGGGTAATGGGTGGTAGCATTAAATGTGGAAATTCAAGAGTCTTTCAAAAACCGACTCTTAATATTTCCATTTGTGCACAAAACACCCTCTTATCACTCTATAAATACCCTCTTCTTCTACATAAACAATACACACAAATCAATTTCCGCAATTAAACTCTCATCAAAATCTTTTCTCAAATCCGAAAATATTTGTGTGTTCTCAAACCTTCAAAACCTCTTTTGGAAAACCTTTCTTGTAAACATTTACAAAAGTTTTCATCACAAACTAGAGATCTAAACATTTTTAACTGTTCTTGCCAAGCGTTTTTTAAAACCCTAAAAACTTCTTTAAAAGATATGGCTAGAACACAATCTCTCCGTTTTCTTCTCGATGGGTAGGGATCTATCAAGCGTTGAATTCAAAATAAACAATGTCATAGGTAATTTTGAATACCACGAAAATGTCCCAACCTATAAAGACATTGTAAAATTTTTATTCAGCGCCCACTAAAAGCGGCCTTTGTAAAGTGTCCTCGGTGGTGTACCCAAACTACCTCGGGAGTTTTGGGCAACTTCTAAAGCCTTTGACCCGACACCTTCGGTGATGAGAATAACCTTAGACCACTCGGGGAGTATCTCAGCAGTTCGGTCTTAATGGGGGCAACAATATACCGGATTACAAAACTTTTGCACTTCAGCGAGGTTAGATTACAACAAAGGTGTTTATGTCGCCCATCTGAACCTTCCACAGTGAAGGATGGGTTAAAACAAATCGTTTTGGATCCCATTTTTTAGACAAGACCCCGATCACTAAAAGTTCATTCCCGTGGCTTGGAGGATCCTTTTCACTTTTGTGATTCGGGTCCTCGGCGGGAACCACTCATCCACCGAACAAGTTAACTCTATTCATTGATGATGGCATCTTGCCTAATGAATGGGGTCATTTGTCGACATAGGGAGATCATTTACGATGATCTTATAACGAATCTGAGCCCCTTCAATCCGAGATTGTGTTGCATCATGGAATTCACGATTGGCGGGAGGTATCAAGGAGGAAGCGTTATAATAATACTAAGGAGGATGATTTGATCAAGATATCGACTTCTATTTACGTGACAAATTTCCCGAACCATTCTCGGCTAAAGATTTGTTTCACGCGTGTAGCAAGTATGGTCGCGTCGTTGATTCTTTCATTCGATGAAGAAGTCAAAGGAGGGTAAGAGATTTGGTTTCATCAGATTCATTAATGTTTTTAGTGAAGAAAGGCTTGTGGGCAATTTATGCACTATATGGATTGGTAGGAATAAGTTGCAGGCTAACATTGCACGTTTTGATAGACCTAAGGGGACTGATAGGAATAATAATGCTCTGAGGAAAGATGTTAGGACCCCTGGTGATGTTAAGGTCATGGGGAGGAATGGTGAAAATATTGGTTTTGTGCAGGGGAGGTCGTCTTTTGCATCGGTTCTGAAGTCTAAGTCAAATAGTCCTAACATTAATGTGACAGGAAAGGGTTCCCAAATGCCAAAAAATGGTTACCAGCCTACGTACTCTTCTACAGCGGCACTGGTTTTAGATGATACATGTGTGATGGATCGTGAATTAAGGTGTCATGTGATGGGTAAGGTGAAAGCTATTAAATCAATTCAGAATATGCGTAATATATTATATAATGAAGGTTTTCCTAAGGTGAAGTTGTCTTACCTTGGTGGATTGTGGGTCTTGATCGAGCTTGATAGTGAGGAGTTGAAGAAACGACTTGTTGACTCATATAGGAGTGAATTCTTGGTTTGATGTTATGCGAGAAGCTTCTTGTGATTTTGTAAGTGATGAGCGGGTTGTTTGGATTGATTTGGAAGGAGTTCCGCTCAATTTGTGGTCTAAGGAAGCGTTCAATAGGATTGGGAAGAAATGGGGTCCGATCCAAGACATTGAAGATAAACACGAGTCTCGTTTGCTTGTAAGCGTCTGTGTTTGCTCACTAATCACCCGAGTCTATCTTGGAACAATTCAAGATCATCTATAAAGGCAAGGTATCAAGGGTTCGGGCGAAGAACTTTTCACATGGGTTCCAATTTTTGAACTTAATATTGCGAGAATCAGATAAGTCATCCACAAAGGTAACCATAGGCCATTTGAGGCGTATAATCGATAATGAGATTGAGAGCGATGAAGAGTGATGTAGAAGGTGTCATTGAAGCGATATTTGGTGATAAGTTGGCTTCATTTAGTGCTTCTTGAATTTAATCAGGGGGTCAAATCGGCGGATCCGTTTGGTTTGTATGAGTTCTTTGAATAAACATAAGAAGGTCGGGGGATCTTGATCTTGATAGTCCGTCCCAACATATCCTCCTGGTTTCGCCCGGTTGAATGTGAGGCTCTAAAGAAGACAATGTTATTGTTGAGGAGGATTTAGTGGATGATGGGGAGTTAACGTCGAGGAGGGAATGTTCACCTCTTGTTAATGCTAAAGTTATGAGTAATTCATATGTGATTCGGAAAATACAAGTAATACTAATTCTACTCATTTTGGCACTGTGCGGAATGGGCTCTATTTTAGATGTTTTGGAAGATATAATACGTGTAGGCCATTTGATGGGATATGAATTCTTTGTTCAGAGGTCCCGAAAGGACTATTCGCCCTATCGAACCCATTATGTCTAAATGTAGTGTTGACAGTACTTTAAGGATCTTAATGAACCTGTTAACTATAAGGTCTGCCATGGTCGATCCCTAAAAGGATAAATGGGTAGCTATGAATACGTAGATGCAATCCATGCATGATAATGAAGTCCGGTTGAAGTAGACCTTCCTCCTAAAGCTAAAGTCGTTGGTAGCACGTGCTTTTCAAGAAAAAGACCGATATGGATGGTAAGATACACACCTATAAGGCCTGCCTAGTAGAAAGGGTTATACTCAAACCTTCGTGGTTGATTATGAAGAAACATTTTCTACTATAGCATAAATTAGAGCCATTAAGATTCTTATAGCCATGTTGTGTACTATAACTATGAGATTTGGCAAACGGATGTCAAACCGCTTTCTTAAATGTACTTGAAGAGATATCTTTATGGCACAAACTCGAGGGTTTTGTGAATCCAAAATATCAAAAGCGTGTATGCAAGATTAAAAGATCCATTTATAGGTTAAAACAAGCATCAAGGCACTTAATAAAAGATTTGACGAGGAAATCAAAAATTTGGTTTCATTCAAAATCTTGATGAGCCATGTTATATCAAAAGGCTAGCGGAGTAATGTTTATCTTATATGTAGATGATATTGATTACGGAAATCACATTCCAAGTTTACAAGATGTAAAACCTACCTTGGAAAGTGTCAGTATAGGGATACGAAAGATATATTCTGGAATCAAGATCTATAGAGATAGATTTAGAGGTTAATTGGACTAAGTCAAAGTGCTTACATTGATAAAATCTTGAAAGATTTAGAATGGAGAATTCCAAGAAGCGGATATCTTCCGATGCAAGAAAGACTTGACTTGAATAGTACAATGCGCTTCTACATTTATCGAGGTGGCGCGCATGCGATGTTCCTTATGCTTGTCAGTAGGATCAATCATGTATGCGAAGATGCATAAGACCGTATGTATGCTTTGCCCAAAATATAACAATTCGGCCAACATAATCCGTGAAAGTCACTAGACTGTTAAAAATATTCTCAAGTATCAAGAGCTACCGAGATATGTTTCATTTACGTGGAACTCGGAGCGTAGCTTAAAGTGACCGGTTACTACTTAATCGATATTAAACCGATAAAGACGATACAAAGATTTAGATGGTTTGTTGTTAATGGAGGCGCAATGGATTGGAAGAGTACCAAGGCACTACTCATCGGGTGTTTTGCAATGTTTAAGTATAACCGCTTCAAAAGATGCGATGGAATCTATCGGATTAGAAAATTCGCTTTTAGGGTCAGTGTTATGCCTCAAACGAAAGACATATGGAGATGTATTCGGATAACTCGAGCAATCATTATCGCCAATGAACCCGAGTGAAATGCGCCTGCATTCTATTCTAGAAGATATCACTATGTTCGAGAACAAATTGAAATTGGTGAAATCAATCTACTCAAACACACGTATGACAATCTAGATGATCCTTTACAAAGGCTTTACCCGAGGCAAAGCTTAATCTATGTTTAGTATTCGATAAGGATGTTTAAACATTTATTATATTTTAATGAATTAAAGTACTTGGTATGTTTATTTTCATTATATAATAAGTTCTATCCTATATTTGCATGTTTAAACTTTGAATGACTTATGTTTATTCTAAATTATCCATTGTCAATCAACTATATGGGAATATGGTCAATTAACCAAACTCACATGGTATTCAAGAGATCGATATCGAACTATCTCAACTAACAAGATTTTACTTATGGATCTTTGTCATTAAGTAAATCTTGTATATAATTTCATTGTTTATCCTTATACTTGAGAACCAAGATGGAGTAGAATGGGTGGATCCCATTTATTTATTATGGTCTAACGCTATCCAGAACCTGTAGTTATAAAGGCTATTTTCGTTGTCACAAGCCATACGGATTACGCTAGTAGTCAAGATGAATTTGTTCGCTCAAAATTTTGAAGTATGATGTTGTTGCCCTCGGGTTGATCAAATGTTTGTATAGCTATACCCAAAAGAGATCCGGATATGTCCCGATGATTTTGTAATCTTGATCAATCGATGAAACGAGAAACGTAATCGTTAAATTATAAAATGACTTAGATCCATATCCATATTTAGCACCGGCATCGGAAACAATGGACAAGAAATGATAAATCATTTGATTGTTACTTTATGAAACCATACTCAAGATTTTGTGAAAGATTGACGCGTTGCTAGACGCCCTATGCTATTAGGTTTAATCAAACATGTCCAGTGAGTTATGGATCATAAACGTGTTTCATAAACGATGTCTCAAAAATACCGAGCTCACGGACGCACGTTACGCTTAAGATTCAATTTATATAATATATATATAATGTATTATATTGATTATTATTTAACGAAAACCACTTAACGATCGTTAAATACTTAACGGTATTTACTAACATCATTTGACGATAGATACAAGGAGTTAAGTGTAAAATAGAAAGAAGGTTCAACCCCTTTCCCTATGGATCGCCGAACAACCCCTTAAGGAGGGGATTAGCTGCTTGTACCAAGTAATGAGAAACCTATATACCTAACTCTTTGGCTTTATTATTCTCATAACTTCAAAACCTAAGCAAACCAATTTTTCTTCTCCTTATATCTTCTTGATCGATTCCGCCCCAGGCAAGGGTTTCATTTGTTTTACAAGTAATTGGTTTGTTTTTCGTGATCGAGAACAAGCATTATAATGAATCGTTAAGAAAACGTGTGTGAGTAACATGAGGAATCATCCTTTGATTCTTGTGGTTCTTATTCGATCAAATTCTTGGTCGATTTGTGTATTTGTACTTGCTCGATCCGACTAGCGATCAAAGGTAAACAAGGAAATTAGATTAGGTTAATTACTTGTACAATTTGATCTTTAATCTGTATACTTGTGATAATATGTGTTTATATTATGTGATTAATATATCTAAACTCCAACAAATGGGGCACAAGTGAATTGCACATCTAATAAACACACATCCATATGCACATGAGCTACCAATAAACTGTTGATGAGCCACCGACAAATCAGTTTTTGACTTTAAACTACACCCGTATATATACAAAAAGAAAAACAAGCACACACAAATTAACGCAACCTGAGAAAATTATACACTGTTATCCATATACATACATGAGTAATTGTCTAGTCATGCTTAATTTCTACACATGCCGACCTATTAGGCAATTACATGAATATTTTGCACAAACGGATCCGATATATGGATATCAAAGATTATCTTACACACATTTACAGAAGAGCTGTTGTCCTCTATTCGATACTCCACTATCACCTAAAGACGAATGATGGGATAGTTATAAAAAGGTTTGTCAAAAAGCAGAAATCCATAAACGTTCAATGGTATAGGTCGTACTGATAATGAGCAAATGGATGGCTAAAAATAGTTGGTCAAAAGTATAAAATGCATAAACGTTCTATGGTAATGAAACGGTCATATAGTATAGTTAAGGGCCAAAAAGCTAGAGGCGAAAATGGACTTCAATTGTAGTCCGAGTGAAATGGACTCAATCTAAATAATGGCCATTTGGGTTGTCGTGTTAACTATCTACATGAATGGGACTCAATCTAAGTAATATGTTAGCTTAGACCGGGCATTATGGTGGGTGATGCAGACCACCTAACGACCCTCCACCACACGCCAATACCATGACGGTCGAACACCATCGCACGCCAAAGTGGTTTTTTTTGTATTGGTTGGGTGGTGCATAACACCTAACTAAAATTTTTGTTTTTGAGCGTGTCTGGGGTATGTTGTGAGTGTATGTTTATATAAAGTGAGTTATTTTATGTGTTTGGCGAGGTAGGTGATGACAACTACGCCTTTAAAGGTGGTGTTAAGGTGATAGCTTTAAAAAGCTGATGTAACGTTGAAGTGAGGTTGATGATCATATCGGGTGACCATTATACCCAGCCTTACATATGTGGATCACTCGTTTCTCTTGTACTTTACACATATTAAAACCACCTATTGCATGTATCATGACGGGTTGAAAATCACAATCACTTGATTAAAGAACTATTTGGTCCAAGCCTATTGGTAATGTTAACTAAAATTGCTTGGCGTATGGTAGCCCGTTATCTAATTAACGAAGTTAGGTTAAGTTACGTTTGACATCGATCATTATCGCCGTTATCTAATTAACGAAGTTAGGTTAAGTTACGTTTGACATCGATCATTATCACAAGTAACCAATTGAACATGCGAGATTGAAATACTTTGTCATGTATACATATTTTTCTTTTGATATCCAACATGTTACTTGTTTCTTTTTGGACACTAGTGTTTGATACTAGTATTTTTGAAAGTGGTATAAGCCACGATAACGTGAAATGGTGGGAGTAAAGTGAAAGAAAATAGCAAATGGGCATTAAATGTGGGGGGAGAAGAGGACCATATTGAGATTGACCTCACACACTGCAAAAGAGAGGGACAATTGGAAGCATCAAATACAGTTATGCATGTGACAAACTGATCTTCCCTGTTTTACCTTGATAATATTTCAAATCAAGAATGTTTGTTTACAAATATTAATACCTAAAACGTGTGAGTTATGACAAGTCTAATAGCATGTTATAGTATTGTGTTTCTAACTTTTTATAATAACAAGATAAATAAAGATTCAGAAACGACCAATATATGAAATTTGATGTTGAATATTGTGAACAACATTTAAACGCAGCAACAAAGCAATCCTCAGACCAGCAGCAACTTTGCACTTCCGAATAGCAGCTAATAAAACCCGCGGTAAGCTATAATAAGAGAACGAGAAACCAGAAAAATTGCAAGGGTAGTCCCTGTACGGACTCGTATAAGGTGCTGTAAGTCTATGTACACATGTACCAGCCCCAAGATTTGATGCAGTTCACACGTGTTTATTTGGCAGCGACCGAAACCACACAAAACTATGGTGGTAGGCTGGTAGCACAAGACATATTGTTATTATTATGGACTCGTATAGTAGCTAGTCACACGTGGTCATGGCTGCTAAAGTGTGAACATTGTTATTATTACGCCCGGTTTGAAGATCCAAGTCCTTTCGTAAACAAATGTGTTCAACTTAATGTGTTACATATACCATGTTCATAAAGAACTATTAGTAATGCATAAATGAAAAAGAAATCCAATCACAATAATCATGTTTTTATGTTTCTATTCTACAATGTACCTTAGCTACTCTATGTGCACTTTTCTACTATAACGACTTTGACATGCAAAGGGTTTAACCAAATGGTAATCTTGTTTATAAAAGTCACATTGGTGCCCTTGACTGGTTTTTAAATAGTTGGAACACTTCAGCATCTTTGACTTTTTGTAGAACCAAACATACATCAAAAAGTCACATCATCTGAAACAATATTAGATAGAGAATAAATGTCAAACCTAAAAAGATTAGTGGCAGGATCTCAAATGCCAAGAAAACAAAACTCTCATCATCCTTTCTGTCCCTGTCCTTTTATGTAGAAAGTGACATATCAAAACACTATCTTTAATTTCACACCCAACCTCACCTCATCTCTCAATGAGTCAAAGTCAAACCGGCCCACATTAATATTTATTCATTGACACAGAAATGATCAATTCTATTACAACAAAACCCTACTTCATGCACCCTTTGTAGGGTTTTCAAAAAGATAGACCCAAAAAAATCCCTTTTTCTCTTTCATGTTTCAACCCTCTATAAATAGTTGAACCACTTATCTTCATCATATACTGGCTCTCATTAACTTAAAACCCTTTCACTACAAACCATTCTCTCTTTGGTCCTAGCTAGCTAGCTAGCCATGGCTAACTATCCACTTTTGTTTCTCATGATCATGTGTGATCTTGTTCCAAGTGACCATGCTAAGTTGATAGAGCAAGAAAAAGTAATTTGATAAAATTGTTGGCGTTATCCCTCCTGAGCTTATTCTTCTTATATTGCTTTTGAGTTTCACCAAACTTTGAGGTGAATAACTCTTTTTTCTTGACCTTGCAAGCCCGCACACAGCCTGATCGTGCTCGAGATGCTTGTCATAAGCAACTTTGATTTGAGGTGTACGGCGCGCGGCTTTAATATTTGTCACAAAAGATTAGTCATATACACATTTGTTTAATGGTTATCTTGCGTATATGTAAGGTAGTTTATAAGTTGTATCTAGCTTTGAAATGTAAAGAAAACGTGACTTTTTCAGATTTGTGTAATGATTTTTACTTAAAGAAGATGGAATAAATTTACTTAAATGTTGTGTTCCCTCTGAAGACCGATGCTATACAAGTTTGTGTATCATACTTCTTCGCTTTGTAGATAGAATGAATAAGTTAATTTGACAAATGTCAAAAAAAACTTTGAATTCAATATATATTCTAATTTAGCTTATGAAATATCGTCGGAATCTTTCCATAAACGGAATTGTTTTGTAGTCTGTATGATTTGCATGATCGTAGGTGCCTCACCTGAAAATATCAAAAACAAAAGTATATAGATCATCTCAGTTGTATAAAGATGTCTAGATAATTTCTAAAATAGAAATCAAAATCCGATATCCTAGACGATATAGATTAGATGTGATTTGCATGCACGGTATGCTACCAGCACTTTAACCATATTATGCAACATTGTACTACACATTTGATGACAGGGCCGGTCCTGAGATTTCGGGTACCCTGGGTGAGCCGAGTGAAATATGCCCTTTGTAAGCAAACAACACGTTTTTTAAGGGTTTGGAAATCCCCACGCCGGTTTTTATTCACTAAGTAAAATGCTACAAATATTAGGAGATAAACTGCGAACAACAAGTTCAACATTGATCAATAAAAACAAAATACTTTATCAAGCTCTTCAAGTAAATCAACCATTTTCTGTCATAAGAAATCTGATTACGTAACTTATGCACATAAGGCAAAAGTTCAATATAGATCTCAAATTTACCATAGATCCAATGAACCAATAATAGTCATTCATTTTTTTATTATGATAAACTTTCATCCTTTTTAAAAATTAAATATCTCGCAAACCGTTAATCGTTCGCGATAAAATTATATTATCATGACGAGAATTAAATTATCTTTTATAGATATGCACTACTATATATTTTAACAAATTTTTTTTCAAAATTTCGGTCAACAAAAATCATATATGATTTGTGAAAATCATATATGATTCGATTTTTACGAATCATATATGATTTTTGAGAATCAGATATGATTCGTAAAAATCATATATGATTCGTAAAATCGAATCATACATGATTTTTGAAAATCATATATGATTCGTAAAAATCATATATGATTTTTCTGACGAGATTTTGAAAAAAATGTTTGTCTAAAAATATATAAAGTGCATATCTATAAAAGATAATTTAATTCTCGTCGTGATGTATTTTTATAGTTTGAAGATTTACTGTTTGTAAGATATGTTGTTTTTAAAAAGTGGAAAATAATTTTTATTAATTTAAATAAAAATTGAAATTATAATTGGTTCGGTTGTTTCATAAGAAATATAAGTTCTATATTGATCTCAACTCATGCACATAATGTTCATAAAAAAAGTGTCTACTAAATATATCTTTTGGATAATTTATTTGAGTTAGGATCCCTTTGCAAAGTGATACAAATTAAAAAGTCTAGAAAGTCTAGCATCTAGTGTCTCCCACATTATCCTTTCATTTTTTCTTATTAAATTCGGTTGTGGGGTATTTTGGTCCTTTTAGCCCATTTTTTTATTCCACCCCAAAACTTTAAACGCAAATAACTTTCAAACGACAAACTTTTATAAAAAACCGATTTTACCATAATTTTTTTTAATTTAATTCTCTTTAATTTGGCATGCATTTTAATATATAAATCGCAACTTTTTTTTTAACTTTTTAAATAGGTGTTGATTTTCTTGAAATTTTTGGCATTTTCGGCTCTAATTTTGTATAATTTAAACTTTAAAGGCTTACGCATAACTTAAAACACAAAATTTGTAGCTTTTTGCCTATTCTTTACCCAGATTTCTGAATCACTCAATTCTTATATATTATGAGCGAGATATTGCACGTTAACAATGACATCTTAGTCATATTTAGTGCACACAAAGTGTTTGATAAAATGCCTAAAAGAGATTTTTCTTATAAAAGTAAATTCAAATGCACTAATTGATATACCGAAATACATCTTTTGTTATTTTTGGTTTTTTTAACTGATGAGCAACCAAATGATAAACTGATGAACATTGTGACCATAATTGATAAACATAATGATTTTTTTTTTTGGGTCAACCGATGAACTGATGAACAAAATTTAAGAGAATTGATGAACAACTACTTTTATTGATGAACAACTAATTGATGAACTGAATAACAGTGTGACTCTAACTGATAAACATTGTGATTTCTTTTAAACAATTGATGAACATTATGATTTTTTTTTGTTAGAAAACTGATGGGCTACATAATCTAACTTATGAACATTGTGATATAACTGATGAACAAAAATAAAGGGAACTGATTAACGTTGTGATAAACTGATGATTAACGCTTTTTAGTAATAATATGTCTTGTTCGTGATTAATATTGTTCATCGATCTTGAAGAAGATTAACGATGAACAAAGACTAACCGATAAACATAAAGTTTTTTTTTTTTTTTTTTTAATTTAAAAATAGCGATTAAAGATTATCACTTTTTGACACTTACATTAATAAAATGATTAATGATGACTTTTAGTACAAAATTAGAGCATTTAATGCAATTTTAACACTAAATGTCTAAGATAGACATTTCATCAAATATCTTATGTGCACCAAATATGACTAAAATATCATCTTTAACATGCAATATCTCACTCATATCATATCGTATTTGAGTGATTCAAAATTCCGGGTAAAGAGTGAATCAAAGTTTATAACTTTCGTGTTTCAAGTATTTCAAGATTCGACAATTTTAAAGGTAAAAAAGTAAGGTCAAAAATGACAAGAATATCAAGAAAATCAAGACCCATTTGATATGTTAAAAAAAAGTTTGAAATATTTAACAAGATTTATACCAAATGAAGTCCTTCGATTTCAGAGATTAGAGCAGAATAACCCCGTAATGGCGGGGAAGGCTTTCGCCTCGAATCCATTAAAGAGTATTAAATTTTAAAAATTATGGTGAAATCAGTTTTTCCGGAAAGTTTGTCATTTAAGAGATATGTGCATTTGATATTTGAGGTGGACAAGTAATAAACGGGTAAAATTATGATTTTACCCTTGGACGAATTTTTTGAATAAAATAGGTGGGAGAACACATTTCATATGATGAGTGCCTTTTTAAAGTTTGTAATTTTTATCACTTTGCAATTGATCCACTACCTAATTTATATTAGTTTCTCTATCAACCCATTGGCTTACAAATAACTCTTTAATATTTGTTTCTAAACCATCACAAACTCTTACATCAAAAAAATTGTAAGTAACTCTATCAATATAACAATTTTGAGGACTCTCGTTATTTTCTATAATAAGATTTTCATTATCTTTGCTAACATTAACCTCATTAGTTTTTAGATTTTATTCTTTATAGGAATTTCATTATCATCATGACGTTAACTTTATCATTTTCTAGGTTTTCTTTATTTATAAGATTTTCATTATCTATATTAACGTTAACATCATCATTATTTTCTTCAACCTTATAATTATTATTTTTCGTTAGAACTACAAAACCATCCATAGAATCGTGTTGAGGTCACTCTAATTCTTGTTGGATATTTTTCGTTTACAATTTTGGGCACCTGCCGGTAGGGGTGTTAATCTGGTCGGGTTCGGGTCAAACGGGTCGGGTCCAAGTCGGGTCGAGGCTAAAATTAATATACCCGTACCCGACCCTATTTGAGGTCGGGTTAGTCGGGTACGGGTCAAGTCGGGTTCGGGTCAATGCCATTTACCAAATCACAAAATTTGATTTTTTAAACTTATTAGTTCGGGTCACATAATATGTTTGTTGCATATGAACCAAGCCAACGACAACCCTTGATACAAGCATATACAAACCACCGCATATAAACAATGACACCCTATATGTGCTATAAAGATGGTACCCGATGAGCTTATGTTAGGACTACTAATTAGATCGAGTCTTGATTAGCCAGATTTAAGTTAGTGATCATATAACACAAGCTGATATGTACCAACATAGTGGACATACTTGCATAAAGGAAATCACATTTAAGTTAATTTAATTGCCAAGTGAATCACTCTAAACATAATCTAGTAGAAGAAAAGTATGTATAAAATTAGAAGGATCAATCTTTATTAACTTTGATGGTGAGTGTTTATAATCAACAAGCTCGAACAAATATACTGATTTGCAAAAGAGACAAGTAACCCACCAAGAATCTGCCGCACGTTGTAGCATAAAACTAGTAGGCTATTATAGAAATATGTATACGTCAAACACAAAATAAAACATGTCAAATAGTTGTATAGTCAAAACGAGTAAAGTTACCCAAAAAAAAAAAAAAAAAAAAAAAAAAAAAAAAAACCTCGGGTTAGTCGGGTTGACCCGAACCCGAATAACAAAGTATTTTGAACCCGATACCGACCCTAGTTCATACTCGGGTTAATCGGGTTGACCCGATTGACCCGAGTTAGATTTTTGACCCGAATAACCCGACCCGACTATCCTTAGTCGGTTCCGGGTCGGGTCAGGATTATTGACACCCCTACCTGTCGGTTGTGTACGACACTACATGACAAAACAGTGTAAATTATATCTATACTACATATAATAGAAAAACGGTCAAAGTTGAAAAGTGAAAAGTTGAATTGTTGAAACTGGTCAAAGGAGAGAGAAATGCATAATGTAATTAACACTCTCATTAAAACACCCCATTACTTAAAAGTACAATAATTTATTCATATTGTACAACTAATTAAAAGCACATCTACCAAATTAAAAACAACCAATTAAAACACTTTTACTAAAAAGTACAATAAAATTTTCATAACGTACAATTTAAAAAAGCAACAACATAATCCAAAATATAAAACAATTAAACAAACTAATTAATGATATTTTTAAAACACCCTAAAATGAAAAGTACATATTATTATACACATTATACAAATTAATAAAATACACAAAACTTCTTACAAGCTAACAAGTTGATGTTACATATAGTTTTAAAAACCGGACCGGACCAATGTGTTCAACAAGGAACCGGTGTCGCCACCGGTTTTCGCTAACCAAATAAAGCCATTCGAAACGAACCGAGAGGACCCGTTAAAACCGATACAAACTGGTAAATTAGGTCTCATCGAGATCTTTTCACGTTTGTTTTGAACGTTATACGAAACACTTACCACAATATCGCATATCGTTAATTGTCTGCCGCTAGGCACGGGTACTCGTCTAGTAATATTATATGAAAGCAAAAACAATAAGTATGGAAAATATCACCTGATCAAATTGATGAAGAGAAGAAAAACTGATAGGTTGATTTGTTTAATGCCCTAATTGTTTCCAATTTGACGCTTAATTCCCGTAATCACAATTCATAAATGGTCAATTTTTCCTTGTAAATCTTTGGATGTGAAGTGGTCAAGCAGTTTTCTAATCGTTAAATGATAATTATTAATATTGTCGGTTTTTTTTGGCAATACGTATGTTTAATTTATTTGAAGTGGCTGAAAATGGGCTAGATGGACATGGTATAGTTGTATAGATAGATGCCCATAGGTATTCAGATTGATGCCCTCTTTTTTGGGCTGCCCTTGGGCCATCGCCCATGTGGCCCATAGCCAAATCCAGGCTTGTTTGATAGTGTACACTATATACATCATAATAAAGCCATGTACAAAGGCTTTTTAGCTATAAGGTATGTTTGGCATTGAGTGGCATGGAGTTTTTTTGGAGCGGTGACCAATGCATATTTTGATTTTTAGTAGTCGTTTTGTAAATGAGCGATAAGTTTTGCTATTTTTTAAGAATGCTCATTTTTTCAATGCTTCTTTAAAAAGTGGTGAGCGGTGAGTTGTGACTACTGCGCACAACTCACAGTTACTGCCCACTGCTACTGCTCAATGCTACTTTTAACAAACACACCCCATAGAGTCAAGATCGTATGAAAAGGCATGAAATGTTAAAAGGTCTAGAAAGTAATCTACATCGTCGGATCATAAACAATACACATCCAACCGTCAACTTCAAAAAAAAAGTCCACTGCCCCTCCTTTTTAGATGATCAGGGGCATTTTGGTCTTCTTAACCTTTTTTATAATTCACCCTCGAACTTAATTCTCTTTAAATTTGTATGCATTTTGATATATAAATCGGAATTTTTTTTTAAGATTTTAAGTGGATTATAATTTTCTTGAAATTCGGCATATTCGATCCTACTTTCACTACAACCAAAGTGAGGACGAGCGACCAACTTTTGGCGGGACACCTTTGTCCCTGCCAAAAGTCGCTAAACGATAGAAAATTTGTTGATCTAGCATGGCCGAACAGGGAAATTTCAATGCAAACTTTTGGAGAAGACATGTCCCCGCCAAAATTCTATAAAAGTTTGTCCAAAATTTTAATCCTCCCACGCTAGCTAATTGTTCTCGAAAATGTCCCCTCCAAAAGTGGTCGTTATTGTAGTGTTTTATCTAATTTAAAGGTAGAATTACGCAAAACTTAAAACACGAAAGTTGTAGTTTTTTTGCCGTTCTTTACCCAGAAATTTAAATCACTCAATTTTGATATGATATTAGTAAGATATTGCATTTTAAAAATTACGTTTTACACATATTTAGTTTTTTTTGCCGTTCTAATTTAAAGGTAGAATTACGCAAAACTTAAAACACGAAAGTTGTAGTTTTTTTGCCGTTCTTTACCCAGAAATTTAAATCACTCAATTTTGATATGATATTAGTGAGATATTGCATTTTAAAAATTACGTTTTACACATATTTAGTGCACACAAAGTGTTTAGAAAACTGATGAACAACGTAATCTAACTTATATAATATAACTGATGAACAAAAATAAAAAGAACTGATGAACAACTCTTTTTATTGATGAATAACACTTTTTATTGATGAACAACATTTTTTATTGATAAACAAATGAACAACTCTTTTTATTGATCAGCAACATTATTATATTGATGAACAACACTTTTTTTTTAAATAAAAAGAAGTAACATTTTGTGAGGATAAGAATATTGTTAATGTTATCAGTCTTAATAAAAAAAGTAAATCTTCGATGAACAAAATTTCGTTTTTATTGGACTTATAACGGATTGACTTGTATCGGATTGAATACTTTGGACATATTGGACTTATAACGGATTGACTTATTGGACTTAATAAAATTCGTAATGGACTAAATATACTTGACATATTCTTAATAGACTAATATCGGGCTACAAAGCCCGATAACAATTAGACACATCTTTAAACTCCTAAAACTAGATTAATAAATAAACTTATTAAACCACATTGTTATTGGTTTAGAATTATTATTGGAACGTGTTTGGTTAAACGAGCATGAACATAATGTTGATTGGTGATTTGTCGGAAAATGTTGATTTGGGAAAATTTATTTTTTTAAAGTCTACAACTTTGGGAAACCTTGAATAAACGAACGGGTCATGCTGAAATTTTATAAAATTTGTACACTTATAATTTTATCTCAAAAACTCTTTTACTATAAAACCCGACAAAAGACGAAAAGTATAGCTTTGTTAAATGTAAAACCTTTAACGTTTAGTTTATATGCTTAAAACTTCTGTTTTATTATAAAACATAAAAGTCTTAATTAAATTATTTGGGATTTTCGGGTAAATGCCGAAACTTACCATTAACTTATTGCCTCTCTTATTTTCTTATTCATTTTCTTACTTGTTTTCTTATTTCTAATCTTATTTGCTTCTTTTGGTCGGTATTCCTAATGACTCTTTTAGGAGATTAGGGTCCCTATATTCTCTATCCATCTGCGGGGGTTTCGTATCCGTCTCATGGAGATCTCCAAATCGTAAGACATTATCGCCTTGGGCTTTGGACTAGATTTTCGTCATTTCGAGAAAGTGCACGGACGACCGCCCTTTCCTCTTTTCACCATGTCCGCGTAGATTGCTCACGAATTCAAGTTTGAATGGCCCTTCAAGTCCCGCATGCTCTTTTTGATCGGGGCGGGGTGAGCAACTTCCGTCGGTGCGCTGGCGCTTCATGGCCTCGAGCCGCCCCGCTCGGAGCCGGGGTCTCAATGACCTCCTCTCACGATTAAAAAGTGGTTAACCATCTCGAAGAAATCCATATCGTCCATCCGAATTGTCTCCATTACAGACAACTCCTGTCTCTTTCCCTATCGAAAAACTAGCGACTCTCCGTCTCCATTTTTTCTAGAAATGCTAACCAAGTGACACAATTTCTTTTACTTACTTCTCTATACAATATGTATTGTATATATTATACTTTTGGCGTGTGTTTACGAGTTTAGTCTTTCTAACCACCACACAAACGTAGATACAAAACTTTCTTTTTTACAAATGATGATACGAGATTTCTACAAAAACTATAATGCATTATCTGTTGAAAACTCATACGCATTAAATTACTTTTCGCGTGACATATTTATGAGACAAGTCTTTATTTATTAGGTCATGTCGATCGTGTACCATTGTGCTTTACTTCTTGACACCGTTTGTGTTACTTACATTACCGTCTCTGAGGTGAGTTTATAGCCCCATTTTTACTCTTGATACTTGCTTTGCAAAACTTTGTGGTGAGAAACATGCAAAACTTTTATTTGGACCAAGACTATACTTATGCTTTTAAAACTATTATGTGGTGTAGCCTACGCCCTTGATCCCACTTTGCCCACTTTTCATGAACCGTCAATTTTTGCGGGAAGTGCGAGTGCTATAGATAGATATATCGGGGGCGACTCCCCCGTCCGAGGTTGGTCGCTCCAACCTGTCGGGCGTATAACATGTCGGAATACGAGTGTTTCGAGATAAATACTTGCTTAGGCCCTCTTTTATTTAACATGCTTTCTAGCATGCTTTGCTTGGTCGAGCTTCGGTTGCATGAACTTAGTGCTAGCGTAATAGACTTTTTGGTTTGACATTATATTCGTTGTAATGGTCACATACCTTGCTTGTAGTCCTACTTTACTGCTTTATTTTAAACATATAAACTCACCAGCTTTATGCTTATTTTTAAGCATGTTTTCTCAATTGTTTGATGTTTTGTTGCTGCATGACTTACTTTTGAGGCGCTTGGCATGGCATAGTCATACACTATTCAGAAGTGTTTTGACACAATTATGACTACTTTTATATTCGGACTACTTATTAAAAGGGCCATGTATTTTTCGCACTAAATAAATGTTGTGAACCTATTTAATTATGATAATGTAGGCTCTTGAGCTCTAACTTGATTTCCATAATTAATAATTTGTTAAGGCTCTTAGACTCTAACTGGATTTTCAGAATTAACTTTTTGTTAAGGCTCTTGTGCTCTAATTGGATTTATTGAGTTAGTTTTTTGTTAACCCTCTTGGGCTCTAACAGGATTTCCAGAATTAATCTTTAGTTAAGGATCTTGGCTCTACGTGGATTTCCAGAATTGATCTTTTGTTAAGGTACTTGGGCTCTAACTTGATTTTCAGAATTAATCTTTAGTTATAGTTCTTGGGCTCTAACTTGATTTTAAGAATTGATTTTTAGTTAAGGCTCTTGAGCTCTAACTTTATTTCCAAAATTAATCTTTTTTTAAGGCTCTTGGGCTCTAACAGTATTTACAGAATTAATTTTTTGTTAAGGCTCTTAGACTCTAACTGGATTTACAAAATTAATTTTTTGTTAAGGCTATTCAGCATTGGATTTCCAGAATTAATTTTTTGTTAAGGCTCTTGGGCTCTAACTGGATTTTCAGACATAATTTTTTGTTAAGGGTCTTGGGCTATAACTGGATTTCAAGAATTAATTTTTTGTTAAGGCTCTTGAGCTCTAATTGGATTTCCACAATTAAGTTTTTGTTAAGGCTTTTAGGCTCTAACTAGATTTCCATAATTAATTGTTTATTACTAACTGAATTTTCATAATTATTCTTTTGTTAAGGCTCTTGGGCTCTAATTGGATTTTCAAAATTAATTTTTTGTAAAGGCACTTGGGCTCTAACTGGATTTTCAGAATTAATTTGTCACAATTCTCAATTTCCGTTCATTTTTCAAATTTACTATTCATCTAGGGAAGTTACTATTCATCGGTTACTATTCATCGTTTTTTAAGTCGAGTTGATATTTTGAAAAGTTATTTCAAAATTTTACTATTCACAAAACACTATTCATCCCCGGAGAAAAATTTATATTTACGACCATTATCTGCATATTAGTTCATGCATGGGTTCGCATATTTCAATAACGTATATTTTTCTATGAAATAAACGCTTATCGTACGATCATTTATTTTGGATAATTGATCCGACACTTCCAAAAAATTTCCTAATATATTGTTACACTCATTTTAGGACTATAAAAATTATATTATTTGTTTACCCGATGTTTTCAATTTATTTTGTATATAAATTGTTATGTACATATAATTACGACGGTTTCTGTAAATTCAACTCGATAATTATTATTTCACTCAATTCTTGTAAGAAATGTATTTTTATAATTTTTATGACTACAATATATTTTATTGTGTTCCGTTAAAAATCGATTTCTAGCTACGCTACACTTAATAATTTATTTTATGTACAAAACCTACAATATACAAAACTTTAAATACAATAATACATTAAAAAGTCATACCTTGCTTTCCCCATTTCAATATTGTCGACCACTTTGATGACACACCATATTTTGATAAAAATCTTTCATGTAGGCATACATATACTCATTAGTAGCTAGGACACTTGTAATTTTATCTAATAATACACAATCTAAACACATACATTCACTTATATTAAGGTGAAAAAATATAAACATCCTCTCCATTCATCTTGAAGGCCGGCCAAGGAAGAAAAACAAGAAGGAAGGCAAAAATTTTCAAGAACAAGTTAAATTATACACTCTAGCATACTCTTAATTAAGGTTTTGCACTAAAAACCCATGGTATTTAGGATAAACCTTGTTCCATAAACCTCATCACTATACTAGTAAGCATTTCATGATCATTTTTACTCTTTCATAATATTCATGAGTTATTTTTATCATACTAGTAGAAATCATGCAAGTTTCATGTATATCTCTATACCACTTTTAATGTTTTTAGTACTTATAATTAGTATATATCATCCTATAATTAATCCCTTGAAACCTATCATTTTTGATGATGTTTAGGAACCCATGACACCCTAGAAGGTGTATGGTAGGTTTATAATAGATTTGGTGTTGATTTGAAGTGGTTAGAATAAGTATTATACAAGAAAAACCATTTTCGACAACTTTAAAATGAGGTCTGATCATATTTGTGAAATCTGGAAATTTCGACAGGTTATAAAATATTTTGGGCTAGATATTCAGAAAATATACTTTAAAATGAAACCGTGGTCGCTTGAACGGGTTAAAAGCAGATTTATAACGAAGAAGTTATGCTATTTTCAAGTTTAACGATTTAAAACTATATTTTCCGGAAAAACGAGATGCTGTCTAGATTTTTAAGGGTAAAAATGAGTCTTAGGCGTTATCTAAATGAGTCGATTTATCAAAAATATATTAGTATACTTTAACACGAAGCTAAGGACATATAAAACGTAGAAAACGGACTTATAACGACTAAATTACACGCATTTAAATAAGGTTGACGTAACTATTTTCACAAGTATAACACTTATATGTATTTCCTATTAGCAAAAACTAGTTGTCGCTAGTGACCATGTTGAGAGTCGTTTTTAACATCGATAGAATACTTTTTAGAAAACGATGTCTTCTAGTAAAAGTAAGTTCACCTAGCCTATTTTCCAAAATGTTCAACCGTTCTTCAAACGGAGTTGTAACGAATAAAATGCGGTCACTCAAACTTTGCCGAAAACTACCTTTAAACAATATTTTTGGTACACGTACCCTACTTCACCTATGTTTTTCTCCATGATCGAGACCTCTATTATATAAATTTAAAAGCTAAGACTTTGAGATAATGTTACAAGCTTTCCAAAACCGTTGAGTTTGTTTCCTAACACTCGATGTTCACTATTTTACGACTAGCTTTTCGAGGCCATTTAGTCACTTTCCTGAATTGTCAAACTATATTGTTTTGCGACGAAAAACTACAATTTCTTAATAAATCACTAAGCAACTATTGTAGGATGTCGTTTCAACATAAGTACTTGTAAAGTATTTTACAACATGACGAGATGTCATAAATGTATATTTCGACGAAAAACTTTATTTTCAAAAATGCACAAGTGGTATGGATATCATATGAGTTTTCATGCACGACATTGTTTCATGACTTATATTAGATCATATCATTCATAATAGGTCGCGGTTAGAGAGTTGCGTCTCATTTCTGTGCATCCACTTTGTCATCATAACTATTGCAACAGGTGAGTTCGTAGCCCCACTTTTACTCATTTAATTGTTTTATAAACTCTTTGGGGGAGATACATGCTCAACTACTTGCTTTTACTTTACACTTATATGAACTTGAATAACTGTTGTTTCACTACTTATGCTAGTAAGTAGATTGTGCTCGAACTAAATTGATCACTATGTTATGAACACTATTATTTGAACCACTTTCCTTGATTTTGAGCCCTTCGACATATATATATTGGAACTCTTTTAACTTGATAGGAACCTTTTGGCGTAGATTTGAACACTTTAACTTAGTTTAATTCTTTTGACATATAATTAATCTCTTTTAACTTGATTTGAACATTTTGACATATAATTAATTTCTTTTAACTTAATGTTGAACCTTTGACTATTTTGAACTGGTTTGACTTTACATTGAACCTTTGACTATTTTGAACTTGTTTGACATAACATTGAACCCTTTGACTATTTTGAACCTTTTGATATGTTTTGAGCTCTTTGACTGTTTTGAACTTTTGAACTCGACTTAAACTCTTGAACTTAATTACGAACTTTTGAATGGAACACTTGAACTTAATTACGAACTTTTGAATGGAACACTTGAACTTAATTACGAACTTTTGAATGGAACCCTTGAACTTAAATACGAACTTATGACTTGTTTGAACTTATTGAACCGTACTTGCTATGACCTTAAAAGTCTCGCCTTATTAGTGGAGCGTGCAAAGTCTCCCTTGTTTGGAGCATTTTCAATTTAAATTCTCCCATGTTCAGAGTGTTCTTAATTGTATATAATAGTTTTATGATGTACTGTTCGTACATTCGCATTGTTAGTCTCCTATTAGTAGGTAGTATGGATAGCGCTATTAGAGGTCGGCCAACCTCTCGTCCACTATGTTACGGGACGCATATTATTTATTTTAGGGGCTTTGCCTGGCATAATTATTATATACGTGGTACTATACTATGAACTATTATGACAGTGTATACTTGACTATTAGACATACTACTTTTGGCAGTGGGTTGTGAACACACAAGTTGCAAGTTTTGTATGGGCGAACTTGGGCCGAGTGGATTTACAATGCCTTTGCTTTGAGAACTCATTTGACCACGTGCTTGCTTGAACATAAACTAGACATATTTTGGCGATGGGTTGTGAACACACGAGGTTGCAAGTTTTGTATGGGCGAACTTGGGCGAGTGGATTTACAATGCCTTTACTTTGTGGACTATTCTAAATGACCAAAAACTTTGCCTTTGCTGCATGAACATTCTTTAAAGGCTTTACAATTCAACCAAACTCTATGAACTCACTCAACCATTGTGTTGACACTTTTAGCATGTTTTATCTCAGGTATCTAAGGCATTCACTTCATGGCATGCATGTGGACTTATCATAGAGTCGCGGTGTCGACGCGTTTCACATATTTTTATGCACTTAACTATCGTTTGATTGTAACAAACTCATTTTGGTACATTGGAAATCTTTTGGGACCTATTCTTTGTAAACTCTGATTATTTTACTTAATCAAACGATATTTTCAAAATGACACTTTAGGTCGTTCGATATAACTGTAACTTTGATGCTATGACAGTCGTCCCCCAGGAATTTCATTCCGCTGCAAAACAAGTAATTTGGGGGTGTGACATAAGTATTTTTAAGGCTCTTGGACTCTAACTGAATTTCGAGAATTAAATTTTTGTTATGGAGCTTGGGCTCTAAATAGATTTCCAGACTTAATTTTTTTGTTAAAGCTCTTGGGCTCTAATTGGATTTCCACAATTAATTTGATAAAGCATTTGGGCTCTAACTGGATTTCCAGAATTAACTTTTTGTTAAGACTCTTGGGCTCTTATTTGATTTTCAAAATTAATTTTTTTTGAGACTCTTGGGCTCTAACTCGATTTCAAGAATTAATTTTTTGTTAAAGATCTTGAACTTTAACTAAATTTCCAGAATTAGTTTTTTGTTAAGGCTCTTGGGCTCTGACTAGATTTCCATAGTTTGATTATTTGTTAAGCCTCCTGGGCTCTAACTGGATTTCCATAATTTATTTTTTGTACATGCTCTTAATTTCTAACTGGATTTCCATAATTAATTTTTTGCTAATGTTATTGGGCTCTAACTGAATTTCCATTATTAATTTTTTGTTAAGGCTTTTGGGCTCTAACTGAATTTATAGAATTAGTTTTTTTTTGTTAAGGCTCTTAAGCTCTAACTGAATTTTCAAAATTAATTCTTTGTTAAGGCCCTTCGGCTCTAATTGGATGTCTAGAATTAAGTTTTTGTAAAGGCACTTGTGCTCTAACTGGATTTCCAGAATTAATTTTTTGTAAAGGCTCTTGGGCTATAACGGAATTTCTAAAATTATTTTTTGTCAAGGCTATTGGACTCTAACTAGATTTCCATAATTTATTTTTTGGGGGGCCATGCGCTTTAACTGGATTCCCGGAATTATTTTTCGTGAAGGATCTTGGGCTTAACTGGATTTCCATAATTAATCTTTTGTTAAGGCTCTTGGGCACTAATGGATTTTCAGAATTTATTTTTTGTTAAGGCTCTTTGGCTCTAACTAGATTTTAAGAATTAATCTTTAGTTAAGGGTTTTGGGCTCATTATGGATTTCCAAAAGTTAAGGCTCTTGGGCTCTAACAAGATTTCCAGGATAATTCTGTTAAGGCTCTTGGGCTCTAACTAGATTTCCGAATTTAATTTTTTGTTAAGGCTCTTGGACTCTAACTGGATTTCCCGAATTAATTTTTGTTTAAGGCTTATGGGCTCCATCTGTATTTTCAGGATTAATTTTTTGTTACGGCTCTTGGGCTCTAACTAGGTTTCCAGAATTGATATTTAGTTAAGGTTCTTAAGCTCTAACTGGATTTACATAATTAAACTTTTTTAAGGTTCTTGGGTTTTAATTGGATTTCCAAAATTAAAATTTTGTTAAGGCTCTTCGATTCTAACTGGAGTTTCAGAATTATTTTTTTGTTAAGGCTCTTAGGCTCTAACTGGATTTCTAAAAATAATATTATATTAAGGCTCTTGGACTCTAACTAGATTTTCAGAATTAATTTTTTGTTAACGCTCTAAGGCTCTAACTGAATTTCCAACATTAATTTTTTGTTAAGTCTCTTGTGCTCTAAGTGGATTTCCAGAATTAATTTTGTGTTAAGGCTTATGGGCGATAACTGGATTTCCATAATTGATCTTTAGTTAAGGATCTTGGGCTCTATCTCGATTTCCAGACTTTATCTTTTGTTAAGGGTCTTGGGCTCTAATTTGATTTCCAGAATTAATCTTTAGTTAAGGCTCTTGGGCTCTGATTGTGTTGATTCAAATAATGTCTAAAAACGTTATTTCTATCTTTCGATATCTCTACGTTTTAATGATAACAAAATGTAAAAACACGTTACGTCAAAATTAACGTAAACAAGTTTTTAATCGAAATATCACGTTTCTACATATATCACTCTAGGTAAAAACAAACAAATTTACAACTTAACAAATGATCAAAGAAGTGAATTTGTGTTTCATGCTTCACATTTTTAATGTGACAAAAAAAAATTCAAAAATACATTTTACAAATTATTTTTGAATAATAAAGAAATGTTTTAATTGGAAAAACAAGTTTAAAAATCCCAACATCTATCCCCCAAAAAAACTCCTAACTTCCCCAAATAAACTGTCACCACTAAAAACAAAAATATGACAGTTTTCGTCTAGGACGGTACCACGGTACCACTAAATTTAGTGGTACCGTCGGGTATTTAGTGGTACCGTACACTGTAATAGTCAAAAAAATTTTCCCTGTAAATATCAGCCCACTTCACAGCTTTTGGGTATCCTTTTCACACAAAACTTTTTGAGTTTAATTCTCTTAACACACACACACTCCTTTGATCATTTCGATAGTTTTTTTTTTTGTTTAAGAGTGATCCTTTCTTCCAACCAAGTGATCACCTTCATTCCTCTCCTAGTGCAAAAGAAGAACACATTGTATCAAGAAGATATTAAGTGTTGTAGTCATAGTAGTGTGCCTTTGTAACACTTGTTACATACTTTTTGTATCTTGATATACATCAAGTAGTCTTGAGTCTTGTTTAGATAACTTGTGTGGATCATTTTGATCTTGTTGAGTTCTTGGAGATCTCTTGTTTTGTGAGTTAGTGTGTTGATCAACTGGATCAAGTCTAGATCGTGGTGATCTAGTAGGTTGTGTGATTAGAAAGGATCAGGTAGAACGTGAGTGAGATTGGTACTAGCTAGTTTATTACTCGACATTTAGCTTGGTGTGGGAAATTGTGATAAGCGACGTTGTATGGTTTTCTCTGCCTCAAGGGAGTTTGTTGACATAGTGCTTAGAACTCTCGAGTTGGGTACTCGAGAGCTGGAGTAGGGCGAAGAAGAGCTTCGTGACCCAACCACTATAAATCTCGTTGTCTTGGTTTGATCTTTTCATCTCTCACTCTTTACTTTCATTACTTACTTTCAATTGTTATAGTGTGTTTATTGTATTCTTATTAAGTAAGATTCATATTGTTGTGGTTTGATTTCGCTAAGGATTGAATCGGAATTTTTTATAAGTAAACTTTGGTAACTAAATTAAAAATCGGTAAAACTATTCAACCCCCTTCTAGGTTCCCACATATTGGATTTCCAGAATTAATTTTTTATTAAGGCTCTTGGGCTCTAACCATATTTCCAAAAAAAAAATTTTGTTAAGTCTTTTAGGCTCTAACTAGATTTCCAAAATAATGTTTTTGTTAAGGCTATTCGACACTGGATTTCCATAATTAATTTTTTGTTAAGTCTCTTGAGCTCTAACTGGATTTTAAGAATTATGTTTTTCAAATAAGGCACTGGATTTCCAAATAAGGCACTTGGTATCTAACTAGATTTCCAAAATTAATTTTTTGTTAAGGCTATTCAGCACTGGATTGCAAGAATTTATTTTTTTGTTAAGACTCGGGCGCTCTATTTGGATTCCCATAATTAATTTTTCGTTAAGTCTCTTGGGCTCTAAATGGATTTCCGTAATTAATCTTTTGTTAAGGTTTTTGGGCACTAATGGATTACCAGAATTAAGTTTTTATTAAGGCTCTTTAGCTCTAACTAGATTTTCAGAATTAAACTTTAGTTAAGGCTCTTGGGCTCTATCTGGATTTCCAGAATTAAATTTTTGTTAAACCTATTGGGCTCTAACTGGATTTCTAGAATAAATTTTTGTAAGTCTCTTTGGCTCTAACTGGATTTCTGGAATTACTTTTTTGTTAAGGCTCTTGGACTCTAACTGGATTTTCAGAATTAATGTTTTGTTAAGGGTCTTGGGCTCTGTCGGGATTTTCAGAGTTAATTTTTTGTTAAGGCTCTTGGGCTCTAACTAGATTTCTAGAATTAATCTTTAGTCAATGCTCTTGGGCTCTAATTGGATTTCTAGAATTAATCTTTTGTTAAAACTCTTGGGCTCTAACTGGATTTTCAAAATTATTTTTTTAAGGCTCTTCGACTCTAACAAGATTTCCAAAATTATTTTTTATTAAGGCTCTTGAGCTCTTACTGGATTTCCAAAATTGATATTTTGTTAAGGCTTTTGGACTCTAACTGAATTTCTAGAATTATTTTGTGGTTAACGCTCTAGGGCTCTAACGAATTTCCAGAATTAATTTTTTGTTAAGGCTCTTTTGTTCTAACTGGATTTCTAGATTTAATTTTGTGTTAATGATCTTGGGCTCTAACTGGATTTCCATAATTGATCTTTAGTTAAGGATCTTGGGCTTTACGTGGATTTCAAATATTAATATTTTGTTAAAGGTCTTGGGCTTTAACTTGATTTCTAGAATTAATGGGCTCGAGCGCTCTGATTGAATTTCCAGAAAAACTTTTTTGTTAAGGCGCTTGGGTTCTAACAATATTTCCAAAATTAATTTGTTGTTAAGTCTCTTAGGCTCTAACTAGATTTCTAAATTTCTATTTTTGTTAAGGCCATTCAGCACTGGATTTCCGTAATTAAGTTTTTGTTAAGGCTCTTGGGCTCTAACTAAAGTACCAAAATTAATTTTTTGTTAAGGCTCTTGGGATCTAACTGGATTTTCAGAATTATTTTTTTGTTAAGGCGCATGGGCTCTAACTGGATTTCCAAAAATTTAATTCTAGAAATCAATTTGTGCCCAAGAGCCTTAACGAAAAATTAATTTCGGGAATCTAGTTAGACTACATGAGCCCCCAAAAAATAAATTTTGGAGTCTAGTTAGAGCCAAAGAGCCTTAACACCAATATAATTTTGGAAATCCAGTTAAAGTCCAAGAGCCTTAACAAAAAATTAATTTCGAAAATCTAGTTAGAGCCCAAGAGCCTTAAAAAAATTATACTGGAAATCGTGTTAGAGCCCAAGAGCCTTAACAAAAAACTAATTTTGGAAATCCAGATATAGCCCAAGAGCCTTAACTAAAGATTAATTCTGAAAATCTAGTTAGAGCCAAAGAGCCTTAACAAAAAGTTAATTCTAGATCGAAATCCATTAGTGCCCAAGAGCCTTAACAAAAGATTAATTATGGAAATCCAGTTAGAGCCCAAGAGCCTTAACGAAAAACTAATTCTTGGAATCCAGTTAGAGCGCATGAGCCTTAACAAAAAATAAATTCTGGAAATTCAGTGTTGAATAGCCTTAACAACAATTTTGAAAATCCAGTTAGAGCTCAAGTTCCTTAACAAAAAAATAATTCTGAAAATCCAGTTAGAGCTCAAGAGCCTTAACAAAAGATTAATTATGGAACTCCAGTTGGAGCCCAATAGCCTTAATAAAAACTTAATTATGGAAATCCAGTGCTGAATAGATTTAACAAAAAAATTAATTTTAAAAATCCAGTTAGAACCTAAGACTTAACAAAAATATAATTTATGGAAATATAGTCAAAGAGCCTTTAACAAAATATTAATTCTAGAAATCCAACCAGAGCCCAAGAGCCTTAACTAAAGATTAATTCTAGAAATCAAGTTAGAGCTCAAGACCCTTAACAAAAGATTAATTATGGAAATCAACGTAAAGCACACGATCATTAACTAAACATCAACTCTGGAAATCCAGTTATAAGAGCCTTAACACAAAATCAATTCTAGAAATCCAGTTAGAGCACAAGAGACTCAGCAAAAAAACTAATTCTTGAAATTCAGTTAAAGCCCTAGTGGGTTAACAAAAATTAATTCTGGAAATCCAGTTAGAGTCCAAAAGCCTTAACAAAATATTAATTTTGGGAAATCCAGTTAGAGCCCAAGAGCCTTAACAAAAAATTAATTCAATGAGCCTTAAAAAATAATTGATTTTGGAAATCCAGTTAGAGCCCAAGAACCTTAACAAAAGATTAATTCTAGATATTCAGTTAGAGCCCAAGAGACTTAACTAAAGATCAATTCAAGAATCTAGTTAGAGCCCAAAAGCCTTAACAAAAAATTAATTTTAGAAATCCCGATAGAGCCCAAAAGCCTTAAACAAAAAATAATTCTAGAAATTTAGTTAGATTCCAAGAGCCTTAACAAAAAATTAATTTCAGAAATCTAGATAGAGTCCAAGAGCCTTAACTAAAGATTAATTCTGAAAATATAGTTAGAGCCAAAGAGCCTTATGATGCGCGTATAACGTGTTCGGGGTCAAAGGAAACTTCCTTTTCGTCGAGCAAGTTTTTCAACACCCTAGGTAGTGAACCTAATCTTTGTAGTGTAGTATTGGGTAAGCCTCGGGTATTGATATCTTTCTCTAAGGGAATAGTAATGCTAGTGAGAGATGCGTGAGGTTGAGAAAGATTATTTTTTATCTTTTTATATTTTTTTTATAAAGCTAAGGGTAAAATCTTGGGGTTTGGATTTGGGGGTTGGTACTTCTACCGATTACTTGTACTATCTAATTATCTAAACTAAGGGGTATTACTTCTACTATCTAATTGTGTGCTAGTATGATGATTAAAAATGTGTCTACCTAGATACTATTACTCCCTAGTTATCTTTTATTGGTGGTTGAACTGTCACGTCCTTATTCTTAACGCGTTGTGTTTTCTAAGGTCGTAGGGTATGCGTTTATCCCTAACTCTTTGAGACCACCTTAAGGTTATTGCCTACGAAATCTCTAGGATTTATAAACTAACTCTAAGGTTATCTTTGGATGTTTAGTCTACAATTCCGCTAAGTGAGCATAAAATAAGGTTCACAAAGATCAATCAAGCATTAAAAACACAACGATAGCCTAGTGCAATCCTAAGCCAATTACAATTAAGATAAGAGACAACCAATCAATAATTAATAACTATGTTTCACAGATCTAAGCAAACACACAAGAAACTTAGTCGGACATGTTAAACATGCAAGGATACACACATACAATCGAAGACATAATGAAAACAATGAAGTAAATTACTTATCTTAATGTGAAATAGGGTATGAGAACCCTAAGATACAGTCCAAACCGGACCAAAATCATTTTAGGTTTTTACTCCACAAGTCTACCTCTTAAAAGTGGGCGATTAAGAGCTTAAATGACCCCTTAAAAGTGTACGTTTTAAATCCTTATAAAATATCCCTACACTTGGTATTTGCTTGTCCTCAAGCAAATGTGCTTTTGGAAAATCAATTTATAAGTTAAGGGGCATAAAGCATTGGTTTAACATAATTCACAACAAGTAAAAGCACCGCAATAGTGGATTCTCACATCTCTCGGGTGTATATGAAATATACTAAATGGAAATGGAAGATAAACACTCATTAACTGTGACAACTCGCAATTTCAGGTCATTTCTTAAGTTTCACTATTTCATCATTTATCGTAAACTACGTTTACGAGTATCAAATTCACATAACCTTAATGGTTTAGCTGCGAATTCATGAACAATTGTCGAGGACATTTCATATAGACTAGATTTAGTCTACATATCATCAATAACATCATTTCATATCAATATTATGCATGGGTTTGCATTTTCATTAAACGTTTATTTTCCTATTAAATAAACGCTATCGCATAATTAATTATTTTGAACAATTGATCCATTACTTCCAAAATTATCCCGATATATTTTATACTCATATTAAGTTTATAAAATAATATTATGAGTTTACCAGTGTTTTAAATTTATTTTGTATATAAATTGTTATATTTATATAATTACGACGGTTTTCTTAAATATTACACGATAATTATTATTTCACTCAAATTTTGCAAGAAATGTATTTTATAATTTTTATGACCTCAATATATTTTATATTGACCCGTGAAAATTTATTTTAACTAACGCTACCTTATATACTAAAATGTGACTACAACTTATCATTTAACTTCAATTAACTTACTAAACATTACATTATACTTTTTTTTTAAAATAAAAAAATATCAAAGTGAATGACAAACTGCTGGGAATTAAGGTAATCCATCGATTCGCCAAGCACAAGCTACCGATTCTCCAAGCTTTAGTCAAGAGATTCTCAAGAAGAAGAATGATGTTGCCGGGTTATACTTGAGAAGTGATAAAGGCATAAAGTGTTGTCACGAAAGTGGGAACCACGTGAGAGATAAGCTCACTTTAGAGTAAAAGTCAGTACGATGTATAGGTTGGCGCCAGACATGTAGAGCTTACTCGTAATAAACACGATGATTAACAAAACAAATGATTAGTTGCATGCTTGTCTAGTTGCATGCTTAGTCTAGTTTAGTAAGTAGAAGCGTAAAATGTCAACGCTTATTAGGGTTTCTTGCTTATATAAGAAACCACATTATCTTGTAATAGATAAGTTTTTCTCAAGCTTCTCAAGTCTGTTATTCTATCCGAAACATAGAGTTTCTATAATAAAAGATCCATAGAGGATCAAAAGTGTTCTTAGTTACTATAACTTGTATTTATTTTCCGCTACAATACCAAGTTGTAGAGATCTTCTATTAGTTTGCTTGTGATTACATAGGCAAAGCTAACGATCCCCGAGTGCTTAAGATCTATCAAGGTCTTTGTTTCTTACAAGTGGTATCAGAGCCTCGGGAAAGTCTCTACGATACTAAGAACCATTCTCTCCCCCATACAATCAAATCTTCATTCACAATGCCTGGATCAGACACTGAAAATGAAGTCACCAACACAAACAACACAAACACCACTTCCATGCAACAACTCAGCCTCACAAACAAAGAATGGTAAATTCCCTTATTTAAAGAGGAAGAATATGAACTTTGGACTATGAAGATGGAAAACTGGATTTCCAATATTGATTGGAATCAGGGGAGGTAGTAAAGAAAGGAAATAGTCTAAAGAAGATGATTCCCGACAGAGATGGAAGTTTATCATGGCTCCACCAAAATCAAGAAGAAGTGCCGCCATGCGGAGAGAGCATAAAGTGAAGACCATTCGCTTCAAGCCATACACCAAGATCATCTATGTGATTTTCATCATATGGATGATGCTAAAGATATTGGATGGCTCTCAAAGCAAGGTTTGGTGGAAATGAAGAATCAAAGAGAATGAGGAAGTCCATGCTAAGACAACAGCTTCGTGACTTCAACATATCGGAAGAAGAAGGTATCCACAAGGGATACTGACAGTTCCATAGGATCTTGAGTCACCGAATCAGTTGAATGCTAAACCGACAATGAAGATTGCAACTCAAAGTTCTTGAGGTCCTTGCCACCATCATGGTTGCATGTTAGTATTGCACTTAAGGCTAAAGGAGGCTGGACATGCTCACCTTTGATGAGCTATACAACGCACTCGAACCCTTGAACCGATGTCGGACTCCCTACCGTACATCTTCTTCTAACCATACAGACTTTTGTTGGGACATCTCATTCCAACATGATGGTACAAGCTCCTAGCTCCAACTATTTTCCATCATCTCCTAGTTCCAACTACTTTCCATCATCATCTTCAACTCCCCACACCACATAACCTCGTCCCACTCCACCAAGCTCTCAAGCTAGGTCTAGTAGTGTGATAGAGGATGTTCTTCATTCGTTTGTTCTTGACTATGATACTCAAAGCAGATCTTGCATATGAAGACTTTGATCGGTGGACCTCTTGATATGGAGGAAATGAAGTCGAAAATGCAGTGGCTTTCTTTGTCGGTGGACATCAAAAGGTTTGAAGAGAAGGCCGAAGGAAGTTTGTTTTCAAGGAAAGGAACCACTCGCTTTGATAGGGGAAAGTCGGTGCTACTCTTGTCATCGATGGGGCATTTCTCAGAGAATGCAAGGACGAAAGAATGGAGATGGAGCCAAATATCTTCCTATCGCCAAAATGCAAGAAGTCGAGCATCGCAGCTCTCCTCACCATGGATGAACAGTCAACTGGACTACACATGAACCCGTTAATGAGGAAGCTCATGATATCGACAAGGTTGGACCGCTTGCAAGGTGCACTTTGGATGAAAGGCATGATCGGTTGCCTTAATGGGATTATCTCGTACACAATTGTATTTTGGTCGTAGTCTTAGATACAATGAACTTAAGGAAGAATTTGATGCTATGAAACCTAAGTTTGATGCTTGTTATATTGATAATGAAGCTCATAAACTAGCATTAAAAAAAGAGAGAAAGACAAAAGTATGGTTTCGTAAGAATCAAATTGCTTATGAAGAAAAAATAAAGGTTTTACAGTTTGATCTAGAAGTTGCAAATAATTACTTAAAACTGTCTGAGAAAGCTAAGGATGAAGCTGTATCTGAAAACCTAGAGCTTAAGGAAAAACTAGCTAAGGAAATAGCCATGCATAAAGAATGGTTGGTAAATGGAAACAAGTTAGCTAGTCAAATCTATAACAGTCAAACAGTTACCTCTGGCTTAGGACTAGGCTTTCAAAAGTATATAGGAGTAGAAGCTAAATATGATGGTCGCAAATCCACACCAGCAGGGTTAGCTAACTTTGTAAAAGAAGGTGAATTACATGCTGTCCCTGGACCTATTAGAGGTGAATTTATGCCCATAGACCTATCCATCATCGCTTACTTTGATGGATCACATCACTATATGGCAAAAGTCAAAGACTTGCTGCACCACGATACCTCATCTAATGATTTTGTCTCTTGCTCGACAAAGGACAACTCATCGGATCAAGGGTCTACCTCCTATGAAAGTTGTGATTCAAATGAGAAGTCGACCTCCCAAGCCCGAACCAACACCCAAGCCTGCACCCCGCCTACTTGTGAGCCTTCTAGGAAGTCACTGAGAATCAACTTCCAAGACAGTTTCTCACGAAGACTTATCTTTTAAATGTTTGAATAATCATCATTAAAAACAATTCCTTGAATGTATCTGCTTTTAAGTACTTCGCATGTAATCCAACATCTTCCCGTATGAATAAAACTTCTAAGAAGAAGACATGTTTTGTATGTGGCAAGAATTTCATTTGATAAAGGATTGTGATTTTATGAACAAAGATTGGGTGCATGTGCTACTCCCGTAAACACAAACCTAATCGGACCAATGTTGCTAATATTCCACCTTATGTCCCACAAGCAGCTAAACCGACTCTCATTGGAAGCTCGCTTACTAGACCTTATGGCCAACCAACGAGCTCATACTTTAAACATGACTATTGGCCTACATATGTTGACTCCATGTATGCCGGAAGGGATATGGGAACATCTTCAGAAGCCCTCAAAGAGTTGTTCTTGGACCAACAAGGACCAAATTATCAATGGAGGACCAAGAACAATGGTGGATCCTCTAAAACTTCATGCCCTAAACTCGTGATCCACAAGGTGTTCAAGTCGAGAATGACTTGAGCCTCCTCTGCATACTAACTGCTTGTATATAATTCTTTGTTGTTTGTAGGATCATCCCTTAAGCATAAGAATATTGGTATTGTTGATAGTGGTTGTTCCGTAAGCATGTCCGGGAACAGGATATGATGCACAATTTTGTCCCTATAGAAGGAGGAGGCAATGTAACTTTTGGAGGAAGTGATGGTAGTATCACCGGAAGGGCACCATAAAGACACCTCATCCGGATTTTGAAAATGTGTACTTTGTTAAGGAACTTCAAGACTTCAACTTGTTCTCTGTTTCACAAATCTGTGACACTAAGAACAAAGTTCTCTTCACCGAGAATGAATGTCTTGTCTCGTCTAAAGACTTCAAACTCCGTAAGAAACTTCAATTCTCATCAAGGTTCCTCGTACTCACAATTTATACACATTCAATCTTAATGAAGTTCAACCAGGTGGTGACCTCACTTGCTTGGTGGCTAAAGCATCTCTTGATGAGTCCACTAAATGGCATAGAAGAATGGCGATGTGAACTTCAAGACCATTAACAAACTCTCAAAATGGGTCTTGTTGAAGGACTTCCCACCAAAGTCTTCACAAATGATCACAATTGTGTCGCTTGCAACAAAGGAAAACAACACGTAGCTTTACAAAGCCATCAATGCTATGAGCATCATTATCGAACCTCTTCGCTGTTTCACATGGATCTGTTTGGTCCAACTCAAGTCGAAGCATTGATCATAAGTTCTTCTGTTTGGTAATAATCGATGGCTATAGCAGATTTTGTTGGGTTTTCTTTCTCGTAACCAAAGATGAAACATCTCAAGTCTTGTCGAATTCATCACTCTTGTTGAAAATCGCTTAAACAAAAGGTTAAGGGTATTCGGTGTGATAATGGGACAGAGTTCAAAAATGCTATTCTTATAGAACTCGTGGGTCAAAAGGCATAAAAGGGACTATAGTAATCCGAGAACCCCACAACAAAATGGGGTGGCTGAAAGAAAGAATAGAACCTTAATAGAGGCCGCTAGATCCATGCTTTGCACTCTAAGCCGCCCACCATGTTCGGATCAAGTCAGCTGGCACCGCCTGCTATGTGCTCAACAGGTGTCCATTACTGCACCACAACTTAAAACCCCATATGAACTTCTCTTTGAAAGGTTCCCGCTATTCACTACCTAAAACCTTTCGTTGTCAAGTGACCATTCGAACACAAGTGATCCGTTGGGAAAATTTGATGAGAAGGTCGATGATGGTTACATTGTGGGTTATTCAAATCATAGTAAGGCCTACAGTGGTGTACAATTTGCAAGCCAAAAGATAGAGGAGACGTTGAACCCGAGATTTTTGAAGATAAGCATAACATTCAAGGACGGTGGTCATACGTGGTCTTTTGACCTTGACTACTTAACGATTCCTTGGGTTACACTAGACACTTGGCTAATCGTAATGCAGTCCTCAAGACTCTCCAACTAATCATGCAGTCCCTTTGATGATGACTCGAAAATGAGTTTGAAGATGATGAGCAACCCATACTTGTGCCTTCCTTCTCCCTAACAATGTTGCGGTACCACCACCAAGGATACTGGCGATTCGAGTGATGAAAATGACTCTCATTATGTCGAGGACCTCGCTAGGCTTCGACTCAAGAATTTGCGTACCAAGCTTGAAGCAGAAACCGAAAGAAGGGGTAACTAATGAAGGAGTCACAGAAACAACGTGTCTCAACAAGATGACTCGCCACACCTTCCATCCCCAAATCTCAAGGCTATGTTGTTCCTCCTCAAGTATCTTCGCACTTTGGTGAACCCTATACACGCTTTCCAAAACCTTCGATCTTGGAAATCATCAACCCAAAGTCGGCATCTTCACCTCACCATCTTATGATGTCAATTTGAACCAACCATCACTAATCTTGATTCATCCATTGAAGTCAACCCCATCGCCACTCGTGAGGATCAATATTGCTCATCCTCAATCCAACATCATAGGTGATCTTCGCACCGCCGAACTCAAGGGCTATCACAAGTCCTCAATTTGACAGATTGCCTTTCTCTTATGTCTCCAACCAACAAAGAGACAATCACACGTACTTCAAACATTGTCTGCTTGCTTGTTTTCTCTCAAGTGGAACCAACCAAAGTATCTCAAGCTCTTAATGATTCGAGTTGGCTAGAAGCAATGCAAGAAGAGATGCAACAATTTCACAATCAACAAAGTGGATCTTGGTTCCACTACCGATGGCAAATATGCCATTGGGACAAAGTGGGTTCAAGAATAAGAGAGATTCTAGAGGTGTTGTGATTAAAACAAAGCAAGGTTGGTAGCACAAGGCTTCGACAGGAGGAAGGAATTGATTATGATGAAGTGTTTGCCCTGTTGCTGTGGTTGAAGCAATTGCATTTTCTTGGCTTATGCTTCTTATATGGGCTTCATGGTGTATCAAATGGATGTCAAAGGTGCTTTTCAGATGGTGAGATTGAAGAAGAGGTTTATGTCTCTCAACCAAAGGGATTTGAAGACCCGATCACCCAAATCATGTTTACAAAGTTGTTAAAGCTCTCTATGGCTTACATCGTGCTCCAAGAGCTTGGTATGCTCGGCTTTCATCATTCCTCGTCAAGCATGGCTATAGGAGAGGAGCTATTGATAAAACTCTATTCCTCAAGAAGAATTACTCCGACATCATTCGTACAAGTGTATGTGGACGACATTATCTTTGGTTCCACAAATGAAGCTTGGTGCAGGAATTCGAGGAACTTATGAAGGTGAATTTCAAATGAGTGCTATGGAGAACTTACTTTCTTTTGGGTCTCCAAGTTCAAAGAACGAGATGGCATCTTTATCAATCAAGATAAATATGCGAGGACATTCAAGAAGTTTGGTATGGAAGGTGTTAGGATCGCCACCACACCTTATGAAGTCCAAGACTAAAGCAAATAATGAACCAGATCTACCGTGAATGTGCATCCAGACAGTCCATGATTGGTTCATTGATGTATCCGACGCCTTCAAGGCCCGATATTACGCTTGTCGTGAGTGTGTGTTCTCGACATCAAGTCACCCACTTGCTTCCCATCTCATCGTCAGAAAGAAGATCTTTAAGTACCTCAAAGGCCAACCTCTTTAGGCCTTTGGTACCCAAAAGAATCTCCTTTCAAGTTAGAAGCATATAGTGACGTGATTATGCCGGTGCAAATCGATAGAAGATCCACAACCGAGGTCGCCAATTTCTAGGCAAAGGTTGATTTCTTGGCAATGCAAGAAACAAACCATTGTGGCCACCTCAACCATCAAGCGTAGTACGCTGTCACAAAAACCCGTGGACAAGTCCTTTGGATTCGTAACCAATTGTCGGACTATGGGTACAACTTTATGAACACTACAATTCATATAGATAATCAAAGTACCATCCGCATAGTCAAAATCCAGCTTTTCACAATGAACAAAACACATTGAAATCGTGCACCACTTTATAAGAGATGCTTATGAAAACACTTGATAAAAGTGGCTAAAATCCATACCGATAATAATGTGGCGCACCTATTAACAAAGGCTTTTGATGGACCAAGGTTTCAACACCTCGTGGTCAATATTGGAATGCTAAACCCTTGATCGCATAGTTTAAGGGAGGCATAGGCCTCGGGGAGGCTGGGAGGATTTGTGCAAACTCGCAGATTTTTGTTTGTTTTATATTTACTCGCAGATTTTTGTTTGTCTTTTATATTTTAGTTTGTACTCTAACACTAACTTCTAATATTTCTCTAGTTTGTTTGTTCTTGTTGTAGTGTTTGTTTAGTGTTTGTTTTGCGCTTGTCTCATCGCATTTTGTCTATTCCTTATCTCGATTGCGCTTATACATCCCATGATCAAGATCAAATTCATCAAGAGTGGCTCATTTGTACATGGTCGATAGTCGAAAAGGTGTTGCTTGTTTCATCGATATCAAATATCAAGCATACAATTTGATTCTATCAAGATAATATCAAGAAAAGAAAAGAAGTCAAATTGTTCATTCATTCATTCAAGAAATGCTTTACGATACCATACCATTATAAGTCAACCTACTACTATTTTGCATCCTCAAGCTAAGCCTAATCTAGTGTATATCTTTCATTCAAATCTAATGGAATGTCGGATATGCGTAAATGTCGGTTTTTCAGAGGTCTTGCGTATCCACCCATTCCGCTTAACTGGCTGGTTGGATATGCACGACCAGGACGACGAAGATGCTAAGGACCAAAATGGAGGGATGGATTGATGCAAACGATTGATGATGACGATGACCACGTAGGATGACGAAGAGAACTATCGTGTCCTTTGTGCTTCATCTATTCATTTCAACCAAAATGCAATCGATCCACCCTCCTTAAGCCCTTCTGCTATACGATGTGTGTTCATGCACCAAAAGATGGCGCAGTGAGACCAAGAACCACCTCCCTATCTTTGGGGAGTGGCGGATTCCTGGCACGAGGTCTTTGTTGAGACCGAGGTGCTGGAGGTTGGGAGTAAGAAGTTCCTCCTTATAGAGTCATCGTAATCATCAGCAGATTCACTTGATTCACTACACCGCCATCTTCTCAAGAAGGAAGAAAGGGCGATTTATTTGGTCTTGGATAAGGTTGAGGAAAGTAAGAGAACCATGGGTTTGATTCACCACTGATGATGATGAAGAGGATGAGGAAGATGAGGAAGTGAGATCTATGACCTCGTGTTTGGTATTCATGGTGCAATTGGGTTAATTGAGGTTATTTTGGCTTCTAGGGTTTGTGGTAAATATTTGGGGATCTTGGTGAAAAGATGAGTTACATTGGGATCATTTTATAGACGGATTCGAGGTTCAATGAGTTTAATGCAAGTAGGTGGCACAAGAATTCTAGAAACTTATCAAGATTTTCTTATCTTTGATGCATTCTCATCGATGCCATAACTTCAAAGCAGATTGATCTTGTGATTCTACCAAGTGTTATTTTGGGTCAGGTCAAAGATGTCATACACGCCAAGAATGGTCAACCAAACGGTCCATTTTTCTTTGACCATAATTTGGGCAAAACACTTCATCCACCATCACCGCTTGTAATCTAACAAATTCCTCTCATTCCACTTACACAAACTCTCACCATTTCAAAATCATAATCCTAAACACTCATATTTCTCATGGGTCTTGAATTTAAATATGATCACAACAAAGTTGCTTTTCTGGGTAATGGCAAAGGTTATGAACTGTACGAACCAATGGTGGAATTCCTGAAAAGGTCCAAGATTCGTTATGCTCTAACTCATTCTCCAAATGAGATATATGAATCACTGGTTAATCAATTTTGGGCAACTGCTGAGAAAAGGAGCGAGACAGAGATTAGGGCTGTGATTGATGAAACAGAGTACATTGTTACAGAGGACCGAATTAGGAGGAAGCTTCACTTGGAAGATGCTGATGGAGTATTTTACTCTAATCAGGAAGATGTGCTGAATGGACTTAGGGCTATTGGGTATCGAGGAACAAGAACAGATATGTGGCTAAAGAAGGAACTCTGCCCAAAATGGAGATTCCTGGTTCACACATTGCTCCAATGCATGAGCAACAAGACTGGAGGATGGGACCAGTTCTCTACTAGACTGGGATATGGTATTGTGTGTCTTTCTCAAGGGGTAACTTTCAATTTTTCTAAGTATATTTTCGAAAACATGGTTGAAAATATTCAAAAGACAAAAGGAAAATTTTTAATGTACCCAAGGTTTTTACAAATAATATTAGACACCTCTACCCAAGCACAAGCTTTTTATCCTATAAGTTCTTTGACTGCTAAATTGTTTGCAACCATGAAAACTCACTTTCAAGGGGAACATCATCCCTTGTTAGCTGCTATGTTGCCCCAAGGTAATGAGGCTGCTAATGAGGAGAATGTGGCTCATAATCCTCCTACTTCACCTGTTGCTACTGATGGTAATCCATTGGTCAACATTGATGAGGGCCCATCTTCTACTCTTGAAGCAACTCATGTTGCTCCTGACCAGCCACCCTGTCCCAGTCCTCCACCCACACTTGATACTCATGTTGAGTCGAGCTAATAGACCACCCACACCAAGTCCCGTGAGGATCCTCTGATGAAGATATTCCCACATTGAGCATGACCAGTTACTCCCGAAGGTCCAATGAGGCTCCCCTACCACAGAGCAATCACTGTGGAGCCGAGGACCCCATTACACTCTCATCCGTATGATCTTGTCAATGTGTATGCCGCAGAGGTTAAGAATCAAAAGGAGCTTGCAGAGACCAAGTCTTCTCTTGGAGGCAAAATTGAAGAACCGCAGAATCGATTAAGGTCTTAAAGCACAACCTACAAGTGGTCTTCCAAAAGGAAATTGGTGGTTTCATCCGATGAAGAGCAAGAAGTTCCTCCTTTGATCTCTAGAATGTTGGTCAAGTGTCTCTCCATGACCCTTCATCAAGAGTCGCCACTTCATCAAAGAAGACGAAACCTGCTCGACACCGTAAGAAAGAGATCTCGATCTTCACAAGGTTTCTTCAAGCTTCGAGGAACCTCGTAGTTGATAAGGTCGCATCCGATATACAAATGGAGGATGCAACCTGCACCTTGGACAAACTTCATCTGCTCAAGAACCATCGGACCTTCACCTTCAAAGCAGATCATCCTAAGGTTGCCGCCTCGACCACCTCGCTGATAATCTACATCAACATGTTGATTTAAGTACTCGTAAGAAATTCTCAGAGTGGATCTTATCAAGAAGAATGTGCTAAGCACCGATGACAAAGGAAAAATGTCATCATCAAGATGAGCTTGGTCCTAACTCGGTGACCGAGGAGGAAAGACTAGGTCAAGCTAGTAGATGGGCGTAGTTTGAGAAGTCAAAGGAAGATACAAGATTGGCTAAACAATTTGAGATGAAGAATTCTCATCTCTAACTCCCGAGAGAAGAAAAGAACTAGATGAATTAAGGGTTCGATGCTCACGACAATGGGATGTTCTAACTCAAGATGTCATTTCAAGACCTTCTAGCTCAAAGTATCCTAGGTGGAGATTTTCTTAGTGACAACTATGTGGAGCGAATGAGGACTCGTGGAAGACAAAGGAAGCAAGAAGCACTTGCACAAAAGAGGCGATCCAAGCTCAAAAGGCCAAAACAAACCTCCCACTAAAGATGAAATAAGGTGTGGTGAAAACCAATATTCACGGTCCAACTCGCCTCACAATGAAACAAGTCAAGGCTTTTCCCGATCATGTCCTATATCGCAAATATAACCAAATCATGGAGGAAAGATCATTATCTTTAGCAAAATCTCTCAACCTAAAGAGGACTTCAGAGAATGAAGTCGCCCGTAAGCCAAAAGACTCAAGGTCGTTGATGCTACAACCAAAGAATCTTCTCCAATATTCCTCGCCAAGCAACCTCTCGTTGCTTCTTCTACGCCCAAGGTTCAATCACGAACCATCTTCCATTCCTCCCAAGCACCAAGCATCGCCCCTCCCACAAGAACACCGTTGTCACAAGAGAAGATTCTCGTTAAGGAAACCGATCTCGCAGAAACCAAAATGTAAAAGGCTATAAGGATATCCCACAGATGAAAGCACTTCGTGCTTCAACCATGTCTCCATCTACCGATTCATGCCCCACTACGTAAGCACAAGATGAAAATGCTCCCCTCGTGAGATCTATCCGCCGGGAGGAGAAAGAAGTCTAAGGCCAAAATTTCTCCTTTGATCTTGAAGCTAATGACTCATCTTTTATCATAGAAGGAATCTCACGATTTTCCCGATGGAAACTCGTAAGATGGGATAGCTCGGACATTGAAGGAAGATCGATGAATGTTCTTCTTCGTAGGACTCTACTTCAAGGAATTCACCTTCTCAAGGAAATTTACACTGATAGATAGAGCGCACCTACTTTCTCTGCTTACTCAAGTTTCCACCCATTATTGCAACAAAGAACCTCAAGGCTCGGAATGTACCGCCAGAGATTTTCAAATCTTGTTAAACTCCCACATTCCCAATAGTAAAGCATCTTCAATTTGGGAAAACTCACATCGGTGGAAGCTTACATCCCGAGATTCTATCCTCTCCCTCGGGTGCATGTCCTGAGACTAAGGGTGGAATCACAGGTGCCTGTCTCCGAAAGAAAGTATCCTCTCGCCTAAAAGACTTATGGAAAAGATGTTGATTCGAAATTGGAAATTCCTCCGATCCCGTGGAAATGAAAGACAATCTGCTTTAACATCGGTCGGATTGATCAAAACTCAACTCGCAACAATTGCAATAGGCCTCTTCTTCTTCCAATCGTGACAATTGGTACTCCCCGCACTACTTTGTTTTGTTCATTTTAATCGCTTTTTTGTGTTATTTGCTTATGTTTGTCAAATTTTATTAAGAAAACGACTTTCACCAATCCACACAAACATCATTTTAAAAATAGTGATAGCGTTATTTAATAAAAATTAGGTTTTATATTTTCCTTTTCAACTTATTATTAAGCTTTTTCGCTTTTTTAAATTGTTTTAGTTTAAAAAAAAAAAAAAAAAAAAAAAAACTTGTATGTAGAACTTTGTCTCGATGGTCTTTAACTCACCCGATGTACCTTTTGTATATCAAAGAGTTGGCTAGTCCAAAGTGGTACAGCCTTTGGTAAAGACACATCAAATGTTGATAGTCAGAATGGTTTGCTCAAACCATAGGGTTAGCAACCACCCATGCTTAATCACGAGAGTTGTATGGTCATCAATTCACCATGGTCTATTCCTATTTGGAATCCAAGAATTGGCTAGTCCACATGTATATGGCATGTGGTAAAGACAATGAATCCATATTTGGTTCTCAATTCACCAATCCTAAGAATTGACTAGTCCCGAGCAAACGGCTATGTAAAGACAAGACAAACCGCTTATATGGTTGCCGATTTGCCAATAAATCGATGGTTATCAATGTACCATAGTTTTCGAACTCAAACATGTGGCTACTCCAAGAGTAATGGCTATTGGTAAAGAGACATCAAACCCATTAATTTCGATGATTCACCTCTCACAGTGAGTTAACACACCGGAAGTGATGAGAATAGTATTGAACTTATATGTTTTGATGTACATGATGTCACATGTTGTCGCAAAGATCCGTATTTCACGCTCGCCATCATAGAGATGTTCTTCTTCCGACCTTTGCCACGATCCTCAAGTTACCGCCCACTCATTGCTCAATCCATTATGGTACAATCCTCAAGGCGAATGTTACAATCCTCAACAAAGATTATAGATCTATCAAGGAAACCGAACTTAACCTAGTCAAATTCCGCTTAGGGAGGATTGTTGGGAATTAAGGTAATCCACGATTCGCCAAGCACAAGCTACCGATTCGCCAAGCTTTAGTCAAGAGATTCTCAAGAAGAAGAATGATGTCACCGGGTTATACTTCAAAGAGTGATAAAGCGCATAAAGGTGTTGTCACCGAAAGTGGAACCACGTAGAGAGATAAGCTCACTTTAGAGTAAAAGTCACCAGATGTATAGGTTGGCGCCAGACATGTAGAGCTTACTCGTAATAAACACGATGATTAACAAAACAAATGATTAGTTGCATGCTTGTCTAGTTGCATGCTTAGTCTAGTTTAGTAAGTAGAAGCGTAAATTGTCAACGCTTATTGTGGTTTCTTGCTTATATAAGAAACCACATTATCTTGTAATAGATAAGCTTTTCAATAGTTTCTCAAGTCTTGTATTCTATTTGAAACATAGAGTTTCTATAATCAAAGATCCATAGAGGATCAAAAGTGTTCTTAGTTACTATAACTTGTATTTATTTTCCGCTACAATACCAAGTTGTAGAGATCTTCTATTAGTTTGCTTGTGATTACATAGGCAAAGCTAACGATCCCCGAGTGCTTAAGATCTATCAAGGTCTTTGTTTCTAACACAAACCTCCCTTGTCGACAAGGGAGGGTGACTCATTTAGGATGATTCATCTAAACTTGCAAATATCTCTAGTATATGGTATTATATACAAAATATCCAACACATACAACTAATGATCTCAAAGGTGAAAAGCAAATACTCTCTTCCTTTCTTTCTTGCTAGAACCGGCAACCACAAAAGGGACCAAGAAGGAGATCAAAATTATTTCTCTAATCAAGTTTTATTACACTAGTATCACTCTTGTTAAGGTTTTGCAATATAAACCTTGGGTGATTAGGAAAACCCTTTGTTCTCATAAACTCATAAAGTTACTTGTAAGCTTTTCATTTTCATGATCATATTTCATATTCATTCTCATATTCATTTCATCATTATTGAGAAAACATGCAAGTCTTATGATGTTTGTACCACTTTTACATTGATTTTAAGAGTATATATATTTATATCTTCCTATAATTATTCCTTGTAGTATATCACTTTGATGATGCCTAGGAACCCATGACACCCTAAGAAGGTGTATGGTAGGATTAGAATAGCCGAGTTGTTTTGAATGGGTTAGAATAGGTTTGGCGCGAGAAAACTTATTTCTACATCGCTTTAAAAGGGTCCGTCCTATTTTCAAAATATGGAAATCTCGACAGTGAATAAAAATTTTGGCCTAGAGATTTAGAAAATAAACTTTAAAACTAAAACGTACGCTGAACGGATTAAAACGGAGCTATAACGAAGAAGTTATGAATTTTTCAAGTTTGATTACTAAAAATATTTGTTTCGTAAAATTCAGATGTAATCTCGACTTTTTACGAGTCAAAATAAGTCTTAAGCGTTATAAATGTATCGACTTATCAAAAATATATTAGTATATATTATTACGATTCCGAGGACATATAAAATGTAGAAAACGGACTTGTAACGATTAAATTATACATCGCTACACAAAGTTGCAGAACTTTATTATATAAGAAAACTATATTATTTCTATTAGGCAAATATTACGCCAAACTAGAGACCATGTTGGAGGTTGTTTTTAACATTGATGTAGAACTTTTATAAAGTGATGTCTTCTAGTAAAAGTAAGTTCACCAAGTATATTTTCCAAAATGTCCCAACCGCTTGTTTAGCGGAGTTGTAACGAATGAAATATAGTCACTTAAACTTTGCCAAAACCATCCTTAAACTATATTTTGACTAAAGTACCATACTTAACCTATATTTTTCTTTGTGATCGAGACCTCTAGGATGGAAACTTAAACACTAAAACTTTGAGATAATGATACAAGCTTCCCAAAACCGTTGAGTTTGTTTCCTAACACTGATGTGCACCATTTTACGACTAGCTTTTCGAGGCCGTTTAGTCACTTTCATGAATTCTTCAAATGACATTATTTTACGAAAAAGTTATAATTTCATAATGAATCATTAATGATTATCGATGATATCATTTCAACGTAAATGCTTGAAAAGTAAGTTATAAATTATCGAGACGTTATAAGAATTATTTTCAACGATAAGTATTATTTTCAAAAATTCATGTGGTATAGATATCATACGAATTGCATGCATAACATTACATCATAACTTATTATGTATCATATCATAATAGGTCAAGTTTAGTGATTCACGCTACATTTCGTGTGCTCACTTTTGCCATCGCATCATTGTCCAAGTGAGTTCCATAGCCCCATTTTCAATTGTTTTAATGCTTTTATTAAACTCTTTGGGGAGATACATGCTCAACAACTTTATAGCAAACATGATTATTTGCAAACTATATGTTTATCCGAATCGAATGTTAGTCATACGAAGTAACAGATCACCATACTTAGAATTTCTATATCATGAATCATTGAGCTAATCGACTTGGTATGATCACGATCTAACGGACTTGGATAATGTTGAACTAACGGACTTGGTATAGTCATGAACTAACGGACTTGGTATAGTCATGTACTAACGGACTTGGTACAATCATGGTCTAATGGTCTTGGTACAATCCCGAACTAATGGTCATGGAACAATTTGAACCCGTATTTAATTATGTGTTATATTAAGTAACTATGGATACATTAAGTTATGCACTATTTTGTGAATTCATTTGACATCATGCGCTGATCATAAACTATACACATTTCTAAGAGGGTTGTGAACACACAGTCGCAAGTTTTGTATGGGCGAACTTGTAATCGAGTGGATTTACAATGCCTTTGTTGCATAAACGATTTTGAAAGGCTTTACATTGCAACACAAACTCTATGAACTCACTCAACCTTTGTGTTGACACTTTTAGCATGTTTTATCTCGTATCTAAGGCATTCACTTCATGGCATGCATGTGGACATATCATAGAGTCGTGGTGACGACGCTTTCACCGGGTTTCATATACTTTAAAACATCGCTTGAATTGTAACAAATTTATTTCCGCACAAGTTGATTTTCATTTGGGACCTATACTTTGTAAACTCGATTATTTTATTAAATCAAACGATGTATTTTCCAAACGACACTTTAGGTCGCTCGATATAACTATGATTGTGATGTTATGATCCAACCCCGTGAATTCCATTCCACGAAAAAATGTAATTGGGGTGTGATGATTGGCATCGAGCTTCAGCCAGAGAACTAGGTTGCATCATTGACCCTAGACTATAACTACATTATCATAGCATCTCATCATTTCATCATGAGTGCATATTCACTTTACATGCGGATTCATGTACATTTTTCGAGTTATTTACTTTCATTTCAAAACGATTGTCACATGGATGCCTTTAATTACCCATCCCATTATCATTTCCTCATACTCTAATGTGGAGAATGCTTTGTTATTCCCTATCGCAATTTTAATATCACCGATTCATCACCAATAACGTCAATTCGAGATAAAACCTTAAGCACGGCAAAGTCACTCCCACCCTTTGTTTCACCACTAACATGTCGAGTTACACGCTATTCACATATTAAGTCACTAAACCATCATACATTTGAAGCACTTACAACATTTCATAACCCACCTTTGGGAACTCACGATCATTTTGAAAAATAACCCCAAATTTAATATCTCATATCACATCTCTTTAGAGCGCTTATTTTAACATAGGACTTTGCTACATCTCACATTTCCTCTTATTTTGAAGAAGTTATGGCATCAAGAAAGCTCCACAAGTTTTGACTCAAGAGGCTATGCAAAAGTTTGTGAGGATAGTATAGCCAATGCATTAAGGATTGAAAGTGGCAACAAAGGCGGGCTGGCCGAGGTCATGCCATCGCCGAAGCCACTAGACTTGCCAAGGTCGCCGAGGTCTGCGACCATCACCGAAGCCGCTAGACTCGCCATCGCCACGAGGTCGCAGCTTTAACGTTGAAGCCGCCAGGCTTGCCAATGCCGCCACCATGCAATCGCCAAGCTACTAGAATTGCGAGGGAAGTCAAGCCGCTAGACTTGTCACCGCAAGAATTGCAGGAGGGTCCGGGGTTAGAAGTTGTTCGTATAAGGATTTTAAAAGTGGAGATCCCACTAAGTTCAAAGGTACCAAGGGCAACCGCCATGGTTCGATGGTTCGAGAAAATGAAGTCTATGTTTCGCTATGTAATTGCCCGAGGATAGCAAGGTTAAGTTTGCTACGAGTACACTCACTGGATGGGGCAATGTCTTGGTGGAACTCGATGCTCACCAATGGGAATGGAAAATGCTTTCAAGCTCACTGGGAGCAATTCAAAGGTTTGTAACGAAGAAGTATTGTCCGCGACGGAAGTGAAAAAGTTGGAGACCGAATTTTATGAACCGGTAACTATTGGGTATGACATTGATACTTATATTCAAGGTTTCAAGAATTGGCCGTGTTATGTCCGCTCATGGTTTCTGACAACGAGAAACTACTAGAGGCTTTCATTGGGGACTTCCCGAGATTATTCAAGGTGACGTGATTTCTTTTGATCAAGAAATGATTGAAGAATCTATCCAATATCTCAAAAGCTCATGGAACGAGTTTTGAAAAGGGAAACATTACCAACACCAACCGTAATAACAATACCAACAACCGCACTAACTACAACAATAACCAAAACAACAACAACAACGACAATAACCAAATCAACAACAACAAAAGGAAATGGGAAAGCGACTGTGGAGGTTATGATAACGACGACCAAAACCGTAACACTAACCATCATCAACAATGTAATAGAGGGCAAGAAGTCGCAATGGTTTATGTTGTTGCACCAATAGAAGGTAGAGGTTATGCCGAACACAACTATTATGTAATCGATGTAAGTTTCATCACTGGTCCTTGCTCGCCAAGTGCCACAAGTGCCAAAATTGGGACACCCAGCTGTGGATTGTAGAGGTAAAGTCGTAGTCACATGCTTCGGATGCGGGAGCAAGGACACTATCGGAACCAATGTCCCAAAACGAAGGTCAACAAGTTGAAGGAGCTCATGGAATGCATACATGTTAGAAGGAGGTGAAGCTCAACAGATTTCAACAACGCGAAGATCAAGAAGTTCGAAACCAATGCCTTATTTTCCTTATGTACTATGTCGTATTAAGTTTATGTCTTCCATCGTATTCGGATCTTATGACTTAAGATGTACTACTTTTGATAAACCACTCGTTGTATAATATTCTCATTAAGCGTACTTTCTTTTCCTTCCGATTTGTTATCACTTACGAGAATTTTACTTCCTTCTACTTTAGCTGCCATTTTAACAACAAGGTTTAAATCTTTGTAAACATCGAGAGTTATAACAACTAAACCGAACGTCACATCATCGTTCCTTAATTATACATAGCCTAGCTAACTATGTCTAATTCGGAGGATCATGTTATGTTGGGAGCGATTATTTATAAATCTTAGTGCAAGGTGATTTTCACATATTCCAAGTCAAAGTGTTACTCATGGAGATTCATCCAATATTTTCTTTACTATGATGTTTCATACACCCTTAATCATCGATAACCAGTAACGACACTTCTCCATGTCTTCTCTCTCGATATTCATCATAAACTCAAAATTCGATAGACCAACACGAATCAATTCAAGGACCAATTCCTTTTTGATGGGCGAATGTGACAACTCGCACTTCGTGTCATTTCTCAAGTTTCACTTTTCATCATTTATCGTAAACTACGCTATTGAGTATCAAATTCGCAGAACCTTAATGGTTTAGTCGCGAATTCATGAACAATCGTCGAGGACATTTCATATAGACTAGATTTAGTCTACATATCATCAATAACATCATTTCATATCAATATTATGCATGGGTTTGCATTTTCATTAAACGCTTATTTTCCTATTAAATAAACGCTATCGCATAATTAATTATTTTAAACAATTGATCCATTGCTTCCAAAAATTATCCCGATATATTTTATACTCATATTAAGTTTATAAAAATAATATTATGAGTTTACCCAGTGTTTTAAATTTATTTTGTATATAAATTGTTATATTTATATAATTACTGACGGTTTTCTTAAATATTACACGATAATTATTATTTCACTCAAATTTTGCAAGAAATGTATTTTTATAATTTTATGACCTCAATATATTTTATATTGACCCGTGAAAATTTATTTTAACTAACGCCACCTTATATACTCAAATGTGACTACAACTTATCATTTAACTTCAATTAACTTACTAAACATTACATTATACATTTTTTTTAAATAAAAAAATATCAAAGTGACGACAAACCTCCTTGTCGACAAGGAGGTGACTCATTTAGGATGATTCATCTAAACTTGCAAATATCTCTAGTATATGGTATTATATACAAAATATCCAACACATACAACTAATGATCTCAAAGGTGAAAAGCAAATACTCTCTTCCTTTCTTTCTTGCTAGAACCGCAACCACAAAAGGGACCAAGAAGGAGATCAAAATTATTTCTCTAATCAAGTTTTATTACACTAGTATCACTCTTGTTAAGGTTTTGCAATATAAACCTTGGGTGATTAGGAAAACCTTTGTTCTCATAAACCTCATCAAGTTACTTGTAAGCTTTTCATTTTCATGATCATATTTCATATTCATTTCATCATTATTGAGAAAACATGCAAGTCTTATGATGTTTGTACCACTTTTACATTGATTTTAAGAGTATATATATTTATATCTTCCTATAATTATTCCTTGTAGTATATCACTTTGATGATGTTTAGGAACCCATGACACCCTAAGAAGGTGTATGGTAGGATTAGAATAGCTCGGAGTTGTTTTGAATGGGTTAGAATAGGTTTGGCGAGAAAAACTTATTTCGACATCGCTTTAAAAGGGTCTGTCCTTATTTTCAAAATATGGAAATCTCGACAGTGAATAAAAATTTTTGGCCTAGAGATTTAGAAAATAAACTTTAAAACGAAAACGTGGCGCTTGAACGGATTAAAACGGAGCTATAACGAAGAAGTTATGAATTTTCAAGTTTGACGACTAAAAATATTTGTTTCGTAAAATTCAGATGTAATCTCGACTTTTACGAGTCAAAAATAAGTCTTAAGCGTTATAAATGTATCGACTTATCAAAATATATTATTATATATTATTACGATTCCGAGGACATATAAAATGTAGAAACGGACTTGTAACGATTAAATTATACACGCTACACAAAGTTGCCAGAACTTTATTATATAAGAAAAACTATATTATTTCTATTAGGCAAATATTACGTCAAACTAGAGACCATGTTGGAGGTTGTTTTAACATTGATGTAGAACTTTTATAAAGTGATGTCTTCTAGTAAAAGTAAGTTCACCAAGTATATTTTCCAAAATGTCCAATCGCTTGTTTAGCGGAGTTGTAACGAATGAAATATAGTCACTTAAACTTTGCGAAAACCATCCTTAAACTATATTTTGGACTAAAGTACCATACTTAACCTATATTTTTCTTTGTGATCGAGACCTCTAGGATGGAAACTTAAACACTAAAACTTTGAGATAATGATACAAGCTTCCCAAAACCGTTGAGTTTGTTTCCTAACACTCGATGTGCACCATTTTACGACTAGCTTTTCGAGACCGCTTAGTCACTTTCATGAATTCTTCAAATGACATTATTTTACTTACGAAAAGTTATAATTTCATAATGAATCATTAAATGATTATCGTATGATATCATTTCAACGTAAATGCTTGAAAAGTAAGTTATAAATTATCGAGACGTTATAAGAATTATTTTTCGACGATAAGTATTATTTTCAAAAATTCACAAGTGGTATAGATATCATACGAATTGCATGCATAACATTACATCATAACTTATTATGTATCATATCGTAATAGGTCAAGTTTAGTGATTCACGCTACATTTCGGTGTGCTCACTTTTGCCATCGCATCATTGTCCAAGTGAGTTTCATAGCCCCATTTTCAATTGTTTTAATGCTTTTATTAAACTCTTTGGGGGAGATACATGCTCAACAACTTTTATGGCAAACATGATTATTTGCAAACTATATGTTTATCCGAATCGAATGTTAGTCATATCAAGCAACATGATACCATACTTAGAATTTCTATATCATGAATCATTGAGCTAATCGACTTGGTATGATCACGATCTAACGGACTTGGATAATGTTGAACTAACGGACTTGGTATAGTCATGAACTAACGGACTTGGTATAGTCATGTACTAACGGACTTGGTACAATCATGGTCTAATGGTCTTGGTACAATCTCGAACTAATGGTCATGGAACAATTTGAAACCGTATTTAATTATGTGTTATATTAAGTAACTATGGATACATTAAGTTATGCACTATTTTGTGAATTCATTTGACATCATGCGCTTGATCATAAACTATACACATTTCGGCAGGTGGTTGTGAACACACGTGTCGCAAGTTTTGTATGGGCGGAACTTGTAATCGAGTGGATTTACAATGTCTTTCTTTGCATAAACGATTTTGAAAGGCTTTACATTTCAACACAAACTCTATGAACTCACTCAACCTTTGTGTTGACACTTTTAGCATGTTTTATCTCGTATCTAAGGCATTCACTTCATGGCATGCATGTGGACATATCATAGAGTCGTGGTGACGCTGCTTCACTGGGTTTCATATACTTTAAAACATCGTTTGAATTGTAACAAATTTATTTCCGCACAAGTTGATTTTCATTTGGGACCTATAATTTGTAAACTCGATTATTTTATTAAATCAAATGATGTATTTTCCAAACGACACTTTAGGTCGCTCGATATAATCATGATTGTGATGTTATGACAACAACCCCGTGAATTCCATTCACGCAAAAGCAGTAATTGGGGTGTGACATTAACCGGTCATAGTACATAGATTACCATAAGCTTGAGAATAGATCAAAACTTCACCGCTTTGGCGTAAGCACCTAGGAACAACTATCTAAGAGGTCTTTTAAAGGGTTGTAACGTTAGGCTTACGGTTAGGGAAACAAAGGGTTTGGTTGGATAGACGATTTACTTGTGGCAAGTCAAAAATCTTATGTTACAAGCATGAAAAGAATGGCGTTGCTAAGCCAAGACTCGACTCTCTAAACTCTAGATAACTTGAAACAAACAAACGTAAATATAAAGATAAATGTAGGATGGTAGCCCGTATGTTTTTTTCATTTTTTTTTTCATACACTTTTACTCTACCATCCTCTACGATAACATCAAAATATAAGGGATTTATAGGAGCATTCCTACACTTGAGTTTTTATTACTCTAACACTAATTTGACCCGAATTGAAAAGATCAAAACACTTGGAGTACATTATTACGTAAATAAAGGGAATTTGAATTTAACGTTATTTCCCGTCACTCCATAAAATTTAACTTTACCCAGAGTCCCAATCATCCCAAAAATGTTTACAGAAGATATGACTCGACTTAGCAACCATGCAAGTAACTAGATAATTGAACTAAGGGTTTAGTATGATAACAATAATGCAGTAAAAGTGAGTGCATACAAGGTAGGCTAAGGCGGTTTGGGTGTACATTTGAGGGTGGATTGTAAACAATGCTCTTCATTGATACTCTGAAAAACCGAAACATCACGAGAACCGCGAAAAGGATAGGCTCTGAGGGGTTAACTAGGGGTATTGTGTACTAAAGATGAGTACATCGCAAGGGTGTGGGGTAATTACTCAACCGATGTGGAGGAAGTAATTATAATACGGGTATCAAACAAGGGTTATCCTAATGCCTCTTATCATTTAGTTATTCCTAACTACACATGTGTAGTCTCACTAGCGATCTCGAATGCATCACAAAACAAGTTCTAGAATCTATTATACTACGGTACACTCTCAAGCATTAAAGGTGAATGCTTTAATTCCTATAGATCTAGGGTAAACCTCACATTTTGGGGTTTAATTTGAGTGGTAAAGGTTTTGTGCTAGTCATATAACTCCTATCCATGAGACGCTTTATTAAGACTAAAGACCCACTCGTACATGTCATGAAAAATTTTAAATTTGGCGCTAAAATTTCCCTAACCAATATTTCTCATAGCTAATAGGACAAGACAAATAATCAAGGATAAGCATAGTTTTAAAGTTCACGTTTTATTCTCCCTCCCTACACTTAAACTGAACATTGTCCCTAATGTTCCCTGAAAGTATCAAAGTTAGGATAACGGAAGGTAATTAAAAGAGAAATAAACGAATACTCTCCTGATTAGCTTGGTAGGATCCGTGTGAAGTAGTGGTTAAATTCTTTTCCAATAAGAATGTATGTGTGATAAGCTCCATCCAATCTTATGTTTCTTCTTCTTCTTGATAAATAAAACCTGCACACTTTAAGAAAACAGACAACCCAAAGCATCAAACCGAACAAAGAAAATTACAACAAGATGTAATTCCGCACTTAAATAAGATATAATGCTTGTGGAATGGATGTTTACGCTTTTTTCTCGAAAATTAAGAACCGAGAATTTCCAAAATTTATAAATAGCACGAAAACGAGAGAAATTTTATAAGTTGTTTCGCTCCTCTGATGTCGTCGGGTTCTAATCCTGACGCCAAGTTATCCCTGACAAATGGTCTCACGATTTTCTTGGGAAAATTCTAAAAATTACACCAGAAAATCTGAAAATTCTCGCAAAACATCAATTATGACTCGATACAAGCATTTGACTCTAACAAACACACATATATATCATTTTCAATAATCGTAGTTCTCATGTTCACGCTCTTTTGAAAATGTGTAATCCTCCCTACACTTATCCTTTTTGTAAAATACCTTTATATGTAATTAAGACGAGGTTAAAGACAAGATAAAGCATTTTCACAAATTCAAACATGAGAACATACAATAATGAAAAGATATATGACACACAAACAAGCAAACAATTAAGCATGGGTTGCCTCCCACGAAGCAATTTTCTTTATTTATGAGTCTTGTAGCTAGACTCGAAGTCGTGCTCCTACGTGACTTCATTGCTGTCACCTTCTTCCTCATGACGGTCTCTATTGGGTTTTTCCATGTTATAATAAGGCCTAATTATGCATCTTTCTAGAAAGTCATCTTCTCCCCAATTGGTTCTATATTCCGGTCCTAGTTTCAAGCAATCCTTATAGAACCCAAAAATCTTATTCATTACATAATCTACTCCTTTCTCCTTATCCTCCTCATTCCTATAGTAGACCGATAGCTTAAGTTCCTTTTCATCATTGGATAGTGATGAAAATTTCTCAATCTTAAAGGGCATTTGGTAAGCTACGTCATCGGTCTCATCTTTCAACCTAACTATTCCTAATGACGGATCATAAGTCATCCCGGTGTTTTCTATGAAAGGCTTTCCTAGAATTACGTGGGACAAGCTAGGATCTATGGCCGTACTAATATCCTCCACAATTATGAAATCCGTAGGGTATATGAAATTACCTACATAGATGGGCAATCCCTTAACTCTACTAAGAAAATTACAACTAACTCTAGGATTATCGGGGTCTTGCCTATTTGGGATAGGTTTCTTCATTACCCAATTATAGTAGGTGCTAGTCATGATGTTTATTGGGGACTTGCGATCAATGTAGGCCTTTGCCACGAAAAGATGTCCTATGCAAAATGGTATGTTGAGATTCTAAGGATTCTCAAATTTGTTCCGAGGGCTTTTCCTAACATACATGTGACGAAGGTCGCGTACTAAGTGTAGGTGGCGAGAAAGTTCCTCTTCCGTAGGAAACTTATTGAAATATTCATCACCTACCTCGTCTACGTCGTCGGTCGATTCTTCTCTAAGAGTTTCACTAACCTCAAGTGTCGTCTCATGGTTTGTTTCGTCATAGGCCTATTCGGTTTCAAAAAGGTGATGGTATTGACGAGTTGAACGTGCTTGGCTAACTTACTTAGGTCCTTAATTTTCACACCGGAAGCTTCAGGAGAATAAGTCGAGATGGCATTAACCTTTTCGGTGGTCTTCCTATCACTATTGGTCATGGCTTTCAAAAGGTTGTCAATCTTCCTATCCATCTCGGCTTGTTGTTGGTTAAAGCGGTCCGAAAGCTTGGCTATTTCAGCCTCTTGGGATGTAACTAGGTGCTGCAAAATCGCTTCTATGTTTTGTTGGCTAGGGTCGTGGGACCATGGGGAATCATTAGAAGTGAATTCTTTGATTTGTCCCCAATTATAGTCGGGTTTGCCCCTCCATGCTTCTCGGGCATCATTGAAAGTCCTAGGTCCGGGTGTTGTGGGGAATTTCCTCCCATTCCATTGGTACGCAAGGATGCGTAGTCAACGGAAGCTTATTCGGGGAGTCTCGTGCAAGTACGAGTGTCATGGGGAACACTACATAGCTCACACAAGGAAGAGACTTTGTTCGCTTGGCGTGAGGACTTACGATTTTTGTAGGAGCTCATTAGGAATTTGACTTGATCTTCAAGCTCGAGCATCCTACGATCGGAAGTTTGTGAGTCAATGGGAGGCAAGGAGATTGCCTTGACAGTTTTGGGCAACTCACGGGGGTCATTCCAACTTTCGTTGTCATAGAGGGCAAGGTCCTCTATTGTATCCCACGATTCTTCCGTGGTGAGATCACTAAGTTTGCCACCGGCCGCTTGGTCGATGGATTGCTTAGCTGAGAAGTTGACATGATCGTAAAAGATTTGGACTTGAAGCCAAAGATCTATGCCGTGATGAGGGACTTTATGAAGCAAGTCCTTGAATCGAGTCCATGCCTCGTAGAGAGATTCACCTTAACGTTGTTGGAACATCAAGATTCCATTCCTAAGTTTAGTAGTTCTCCCCGGTGGGAAAAATTGGGCAAGGAAACGAGTGGTGAGATCATCCAAACTTGAGATGGATCCGGCGGGAAGTCGCTCAAGCCAATTACTAGTTTGGTCCCTTAAAGAGAATTGGAAGAGACCCAAATGCATGGTCTCCCGTGTGGTACATCAAGGTCGGTGGAATCAACGATTTTAAGAAAATCCTTGAAATGCTGATTAGGATATTTGGAACGAAGTCCATGGAATGCACATCTGTTTTGCACCAACCAGATGGTGTCGGATCGTAGGGCCGTAGTTTGAGCTTGATTGGGGAGCTCAATAGTGTTCCTATAGCCTTGGTGGCTTGGTCTAGAGTATTCACCAAGAGTACGGCCTCTTGGTGGGTCAATGATTGTTGGATCGATGAGTGGTGGCGGGTTATCACCTTCCATGATAAAAAGTAATGGGATTACTAACAAAGTCACAAAGAAAGGGGATAGACCGAGGTAGCTAAAAATGAGAAAAAAAAATCTAAATCTTACTTGATAGGAATAAAGCAAGGAAACCTAAACAGGATAACAATTAGCTATTCTATTCCCCAGTACGCCTAAAACTTGATGCGCGATAACGCGCTCGGGTCAAAGGAAACTTCCTTTTAAATCGACCATGTTTTTCAACACCCTAGGCAAAGGAACCTAATCGTTGTAGTGTAGTATTGGGTAAGCCCGGTATTGATATCGCTCTCTAGGGAATAGGAATGCTAGTGAGAGATATACTACGCTAAGGTTTGAGGTTTAGGAAGATTATTTTTTATCTTTTTATATTTTTTTTTATAAAGCTAAGGGTCAAATCTCGGGGTTTGGAATTGAGGGTTGGTACTTCTACCGATTACTTGTAATATCTAATTATCTAAACTAAGGGGTAGTCTATGTCTATTGATGTGTGCTCGTACGATGATTAAAAATGTGTCTACCTAGATACTATTACTCCCTAGTTATCTTTTATTGGTGGTTGAATTGTCACGTCCTTATTCTTAACGCGTTGTATTTTCTAATGTCGTAGGGTATGCGTTTATCCCTAACTCTTTGAGACTACCTTAAGGTTATTGCCTAAGAAATATCTAGGATTCATAAACTAACTCTAAGGTTATCTTTGGATGTTTAGTCTACAATTCCGCTAAGTGATCATAAACTAAGGTTCACAAAGATTACTCAAGCATTAAAAATACAATGATAGCCTAGTGCAATCCTAAGCCAATTACAATTAAGATAAGAGACAACTAATCAATAATTAATAACTAGGTTTCATAGATCTAAGCAAACACACAAGAAACTTAGCCGGACATGTTAAACATGCAAGCATACACACATACAATCGAAGACATAATGAAATCAATGAACTAAATTACTTATCTTGATGTAAAATAGGGTATGAGAACCCTAAGATACTGTCTGATGCACGTACAAGGCGCGTTCGGGGTCAAAGGAAACTTCCTTTCGTCGAAAGAAGTTTTTCAACACCCTAGGCAATGAACCTAATCGCTGTAGTGTAGTATTGGGTAAGCCTCGGTATTGATATCGCTCTCTAGGGAATAGGAATGCTAGTGAGAAATTTCTATGCTAAGGTTGAGGTTGAGGAAGATTATTTTTATCTTTTATATTTTTAGAAACTAAATGTAAAATCTCGGGTTTGGATTTGGAGGTTTGGTACTTCACCGATTACTCTACTATCTAATTATCTAAACTAAGGGTAGTCTATGTCTTTTTAAGTGTGCTCGTATGATGATTAAAGATGTGTCTACCTAGATACTATTACTCTCTAGTTATCTTTTATTGGTGGTTGAATTGTCACGTCCTTATTCTTAACGTGTTGTGTTTTCTAAGGTCGTAGGGTGTGCTTTTATCTCTAACTCTTTGAGACTACCTTAAGGTTAATGACTACGAAATCTCTACGATTTATAAACTTAACACTAAGGTTATCTTCGGATGTTTAGCCTACAGTTCCACTAGTAACTATAAACTAATGTTTAACAAAGATTAATCAAGCATTAAAAACACAACGATGGCTTAATGCACTCCTAAGCCAATTACAATTAAGATAAGAGACAATGAATCAATAATTAATAACTAGGTTTCATAGATCTAAGCAAACACACATGTAAATTAGCCGGACATGTTAAACATGTAAGCATACACACATTCAACCGAAGACATAATGAAATCAAGGGAATAAATAACTTATCTCGATGTAAAATAGGGTATGAGAACCCTAAAATACTGTCCAAACTGGACTACAATCGTTTTAGGTTTTTAATCCACACGTCTACCTCTTAAAAGTCTGAAAATTCGATTTATATATACAGTTTTACAACTGCGACGGCGTCGCCTTTTAGGTGGAACGCCGTCTGATCGTCGTCATTAGGGTTTCGTCTTGACCAAGTCATCATTGGGACGGCGTCACATTGTGGTCGTGACGCCGATCTTCGATGATGACGCTGCCTCGAAAGTCTCGGATCTAGGCCGTCGAGAAGAAAAGTCTTTGTGACGCCTTACTTTTCAAATCGACGCCGCCGGTGTAAAATATCAAATTTGCTCCCGAGTCATCACATAATAGAGGCGGCCGCCTCTGCTTGGGACGCCGTGTAATTCCAAAGACTTGAGTGTCTTGATCTTGACTTAGCCATTTTCTTCACATATTTCTTCCTTTTCGTCCAAAAATGCATCATTACAGCATATTGCTTCCAAGAGACCTAAAAAGTGAAAAGGAACGAAATTAAACAGTAACGGATATAAAATTGGGTGATTAAGATCTTAAATTACCCCTTAAAAGTGTACGTTTTAAATCTTATCAAATATCCCTACACTTGGTATTTGCTTTTCCTCAAGCAAATGTGCTTTTGGCCAATCAATTTATAAGTTAGGGGGCATAAAGCAATGGTTTAACATAATTCATAGCAAGTATAAGCCTCGCAATAGTCATAACAAGCACATAAATTATATACTAGCACCTCACAAGTGGTGTTTGGATATTCTCATCTCTCGGGTGTATATGAAATATAGCAAATGGAAATGGACGATAAACACTCATTAACCTGTCATAGTACATAGATTACCATAGGCTTGAGACTATATCAAACCTCCACCACTTTGGCGTAAGCACCTAGGGACAACTAGTTAAGAGGTCTTTTAAAGGGTTGTAACGTTAGGCTTACGGTAGGGAAACAAAGGGTTTGGTTGGATAGGCGATTTAGTTGTGGCAAGTCAAAAATATTTATGTTACAAGCATGAGAAGAATAGCGTTGCTAAGCCAAGACTCGAATCTCTAAACTCTAGACAACTTTGAAACAAACATACATAAATATAAAGATAGATGTAGGATAGTAGCCCGTATGTCTTTTTCAATTTTTTTTCAACACTTTTTTTTCTTTTATCTTTTTCTATTTTTTTCGATTTTTTTTATACACTTTTACTCTACCATCCTCTATGATAACATAAAAATATAAGGGATTTATAGGCACATCCCTACACTTGAGTTTTTATTACTCTAACACTAATTTGACCCGAATTGAAAAGATCAAAACACTTGGAGTACATTCTTATGTAAATAAAGGGAATTTGAATTTAACGTTCTTTCCCGTCACTCCATAAAATTTAACTTTATCCATGAGTCCCAATCGTCCCAAAACTGTGTACAAAAGATATGACTCGACTTAGCAACCATGCAAGTAACTAGATAATTGAACTAAGAGTTTAGTATGATAACAATAATGCACTAAAAGTGAGTGCATACAAGGTAGGCTAAGGCGATTTGGGTGTACATTTGGGGGTGGATTGTAATCAATGCTCTTCATTGATATTCCAGAAAACCGAAACATCACGAGAACCGAGAAAAGGATAGGCTCTTAGGGGTTAACTAGGGGTATCGTGTACTAAAGATGAGTACAACGCAAGGGTGTGAAGAAATTACTCAACCGATGTGTAAGAAGTAATTATAATACGGGTATCAAACAATGGTTATCCTAATGCCTCTTATCATTTAGTTATTCCTAACTACACAAGTGTGGTCTCACTAGCGATCTCGTGATGCATCACAAAACAAGTTCTAGAATCTATTATACTACCGGTACACTCTCGAAGCATTAAAGGTGAATGCTTTAATTCCTATTGCTCTAGGGGCGAACCTCACATTTTTGGGGTGGAATTTGAGTGGTAAAGGGTTTTTGTGCTAGTCATATAACTCCTATCCATGAGACGCTTTATTAAGACTAAAGACCCACTCGTACAAGTCATGAAAATTTTTAAATTTGGTGCTAAAATTACCCTAACCGATATTTCTCATAGCTTATTACACAAATGAAATAGAATAAGACAAATAGTAAAGGATAAGCATAGTTTCAAAGTTCCCGTTTTATTCTCCCTCCCTACACTTAAACTGAACATTATCCCCAATGTTCCCTGAAAGTATCAAAGTTATGATAATGGAAGGTAAATAAAAGAGAAAGAAACTAGTACTCCCCTTATTAGCTCGGTAGGATCCGTGTGAAGTAGTGGTTAAATTCTTTCCAAGAAGAATGTATGCGTGAAAAGCTACATCCAATCTTATGTTTCTTCTTCTTGATAAATAAAACCTGCACACTTTAAGAAAATAGACGAAACCTTTGCGTAAAATCGGCGGTAAAACTACATATGACTCAACTACACTAGGATATAATGCTTGTGGAATGGATGTTTGCAGATTTTCTGAAAAAATTAACACCTGAGAATTTCCAAAAATTTATAAGTAGATGATAACATCAAATTAACCTGATATTTTATATATCAAATTCCCGTGTTTATGGCCTCATTTGTATAAATATGGTACTTAATTCGTTCATATTCATTTATAATTGCATTTCTGGATAAATGAAGCGTTGGAGCAGAAAAGATGTGAGAAAAGGCCAAGAATTATATTTTGAAGACAAGTTACGGCGTAAGTGGTACTTTTGATTAAGCCGTAACCCGCAGTACGAAGGCCTGAGTATTTTGTGTGAAGATTACGCCGTAACTCATTACTAATGTTACGGCGTAAGTACGATGCTTTGAAGGATACGGCATAACCAATTCTTTTGTTTACGTCGTAATTATTATTTTGAAGGATACGGTAACATGAATTTTGTTACCGTAGTAAAAATTAAGGAATGGATAAGTATATGGACGAAGAATTACGGTGTAACCTGGTGATTTAGTTACGCCGTAATATTACTACATACGAAGTTTGGTGCTCAATTAACACGTTTTTATGTTGGTCTCCATCAATGGAATGAAGAAACTCAAGGTCCTAAGTTGCAATATTGCTATTTTGAAAAGCTGAAGAGGTTAGGGAGTAACTCTAAAATTAGTTCCGCCCTAACTAATAGTTACGCAGTAACTATAAAAATAGTTACGCCCTAACTATAGTTACGGAGTAACTCTAAAATTAGTTCCGCCCTAACTAGTTACGGCGTAATTTACACTTAAAGTTACGTCGTAACCATGTCGCAGCCTATAAATACAACCCTAAATCTGCATTTTTAAGCATCTCTCTTCACCCCTATCCTAGGGGTCGATTAGGGCACCACTCAAGAGCATTTTCCAGCAGTCCGAAGCCAGTTATGAAGGAAGAATTCACTAGCAATCATCATCATTATTAGCTCTACATCAAGTAATTTGTATCAAACATTATGTTCAATTCAATTCATGATTTATTCATTTTTGTTGGTATGATTTACTATATGTTTGGCTAAGCACCCCGTTCACCGCCTAGTTATGATTCCTTAATTGTTTTGTTTGCGTTTACATTGCTTCCAGTATAATTATTTCTAAGTGTATGCATGCATAGTTTATTGGTAGCTACCCTTGTTTCGTAGTTTTGAATGGCGGTAGAGGCTAGTTGCTTAGGATATATGACCAACCGACCCTAAGTGAGTAGACCGAGACGGAAGGGTAAGATATGACCAACCGATGACCCTATATACTTGTGCGATTTGACCAACCGATCACCTACCGCTTGGATGAACTTAAGAATTAGGAGGTGAGTGTTTGTTGCTAACGCCCGGCACTCACAATTATAAGTATAGCATGTAGTGGAACTTAATGACTCGGCTTAGGGACCGGGAACAATCGGACTTATGAGGACACCGACTTCTCCAAGGTGGCATCTTTGTGATATATTTTTTGAACGACCAAATGTTGCCCTCTCGACTTTGACCCCACTTGAAGTAATTAGAAGTAATTAGATGTAAACATTACTAGTTAGGATGAGTAACTAGGTTAGCACCACTCTCCTTCATTGATCACAACTTTTCCTTTATCTGCTTTCTTTTATTTCCTTGTTTTATTAGTTAATTTATTATTTCAATCTTAAAAGCAATTTAAATCGTGACAGACTTAAGTTAATTTCCGATCCACATAGATCATGGGACGACCTCGGTTTTACCAAATACTACACTACACACGACCGGGTACACTGCCCGTTAGTGCATTAGGGTAGACCATAGGTATAACAAGACTTATAAATATTAAAAACTGGTCAGTAAAACCTGCATCAAGTTTTGGCACCGCTGCCGGGGAGCTATTTAGGATTTTAATTTAATTTTTTCTTTTATTTTCTTTTATTTTTGTTTTTAGTTTTCTTTTTCTCTTCTTTTCTGTTTTTGTTTGTTTTTTATATTTCAGGATATGGAAGATTCAAATTTTGACATGCTCACTATGGAAGAATATATTGCTTTAACTCAAAGTAACGAAAGATCGGGCGTCGTATATTCTGAGTTTAATGATGACATCGACTTTGAGATCAGCTGCCAGTTCATGAGGGAACTGAGACAAAATCTTTCCGCGGGAACTGATGATGAAGATGCCCACCTGCATGTGCGAAGAGTATTAGAGATCGCAGATCTTTTCCACACTCCAGGAGTCACTCAAGATGCATTAATGCTGAGAGTGTTTCCAATTACACTCACAGGTGCAACTAGAAGATGGATGTACAGGCTTCCTGCCGGGTCGATCAAAACTTGGAATCTTTTGGAGAAAGCATTTATTAGAAGATATTATCCTCCTTCAAAGATTGCCAAGATAATATGAGAAATAAGGAGTTTCAGACAAGTGGTGGATGAAACGCTAGATGAAGCTTTGGAAAGATATAATGACCTTCTCTACAAATGCCCAACGCATGATATCAGCAACCATCAGATGATCCTTACTTTCTAAAAATGTTTAAACATCCCTTCCCGCCAAATGCTCGATTCTCAAGTGCCTATCCCTACGATGCCTCCAGCACAAGCCCTTAGATCAATTCAAAACCATTCACGAAATTGGTATAATTGAGCAACCAATTGGGTAACAAATAGCAACAGCTTAGATGACATTGGCGACATCACCAAGCAGCTTGATAGACTTGGATGTGATATGAATATGGTTAAGGAAAACATTCATTCTCTCCAAGAAGAACACAAAGAATATGAGCAGGTCAGGTATATTGAGTCATTGGAGGAAGCCGTCAATAAATACTCGGATAATTTAAAAAGGATGCACGACTCGAATGATGAAATGATTAAGAAATTCAAGGAGGGCGCGGACTTGAATTTAAAGAAGCTTGAAGCTTAGAGGAAAAGCTTGGAGGCTAAGCTTGAAGAATTAAACCAAAACGTCCTAGAAAGTAAAAAGAATGTGGTTGGAACTATCAAAGAAACGGTGGGAAAGATGAAAGAAGTCAACAACGAGCCAATTCCTGGCGATTTACCTTATATCAGACCTTATGTCCTACCTATCCCATTTCCAGGACGTTTGAAGGTTGTGAGAAATGAAGAAACAAGCAATGATCAATTGAAGAAGATAGAAGCATGGAACTTACAGGATAATGAAGCAATGCCACAGGCTAATGTGGAATCAACTACAATGCAAAATGGTAACACTTCTAGCTCTTATTTTATTCCTAACAATCTTGCTTGTTTTTCTATTCAGGATGCTGAAATTATGGATGAAATCGTGCAACCCATCACATCACCCGATAATGGTTATGTAGCTTCGGCTACTGAACCAATTTTAGTTGATCTTGTAAAGGAATTAGAGGACAAGATCTTGGACACTTCAGTGATTAACAAGGGGACATACGAGCCAATTAATCAGCCACGTCACGAGGTGAACCAATCATTAATGCCATCAACTAAAACTGGTAAAGTATGGAGGGAAATGACATCTCCTTTTAGGTATGATCATAATTTATCATTTCCCCATCCCATAGAAACTCACACCCTCATGGTGTTTATTGCTATTTTCACCCACACTTCATTTCAAGTGAGGGGATGAACACCCTTTTACGTAGTAAATAAGGGTGGAGTCAAGCTCGTGACTCGAACAAAAACAAGCGCTTCGTGGGAGGCACCCCATGCCTATCTGTTCTTTTCCAATTTATTAGAATAGTTGGGTTTGGTATGCTTGTATTTTTTTTTACAGGAAATGGAGCAAGGAGGATGATGTTTAAGCTCACCAAAATTCGGAACCAGTATGGAATTTCCATTCTGTGCAATTGTTACAGCGTAACCATAACCTTGAGTTACGCCGTAAACCTCCTCCAGTATCGAAGGTCTCCAGGTTTTATCTAATTACGGCGTAACTCACTTATGTGATTACGCCGTAATCTCTCCTGTAACCGAAATTTTCATTTTAAACTTACATACCATAACCTTGTATTAGTTTTAAATGAACTTTGTGGGTGTGTTACCTGTAAACCCTCACGAGACTACACTCGTCCGCTTGGGACACCAAGTGGTTTAAAAGGCTTGTTGCATATGCTAAATGCAACTGTGATTCCTACAAAAGTGAGTTAGGTTTTTCATTTTCTTTTTATACTTGTTGTTTTTCTAGTATGATGTGTTTGGTTGTCTTAAGTGAATTCAGGTTATTAAATTTGCTCATAAATCTCAAAGCGGGACACGTTTACTCGTGTGTCTTCGATCATGCCGAGCAAATCCAAGGGAGTTTCCTGTTCCAATTCTAACCCTTCTTATCTTTCATTTATATGTTTAAGTATGACCCAAGTGGGGGGGAGGGATTAGACATAGACACCCACTTGATTTTACTTGCCATTATTTTTCTAGTTTTTGATGAAAAGTGTTTCATTAATGAAATTTTGACATGTTTTTCATTACTTAACTGGAATTATCTAGACTGAGCACACCTACCCTATATTTCCATTGTGTGAGGATAAGCCTTTCCGTTTTCCCCTTATACATAATATCATAAAAATGAGTGTGCCGGTGGTTGTAGTAGACTTTAGAACTTGGCCTTGCATATCTTTTCGAGACAATTATCATGAGCATTACACTGAGGTAACTTGGTGTGATCGGTGCAGCTAGGATTTAAGGCGCTTTAGGATTTAACCCAAATAGCCCATATATGTATTGTCTATATTGACTTTTCACATCGATCACCAATCCCTCTCGTTAAACCCTTTTGTTGCACTCACCATTAGTGCAAGATACCCCTAGATACACCCTTCAAAGCCTTTCCTTTTATTTTGTTCACCCAATATATGTTGTTTCGTTACACCGTCGCCTAGCACGCCTGTAGTTTCCTTATGTCCATGGTCCGGTATTGTTGGTTAATTTTGGTTCCACCGTGAAAGTCATGGGTTTTGAATAAAGGATTTTGGAAGAAAATCGGGTTTAGATGATAGTTGATCTCAAGTGGGGGGATACTTTTTATGTTCGTATCGTTTATATTCTTGTATACCTTGTCTTGCATCAAAAAAAAATGAGAGTAGAAAAAAAAAAAAAAAAAAGCATGCAAGCACGTGTTTATTTATGATTAGTATTCTCGCCTTATTGAACTAGGCGCAAATTGTTACCAATCCGTTTTGTCTTACGGATAAAATTAGAAACCCGTGCATTTCAATCTCGCTTTTCAAATTTTAATCAGTATTTGTCCAATGAGGGCATTGTACATCCCAAGTGGGGGGATGAGAGATAGAAATGGTTGAATTTGATAGAAATATGTGCTAAATTGACCCAAATTTTAAATTTTTTTTATAGCACATACTTTTTTTCATTGATGATGAAGGCCGAGTTAATGCATCCTATTTGCCTAATTTATGGAGATTTTGAGGCACTAAGTTATATTTTATATGCATTGACTCGTGTATTGTTGAATACCCCTTGACTCTTGACCCTCGATTTTTGCTATGGGATTGAATGCGACTAGTGGTGGGGCGACTATAGACTTAGGAATCTATTTGTTTCGTGTCTTTTTGTTTACACCCATTAAATGTTTTCCCATGTTTTATCCTACCCTTAGTCATGAATCGAGTTTAGGTGAGGAAGCGAGCAATCATTGGTGTCTTGGCCATGGATTTGGTTATGTATAATTGGTTTTGTCCCTTTCGCTGTAGCTCGTTAGTAATGATAAAATAACCCCGCAAGCCTTTATGTTGTGTCAACCCATTGCCTTTTAGAATAGCTGCATCTATAGACTCTAGTGGTGGAGATTAGTATTTTCGCCAAGCCTATGATAGAATACTCGCCATGACTGAGCAGTTGAGTGATCACCCAAAAATAAACACGTGAATTATGAGAGAGAGTGTGATTTCAATTCCCTTTTCGTGAGGTGGTCGGTTTGGAATTTTCTAGCTTAGGTGATTTTCAAACTCATATCTTCCAATTATGTTGGAATCACTCCTAAACTATAATTCAAGTGTTAGTCATTATTATGTAATAAGTAGCTTATTATGGCCTTTATGTTTGTTATTAGCCTTAAGCTTATGTAGAAGGCCCATGAGCTTAGGCCCAAGCCCATAGGAGAAAGGATGGAAACTAGGAGTGTTGCCTAGCTTTCCTCCTATAAATACCTTATGTAAACCTCACTGAGGGTTGGTTGTTCAAGTTATTTCTCTCATTACACATCTACGCCTAACCGTGCTTTATATCGTGTGTGTGTGTGTGTGTTTTACTTGTTCAATCGCCTTATCTCTTTTATATTACTTGTGTTTGTAAAACTAGTGACCCAACAAAGGTATCAATCGCCTAATAGTTGAGTGAGCGTATTGTTTGAAGTGAGTTTTGGTCTCACGCTAACTGCGTCTCTAAACTTTGGCTTGTTCAAAACGATATTTTACACTTTTTAATCCAAGATTCTTGTCCTTTCAACGTTATAAGGTGTTAAACTTATCGTTTTTGACAAAAGTTTGGAACTTTATGTGTGGATCATTGTTTTCTACTAATTTTGAACGAGGATTAAGTCCTACGCATAAGCTGCTTTTAAGAGCTTTGGATCATCAAGTTTCACACTTTTGTGTCTTTTGGTGTTATTGAAGCTATTTTATCACACAAAACCTGGTTTAGAAACATCTTTGGGCAAAATCAAAATTACGAGTAATCCTACGCGTAGCAAAACCCTAATCCTACGCGTAAGTTATTCATTGGTTTGATCTTCGTTTCGTGGTTTACTCCGTGTTTTCTTGCTTGGATAAGCCCGAAAATCGTCGACTTTGGATATCTTTTGCCTTTGTGAAGTGTAAAGATCACTGAGATAAAACCCTAAAATTACGCATAAGCGTAAGCTTACGCCGTAGAAATCCCACGCATAAGATTTTTCTTCGCCTAAGCATAGTCTTACGCATAAGATAATCCCACGCCTAACTTTCTCGCCTAACTTTTGTCTACGACAACTTTAGCGTCTTTTCCCTACTTCACGCGTAAGCTAAATCTACAGCAGTAACTCCTCATCATACGCGTAACTTTGGTGTTTTACGCATAAGTGCTACTTGGATTATTGTGATTTCTACTCCTAAGGACACTTCATCAACAAAGGTTCATTCGACTACAAAGATCCATTTTTACCAACACGAGTTTTCAACATGTCACAACCACCATACTCTAACTATTTCCGTTACACTTATCCTCAACGACAACAACTAAGTCCACAACATCAACAATGGAATCAACAACAAGCTATTTATCAACAACAATTTAATCAACAACATACTCCACAACTTGGAGCAATTCCTCCACCACAAATGGTTCAAACACCGCCAAGTCTTCAAGTTCAACCCTACACAAATGACTTCAATCAACATCCATCAAGGAACATTATGAAGGAACCCACGGTTTGCAAAGATGTGTGAAGCTTTAGCGACCAACAATCAATTCATGAGGATGGATCACTTGATAGACCTCCAATGCTCACTCCGAAACTACGATCAATGGGTGATAAGGTTCTTTAGGTTTTGTGATCGGAAGAAGCCACATGGAAAGTTCTTAAAGAAGGTTATCTTGGAAGGTCCATTTGAGATGCCTCGTCATTGTGCAGAAGATCCAAATGCCATTCCACCAAGAGATGAACAAGCGAACATTGCTCTTTATTTATGGACTTGAATCCTCAAGAACTTCTACACTATGAAGCGAGATGAACTTGCAATGGAATATATCCTCTTAGGATTACCAAACCCAATTCTTCGTAGTGTTGATGCTCAAAAGATCGCACAAAAATGTGGGATCATATTCGCCTTCTTATGGAAGGATCGGTACTCAATCGGGAGGATTTGGAATCCAAAATTTACTTGGCTTATGAACACTTCATGATTGAACACGGAGACACTAGAGTCCTATCATCATTGTTTTTCGGACATCATCAATGATTTGGATAAACACAACATCATCATGCCAAGAATTGCAAAGAATACTAAGTTATTGAGTAGTGTAGGTCTGAATGGGAGAAGTATGTCATTTTTCTCCGTCAGCGAAGAATATGCATCATTCTACATATGGATTGTTGTACGATTACTTGAAGCCTCATAAAAGGAAGTTGATCGGAAAGGATTCTCCGTGCTCAAATTGCTCCACCTACACATCCGGAAAATCAACAACTTGCCTTATATGCTCAACAAAGTTATCCTCCTCAACAAGCAACTCAACCAAGCGCCTCGATCACACCAAGCGATCAATCACAAGAACCTCAACAAAATCAATTGGTTCCTTACAACAACAACAATGATCAAGCACTTCATAGTCAAACTAATAAGGAATCCGATCCGTTTGAAGCATTGAAACGAGGATTTGTTATGATTGCTAATGCTTTTAGCCGTTATACCAACAAATCCAACAATCGATTCGTTCCTCATCCAATACACGAAATCAGTTTGTTGTGAACAATGGACGAGTTGAAGTTCGTAATCGTGGTTATGGTCACAAAATGGGAGGTGGTCAAGGGTTTAATGCTATGGGTAGGAATAACAACGAGCTCCGATGGTGGAGCAGAAATGCTCGAGAATGGGTTGAATGTTCTTGATGCTACAACCGCAATGAGAAGGACACTGCTAATGCATGCCCAAAGCCAAGGACTAGGGGCGCGCTTATTTCAAAGAGGCTCTTCTTTTGGCTCTTAAGGATGAAGTCTGGTGGATCTCTCACAAACAAAAACGAGCTTTATGGCGGATGCGCACTCGGATGATGATATGGAGGACTTGCGGCCAATGCAAATTATGTTGATGGCTAATATGCATGAGTTACACATGAGTGAAACAGGCCCGATGTGACACCGATGGCTTATCTCGTGTGCCCGAACAAACCATCATCATATCGAACTAATATCTCCGCTAATATCTGAATCCGAAGACGGCTCGATCGCTCAAATGAGTCATCTACATCTCATTCGACGATTTTCAAATAAACCCGTAGTTACATTTGACGATCAAGATGGCCTTATGGTTTCCTTTGATAATCAAATTGACTCGTGGTTGTACTTGAGGATCTAAATAATGATCATGTTGTGACTCACGCGTTGAACAAGCCGAACTGCTGCCTCATCCAGTTTTGCTCGTTTAATTCAAGACCATCAAATCAAAATGGAGGAATGTTATGCATTAAATAAGGAATTAAAAAGCAAAATGCAATCGTTAACCAAGGATTTTGAATGCTTACAAATGCAACTCAACTTTTCAAAACTCAAAAAACCGTGAAAAAGGTTTTGAAGCCGCTTTTGCTAAATCTCATCAAAACGAAAAATATTTAGAGACGGATCGTGATCTAGCGCTTGAAGAATGCTTTGTTATGCGAAATAGAACAAGCGAAACATGAACATAAAAGGCGGTTAACGCTCTCACCTTGGAAAATCAAAAAGCTAAGGTTGAGTTGTTAACTTGTCAAAAGCAGTTCTCCGCATACAAAAAGCATTCAGCGAATCGGGTAGATGACCTTCTTGAAGAAATTATCGACTTGCAAAACAAAATTAAATAGTTTAAAAGCGTTGTTTACAAACATGGTGAATCGATGCTGACTATTGAAAAGTTTACTTTAGAACCCAATCAAAGGATATGGACCAAATCTAGCGATTACAAACCAAAGCTTTCACTAAAAACATTCAAACCAAATCTCAAGTTTCCAAAGCGAGAATATAAAATTAATGATATTGTTATGAGTGTTGTTGAATATCATCGTCAAGAGGAATTAGATGCGAAAAGAGTCGATCAAAATTAAAAGCATTGTTTACAACAAACCTTTAATTATTCAAAATCGGTCACTTCGTCACACCAATGATTCTTCTAACACACCAAGGTTATCATCAAAACACACAGTCTTCTAACGTTAATCCCCAACCGTTATGCACAAACTTATGGTCCTTTACCTTCCATCGGTGAAGTAAACTCAAAACCCGAAAATCGAAAACTCTTAGATATTTTGACATTTTCATGGTGACCTCAAAATTTTACAACATGAGATAGAATATCGCTTACGAAATCAAAATTGATCATTTTCAATGCGCCTCGGCGCGAGAACAAAGAGACATTTTTCGAAAAATCTTTTACCTAACGTTAAAAATTTGAAAAGTTGTGCATTAGCTTGGGAAAAGGATTTTCATAAGGAACTTGGAGTGATGAAGGTCGTTTTAGAAAACCGAAACATCTATTTCTAATACTAAGCGTAAAAAGCTGTTGAGAAAAGATGTTGATCGACTCTTGAAAGATGTTATCATCTTGATATCCATAATGTTGTGTTATTCTATTCTTTGCGCATGCATCCGATTATATCTCTGCGATAATGTTGACTCTGTGGTAGCTTTGAGAATACCGATAAGGTGCTTCAAATCGAGTCTTTAAAAGTCGAAAATGAGCGATTACTTAACTAACTTTACAATGCAAAACATCGTCTTAATTGGTGTGAAAAGATATTCACAATCAACAACTTGGTTTTCAAAAGAAAACCGCTCGATTCTAAACAAAATCTTTTGATCCTAAAATTGAGCAACTGGATGATCAAAACGTGTCTTTGAAATGTCAAATCTCAAAATATGAACAAGAACTTGTAAAGTTAAATAGGAATATGGTGTCATATTTGATTTACTCAATATGACTCGTCATGAAGCATCAAACGAACTTGATCACTATCTTGCTCACACTAGAGAAGTTATGAATTTTGTTGGTAATATTCGTTACGAAAATCAAGATTTGATTCACACTATTTCTAAGTTAAGAGAAATGTTAGGAAAGTATGAACAACTTCCGCCAACCATCATTAAGAGATTAGCACCAAACACTTAGTAATCGTGCACCTAGAATCCCTACCGCCAAATCACAAGTTGCTAACGTGCTTCCTTCTCTTGAAGCAGAATAGTTAGTCTTTTCCAAACGTCCACACTTCACGCCCTAGGGCACTCAATCGAAGAATAGGAAGTTACGACCTAAGAAAGATCAATAAGGAATGCTAATGTGAAGAACACCCTAGGACTATGAATAAGACTCACGTTGCTTCCACTATAGATATTGCGTCAGGCAAATGTAATAGAAATAGTGATGTGCGAATGCTAAACCGTTAAGTACTTTTGATATTGATCGATGCACTTGTGTTATTTGTCGTAAAAGTATGAATTCGATTGTCATGACAAATGTGTTGCAAAAGCTATAATCTCTCGTTTACGGAATCCTAAGAATCGAATACCTCTAGGCCCACTAATCATTCTAAGTCTCTGGCAGTAGACCGCCTTCTTTAGACTCTAAGGCATGCATTGTCATCATTGTAGCTCGGTTTCACCTCCTAGGAATGTAGTACCACCTAGTGCATTCACAAAGACTAAAGCAAACAATAGTTATAGATGGAAGAAATGGATATATAACACATTAGGATTTAAATGGATGCCTAAAGTTATTAATGTAGGTATGTCTACTATCATTTGCTTGAACCCTCTAACATTTCGGGTTCCACATCTACTTCTATTCCATCCGTGTCGTCTATGTGTAATGCGGTGATACGGATCATTATCTGGATTGTTGATAGCGGATGTTCCCGACACATGACGGGTAACCTCAAATGTTATCAAACTTTATTGCAAAGTTCATTGCTTTGTCGGGTTCGGGAATGATCACTTGCAGACTATCATGGGCTATGGAGACTATGTCAATGGGAACATCGAAATCGGCAGGTCTACTATGTGGAAGGCCTCGGTCACGTCTGTTTTCGATAGGTCGGTTTGTGATGGAGATTTGGAGGTTGCTTTCAGGAGAAAACTTGTTTCATTCGTGATCTACAAGGAAATGACCTTATATGCGCTCGCGCAATTCCGGTCTCTACACTATCTCTATGCAAGACATGGTTGCTTCATCTCCCATCCTTACTTTCAAAGGCAACATCAACAAAATCCTGGCTATGGCACCGTCGTCTCTCACATCTAAACTTTCAAACCATCACCAACCTTGCTCGACACAAACTAGTTGAAGGTCTCCCACGATTCCTGGTATTCAAAAGATCACCTTTGCTCGATGTGAACAAGGAAAAAGCACTCGTGCTCATTTTCCTTCAAAGGTGGAACACGACTCTCGATGTGCTTCATCTTCTTCACATGGATTTATGTGGCCCGATCTGCGTGCAAATGATCAATGGCAACGCTACATCTTAGTAATTGTTGATGACTACTCACGATGGACTTGGGTATACTTTCTTGAAGCAAAGACCAAGCTCCACAAATGATCATCACCTTTCTCACGAAAATCTGAGTTCGACTCCGCAACACCGTCGGTTAATCGAGCAGACAAAGGCCGAATTTGTTAACCAAACCTTCGTGAATTCTATGAGAAAGTGGAATTGACATCAAACATCTATTGCACGTACACGAACAAAATGGAGTTGTTGAAAGACGAAACCGAGCGTTAGTGGAAGCTGCAAGAACAATGTTAATCAATGCTAAACTTCAGATTACTTGTGGGCGTGTCGTATCTCGCATGCTATACTCAAAACGGTCTATGATCATGGCCACAACAAAACACCTTCGAGCTTGTCCACAACCATAAACCGAATCTCAAACACTTTCATGTATTTGGATCCCTTTGTTATTGAATAATTATCGTGATGATTTTGGAAAGCTCAAAGCCAAAGCCGACATTGGAGTCTTTATTGGATATTGTGAGAATTCTAAAGGTTACCGGATGCGGAATCGTCGTACAAAGCAGTGATGGAAGCGATTCATGCTCATTTTGATGAACTCACGAAATGGCTTACGAGTATAACGACTTAGAACCCGGTCACAACCGTTTAAACTTCCTCAACCCCATCATCACCGAACAAAGCCCCGACTCACTCGTCGACAAATGGAAAGATTATTTGCTCCTCATTTCGGTGTGATATTGATGAGCGTGCTCGGTGTATCCATTGTTTACTGCACAACGATAATATTCTTATACGATACACTGCTACAACAACTCTACATTGAAGATGCTACACACGTTGACTCCACCACAACAGTTGAACAAACCGCTTCCAACAATGATGAACCGGTGATGATATTACGAATGAAGTACCCCACTGCAGATTTTGATCCAAATCGTTCTTCAACCCGTTTGCTAATGAGGCTGCCGCACGGATGTCGCGAATCTTCAACAAACCATTTGAATCCTCGAAATTTGCACAATGTATACCAACATCAACCTCTACACATCGATGGACAAAAGACCATCCTCGGCTAATATTATTGGCAACCCGAATCAACCCGATCGTTCACGAGACAACGTCTTCACACGGATGGTGAACATTGCATTTATGCACTCACCGTCTGTAATCTGAGCCTAAAAACATTAAAGGCGCAATGACAAAAGATAAGCGGATTGAATCCATGCAAGAAGAACTCAACCAATTCAAGCGTCTTGAAGTATGGGAGGCGGTTGAAAGACCAATGAGGTCTACATCATTGGTCTCAAATGGATTTGGAAAAATAAATTGGATCTTTGAAGGAAGCGTCATCCGAAACAAGTCACGTCTAGTTGCTAAGGGTTATCGCCGGGAAGAAGGAATAGACTTTGAAGAATCTTTTGCTCGGTTGCTCGTCTTGAGGTTTGTTCGGATATTTCTCGCGTTCGCGGCTCATATGAATATAGCGGTCTTTCAAATGGATGTCAAAAGCTGCGTTTCTAAATGGACAAGCTGAAAAGCGGTTTATGTCGACCAACCCAAGGATTCGTTGATCGAGTGCCCAACCATGTCTTCAAACTAAACAAAGCTCTTTATGGTCTCAAACAAGCCCTCGGGCATGGTACGATAAGCTATCATCTTTCCTCATTGCTAATAATTTCACCAAAGGTTCGGTTGACCCAACTCTTTTATACAATATCACAGGCACACATCTTAATTGTTCAAATTCGTGGATGACATCATTTTGGGTCTACACATAAAAGTTTTCAATCGCTTTTGCAAAACTAATGAAGAAAAATTTTGAAATGTCCATGATGGGTGAACTTACATTCTTTCTAGGATTACAAGTTCATCAATCACCCGTGGTATTTTCTTGAGTCGATCCAAATATGCCCTTGAATTGTTAAACAAATTTGGAATGAAAACACGTGATACTTATGCCACACCAATGACTCATACCAAGAAGCTAGACCGATTTACATGGGAAATTAGTTGACCTACCAAATACCAGTATTATTAGGTCTCTCATGTATCTAACTGACCAGAGACTGATATTGTCTTTGCCGCTTTATCTATGCTCCGTTATCGATCGCGACCAACGAAACCCACCTCTCGAGGCTAAAAGAATCCTCAGATACATCAAGGGAACCATTAACTTGGGGATCACGGTGTCAGAAGGATTCGGTTTTGAACTAATCGCTTTTGAAGATGACGACCACGCAGGATGCTTAGACTCGAGGAAAAGTACTTGAGCTCTACAATTTCTTGGTGATAAGCGGTGTCTTGGCAATCAAAGAAGCAAGATTGTACATCGATGTCATCAACCGAAGCGAGAATATGTAGCCATGTCCGTGTGTTGTGCTCGAGTCATATGGATGAGAACACAACTCAAAGACTATGGTTACGTGTTGTGAAATCCGATGTCTTTGCGACAATCGGTGCCATTGCGATCTCGTGCAACTCGATCCAAAGACTCGAAATCAAAGCACATCGATCTTAGTTATCATTTCATCAAGGACCACGTGGAGCGGATCTTTGTTGAATTATACTTATTGAGTCACTGAATACCAATTGGCGATCTTCTCACCAAAGCCTTGCCTCCCGCTAGGTTTAATGAGTTGGTCCACCGGATTGGTATGAGGTGTTTGACTCAAGAGGAATTGGATGACCTCTAAATGAGTCTTAAAAACACAAACACCAAAATCTCTTTTGTAAATACATTTTTCAAAAACAAAATACAAAAATATAAAACCTGATAAAACAACAAAAATATTCTTCTAATCTAATTTTCTTTCAACATGGCAAGTACATTTCTTCCATCAACACTTTAATCTTTCAAAATTCAGTACTTTTCCGATCAAGTGTTGAGGGGGAGAAAATATTCACTTAACTGTTTCAAAACATATGTGTACTTGCATGTTATTATATCCCGGTTGTTTCTTTTATCAATGGTGGTAAACTTTTCTGGTTAAATGACACTCCTCGGACTAAAATTTATAACCTTTCATCATTTATTAAGTCGAGGGGGAGTGTCGTCAAGTTTCTTTCTTAAAATCTTTGTTTGGTAACCAAAATGGAAGTTAAATGGCTTTGTATGTAAAAGGAAAAGGTGGAGGGACCAAAGCATCAAAATGTTAAAGTTATTTTAATAAAACACCTCCCACCTAACTTTTCACTTCACATTTAATACTCTCAACCAAAAGATCCTCGCCTAAGAATCATTTGACAAATCCGTGCGTTTGATCATCATTTTGTAAGTGATTTCGTGTTTACAACATGTTTTTAAGCAATGGTTTTGAATTTTCAAAAATCCAACGGTTAAAACGTTGTATAATCTTGTTTTTGTGGTCTCGCGTATGTGTATGATCACATGATCAAGATTGTGTGTTTATGGTTAAAGGATAGTGTCAAAACGTTTCTAATACTTCAATGATATCGTTTTAATCATCAAAACTCGCCCAGAATCACGAATTGAATGATTTATGAAATTAGGGTTTATGAGTGGTTTTGGGTATTTTCAAATGTGAAGGTTCTTGGTAAAAAAAAGATTATTGTGTGATACTCGTATCATGTTGAATTAAAGGTTTCCAGGCTCTATAACCACCCAGAAACTCTCCTTGATTAAAAATTGGATGTTAGGGTTTAATGTTCTTGAGTTTGGGTATTTTTGATTCACCACGATTTAGATGTTATAACTCCGTTATTAGACTCTCATAACATCAATGACCTACCAGAATTGATTTGGTGCTAATCCTATGGTTAAAACTCTTGTCGTAATTCATAACCCTTGGGTTTTGACCTACTGCGTAGTGTTTCTACGCATAAATGTTTAACAAGCTTTCATGCCATGATTTGATTTTAGAATGAATATATGTGTTAAGATTGACTAACATTATGTCTTTCGATATGTTGGTTCTTTTGGCTAATGTTATTTCGCATCACGACATGGTTTGCTCAAATGAATGTGAATGCACGAAGTTCTCACAATTCGACAACTTCCCCAATGGCTATCCTAGAAAGATTGGAAAGAACAACCTTAGGGTTGACTTTGAAACCCTCACATGCTCGAATCTTCTTGTCTCATTCTTTGTGGATATTCTAAGGAATCATCCCTACGAACATGCTCTCACACTCCATCTTGTCTGAAATCTACATTCGGCAATGCGGAATTCTATGCGAGAGGATCACAGTCAAAGTGCGATGTGGTGACACTTAATCACAAACAAGTCACCATCAGCGATGCAAACTTACGACTGTTCTTCTCATTCACGAAATCGAGCCAAGCGACTTCTTTGCTACACTGCTGAAGAGGCAGTTCGCAATTTCTTCTTGACATTGGCTATGATGAGCGTCGGGGATTATTACTAAGCATTCTCACGTGGAGCTTAGAACATTCCTCAACCGTGGAGAACCCTCATCATCATCATTACCAAGTGCATTTTACGGTGCGTGACGGTGGTTATGAGCATCAAAGCTCATGGGCGCAAATCTTACGGTCTCGATCAATAAGAAGGACATCGAAATCGAAGCACTAATATGGGAGGACATGATGCTATTTCACAAGAAGCTTGGCTCAAAGATTCCCTATGTCGATACACAAAGCTTTTGATCCATAGAGCACTTGGACTTAATCACGATATCCCCATGAGGCTCAATGACCCCGACAATCACGACTTGTTGTCCGAACCTATCCTTTCTATCGTAATCAAAGAATCGACAACTAAGAAGCGGTGCCGTCTTTCTGATCACCTTCTATCTAAAGAACTCAAGAAGCTTGAAGCGTTACAAAAGGTATCTAGTAGCGGATAAAAGAAGGCAAAGTGGTCATCTTGATGAAAATCTGCAGAACTCCTACTCGGAGAACCGGAAGAGGAAGTCTTGGAAGTGCGATAAGTTACGAAAGTTATAGGAAGCTTCCCAAAGGAATCCTCCTCGTAAAAGGATTGTTCCCGTAAAGGAAGAACCTATTCCCACTTGAACATGCAAAGAAAGCTTGTGGACGAAATCTCGGAAGGTCTTGAATCGGGAAGAAGATTACATACTAAAAGCGCAAGGATGACACTCCATTAGTACAGAAACCTCCTAGTCCTCCGGTGAACATGGCAAAGGGAAGACTCCGATTAGCTTGTGCCGTATGATCAAAGCTCAAGCTCGAAAGTGATGAAGAACAGCTGGATAAATCATACAGGGAAGAAGTTTAAATTAGTCGACACCTTCAAAAGCTAAAGAATTTGCAAAAAGACCAAATGGGCGGCCCCGGAGGATCAAGTGGTATCGCTTGCTCGTCACCGTGATCCCGATGCGGTTGTCGACCCGATAAGGGATCGGTGCCACCACTCTTGTGCAACAACAAAAGCTTGTGGAGGATACTATCGAATATGAGTTTGAGAAACACAGGCGAGAAGTCCGAGAAAGATAAAGATCTTTGATTATGACAAGTCGCATACGGAAAGTCCTACGTTCACGAGAAGGAAACTTACGACCGCCCAAGGACCCCGAGTCTCCTCATGTCTCTTCCTCATCAAACTCTTCATCTCACTCTTCCCAACCACCATCAAAGAAATCAACAAATCATCATCCAAATCGTGAAGAAACCACCTCGATCTTGGTTTCTGGACACATGAAAGAATTGTGAAAGTTGTCAAACAAGTCGAAAAGAAAGACATGTTTTACGTGAGGTGAACTTTCTCAATCAACAAATACAATATCTACATGACGAGAATGACAAGATGCAAGAAGAAAGGAAGTTTATCCGAGAATTCATGAGAAGTCATCGTCGAGAGGAATCGAACAACATGATTGAAGGCTACACTCACAAGTACCTTCGGATATCATCGCTAAAAGGAATTCGAGAAGGCGGCAAGAGAATATACTCACAAGTTTCTTCTAAATCCTTTGTCGAGTGTGACTAGAGAAGTATTTTCGAGACAACTCACTCCAAACATCGTCGCATTGGTTAAACATATAATGGCCAAAGAAGCGATCTTTACGAATCGAGTTACTCGCTAAACCGGTGATGCAAATGTCAAAGCGATGCGCAGCGTTTACTTCGGATGAAGCTAAATTTTTCAAGGTCTACTTGACTTTCAACTCGGATCATCTTGCAAGGAGTCACCGATCAACCCAAACGACCAATAGATGGCGATGATACGGACAAGGACTCGTACCTAAGCGTCGAAGCGATGCGGTGAATCTTCGTCTATGCAACCCTCTCTCGAACTCTGCTCAACAAAGTCCCTCCTCGTTCTTCTACAGATAAACCTCGGGGCGATTCCGAGTTACCACCCACGACTCGAGAAAACCGGTGAGCACTTTGAGTATACGGTGGTGGCGATGAAGGTCCTTGAGCCCCTACAACAACCCACCTCTCCCAAACAAGTTAAGAAACCGAATCCTCATCTAGGCCAAAAAAAAAAAAAAAAAGGCGCCCGTGGTCGGCGTCGTATCATGGCTAGATGACGATAAAGCAGAGGAATTTGAATGGTTCTCACACTTGTTAACTCAACTCCACCTCAAGAAGGTCAAGATCGGTAGAGCGGTAATACATTGGAGCATGCTAAGATTATGCAAGAAAAGTTCCATGTGAAGAAGATGGCGAAATCCGAATTGAGGCGAATCAAGAATGAAGCTTTTCAAGCTGTAGAAAGATAGCTCGGAAAGTGCCATCGAGGTTGAATATCACCTGAAAACATTGCTCGAGCTATGTCTAACAACATGGATTGGCTCAACCCGAAGCAAACATCGACTTCACTAAGCGGGACAACCCTCCATATTACACGGCGGTCAAAACCACTACCAACGATCGTGACCGGATGAACCTAGGATTCCATTCGGATATTTCTTCAACAAAGACTTGGAATTTCTTCTACGGTGGCGATGGATCAAGAAAATACGCTACATCTTTGACACTTCCATTTCCTGCAACCATATACTCAAACCGCATAGCCATCGAGGCGTGCCAATCACTTGTGTTCGGGCAAAGTGGAAGCATATGACCGCGATGCATTGTCGGGATTCATCATTGGCGGAACGCAGAAGAATCTACTACTGAGTCGGGTTCAGTTCAAGTCTCAACATGCGG